>CM075188.1:27434546-27879546 GCA_037577475.1 Chaunax sp. Z400
AGGTGTGTGTATGTAAAGCTGTTAATGCAGTCAGTCCGTGCAGTTGGTGTGTGTTTTTCTTTGTTTTTCTTCCGTGTGAACGCACTGATGAAGGTGCTGATTGTTGTTACGGGCGTCCCGTGGTTAACTCTGGTCACCTGTTGTATCAGCTCGCTGCGCTGAGAAATAAATTAACCCGTAATGCAACCTCACCGCATTTGCCGTTGACCCCATCCGTCTTCATTATGCTCCAATTATGGGCTGAAATTGTAATTGCCACGCCTCTCAGTCTGCGTGACAAATCCTGGCACCTTGACTTGGACAATAAGTCACCAGCCGGGAGGGGGGGCTGCCTGCTCCATCCCGGCCCACTGAGGCCAGAGAGGAAAGGTTAAAAGGGTGTGGGCGGCGAGGGAGGGGAGGAGAGGTCACGGCTCTGGTGAGAAGCGGCTCCAGAGTCCACTCCCAGAATTCCGAGCTGGACTCGGTCTCTGCCGGGCCACGCTGAGAATCATGGGAAAACACGATGGACAATAATAAATCACAGCCAATGAGGTGGAACTGGCCTGCTTGAGACCAAACTCACAGCAGTTATTGATGTGATTTTGTGGGGAGGAAAGTGGACGTTAGCGGTGAAACTGTGTGATTCTCTGCGTGCACACAGTTCGACCAGTGACATCATGACGACCGAAGTGATTCTCTCCTCTCAGCTGCTTAGTTACAGCGCACAAAAACGCACAACAGAATAATATGTAATAGAGTCAGAGCTGATTATTTCTGCCTGACAGTCAACATGTCGTCTCACCATGTGACCCACAGTTACATCATCCTGATGTCAGCGTCTGTTATCATTCCTCTGCTGGGCTCCTCTTTCACCGCAGACAGTGAGAGCAAAGCTGCAGGCCTGTAACAATATTGTGTGATTGGAGGGTCGTGCATGGGCAGTGTCCTAACATTTTCTTGGCACCACACATTTGTTTGACTGTGTTACATCTCGGAGAGTCGTCTGTCTAACTTGCAGAATCGCTTTGGTTGCGACGTTTTCGGTTCTAGACCTTCGTCAAACAAATGATTTGTGACAACGAGGAGAAAAACCTTCAAAAGTCATCGTCGCAGAGGATTTGCTTCCAGGAGAGTCAGAGAGACAGGAAGTCGGCGAATGTGTAGTTTGTGTTACTGTTGGATTTTACTGCATTACCAATATTTAGTTAATAATCGACAGTATAGCCTGCAGGGCTCTCGTATTTGTATCAAGAGATTTTCATGTCAATAAATTTGGAGAACTGAAAAGTAGTGTAGGTATAGAGATGTCCTGGATTTTAGTCCAAAGTCCCTACACTTCCCATAATGCAACTCGACAGCACCTTTCCTCACCTTCTCTTTGTAACCTAATCTTTAGCCCAAGCTCGTATTGCACTTTTTTTTCTTCTTTTTTTCTTTCTTTTTGCTTTAAAATCATTCCTCCTGAGCCAGAGAGACAAAATGACTAAACATTGTTGCTATCCAAGTAAACTGAACTTCATGTCGTAAATAGGTTTGAATGCACTTTTTAAGCTACGTGCACGTCATAAACTGGCATCTGAATGCTGTTTAGGTGCTACTTTTAAATGCAATGACACGTGAAACTGCATTCACCTTGCATTCCTCAGTGAAGCCATACTGTCTGCATGGCTGCAGGACTCGTAGGACCGTCTCGCTCTCATTTGGGTGAACTGACCCTTTTTTAGCTCCAGAGTGTTTCTACACTTAAAGCATTTAAAAAAAAAAAAAAAGAAGCCGGTTGAGGAAATGCCTCTGAGAATATTTGAGTGAGATTTTGGAGTGTAGTTGCTGCTTTATTGGTCATGTATTTTTACTGATGAGTGATGACTACTTCTTCCTGTCTCCTGTCAGCTGTCAGGCTTGGTACAATAGTCTTTTATCAAAGCACATGTTTGCTAAGTGAAGACAGGTGTATGTATGTGTGTGAGGGAGACCGAGACAGAGAGAACCGCCGTTTCTGACCTTGTGCACACTAGAAATACTTGTACTGTGTGTGTGTGTGTGTGTGTGTGTGTGTGTTGTGTGTTGTGTGTGTGTGTGTGTGTGTGTGTGTGTTGTGTGTGTGTGTGTGTGTGTGTGTGTGTGTGTGTGTGTGTTGTGCAGAAGCCACCAGCAGATCCAGAGTGCTGAAAGCAGAGCAGTGAATTGTGACGGCTTTGCAGCTCATCTCTAACTGAGAGTCTTGTGCCTGTCAGAGTTTTACCACCTCTCTGTCTATACTCCGCAACACTCCACTTAGCCACAGTCGGAACCGATGACAAGTCGCCTGCAGCAAAGCATGTCAACACACCTTCAACGATTACCTGAGAGGACACACATGTCTCTGGCTGTCATTGTTTCACCGTTTCAAGAAGCCCCACTGGGCTCTGCACTTATTTTAATCCCTATTGTTTGCTTTTATGTGATTTTTTTTTCATTGTTTGTCATTTAATTTTCATGCCTCATAAAAGTCAGAACCAACAAACCAGATATGACCAACCCATTCCTTACATTATGTTTCTTAGAAGGTCATACTGTTAACCCCAGCTTTGCACCAGAATAAATGTTGACACTGGAAGTTACTGCAAACCAGCGATTTGTTTTGAAAATGATTTCAGTTTAATTTTGAGACAATGCTGTGCTTAAGGTTTGGTTAGGGTTCAAATCTTGCTTAAAATAATACCTGCTTTGGTTTGCTTTTGGTGCTAAAAACACAGCTGGAATCTCTCCCAAATTCCCCTATAAAGCTTCCACTTATGGAAGCAAAAAAAGGACTAGTTTGTTGGTTGAGGTGGTTTCAAACAGTGGGCTCTTGCATATCAAGAAATGCAAGGAAAAGGAGTGCTTCCTGGACTCAAAATGAGTTTGTTGGAGCTGCTCTTTGGATGCATGTAGACATGGAAATCATAAGGAAGCTCCAAGGAAACGTAACCAATGAGAAGCCTTTTGAATTCAGGAATTACAGGCGACTTAACACCCAGGACTAAATGAAGATCCTGTATTTTAATGCTTTTTTTGTAACTTTATTATTGTGTGTATTCTAAGGTTTTGTGAATGGGTTTATTTGGACCAGGACAAAGCCATCTGCTGGAAGATTATTATGTGTCCAAACCCTCTTTAGGCCACGGCCCCATGTGCAGGTGGAAGATTCTCATTGGTTATCGCCACTACAGAAGCTCCGCCCTGATGAAAAGGCTTGATGTGTTGTGGTTTTAATGTCTAACATGACCCATACCATGACGCTAAAGGCGTTTTATTGGTTTTTAAAAGAGAGTGCCTCATGATTCTCACTGGTCTCTTGCTTATTTTAAACATTCTGCGTCAAACGGTGACAAATATAGCCGTCGGTCCTGTGGCACCAGTTTTAATCTCTAGTCTATGTTAGACACCTGAGGGAGGGCAGCGCCTGAAGAGAGACACAAGAAGCACACAACACAACACATAACATCCACAATACAATAAAATGAGCACTTGTTTTTTGATCATTGGAGAAGTTAAAATCTCACCAAATGCACAGCTGTAAGAGGCATTTTACATGAACATCGTCTTTCTCCATGCGTCCTCTGTGAAGGAATATGAGGGCAGACTGTGTGCTTTACAGCGACGATGATGGCGGAACAGGATCTTGTGGTTATCCGCATCCACTATGACACACGTCTGAAGTGTGTCCGGTGTGTTTGTTGCTCCCCCTGTGACTCCAGAGATCATGAATCATCCCAGTTTGAAGGATTCTGGAGTGTGAGCGTCTGAGAATGTGTGTGTGTGTAAACCAAACCGCCATCTGTCGTCTCTCTGTTACTCTCTCCGTGAAAGGCTTTAGGGGTTGGTTGAGGCTATTTGGCAAATGACCCCGACTCCAGAGCTTCTTCTCCTCTCCGGTGTCTGTCCTCCAGTCTGAGGTGAAGACATGCGCTTTAGTGCCAGGAGACCAACATGGCTGCCATTTGTTGCTTTATCCTCACCGTGAAATTCCAGCTCCTGCAGGAGCGTCAGGGGTTGTGGTGACGCCGAGGCCCGGTCTGGCTCCGGGGTCAGAGGTCATGCTCACGTTTTTAAATGGACAGTAGTGTTTGGTCGACTCTCCTTGGTTGAGTTTGAGTGGTTAACGTCTCAGTCTGTGTTTGACTGGTGTACTTTAGGCAGTATTCATGAAACTGTTTCTAATGTTAAACCCAACCCTCTTTAGTTCAGTCTGTACTTATTTCATCATATACAGTCGTATTAAAATGAATGGTCATCTACAGTGTTGAATTTTATTGTATTCATTCATTCATGTTTGTTGGTTGATTTGTTTGTTAGCAGGAAATGAGCCAGGAAAGAATCCATGAAATTTTGTTCTGGATCCAGATAAAGGGGCAAATCCAGGATTTTCTTTCTTCAACATTGTGTGAAATGGGTCAGACAAAGACTCGTTAAACCTGGGTGCAGTTTATGGGGACAGATCCAGGAATCTTTAGAACTTTCTGCAACATTTTGAGATTTGATTACGCCAAAAAAACTACTACATTTCTGCAAGACTTTGTGTAGAGGTGGGGCCTTGTTTTAGCTTTTGGCCTAAGTATTCACTCTACTGTGTCATTCAAGTTTTAATTTTTTTTTCTTTCAATTTTATAGAAAATTTCAAATCTGCCAGGATTTAATATTTAGTGAAATCATAAAAAACTGTTTGCTCAGCCAAAGAACTTCTGTTTCCATCCCTTAAAGGGTCAGTGTCACTAATAATAGTGATAGTAACTGTGAAAGTGTGGTACTTTCATGACGATCTCACATCATTGCAAAATTAATTCAGTGTAATCATTGCTTGGATGTGTAGAAAAAGGTTCAACCTTTGCTGTATGTTGCACAGATATTTTAGATGAGAGTAACCGTGATGTTTGCTCACAACCTTGCTATTCAAACTGCAAACAATATAAAGTATTAGATAAAAAAGAAGATCTATGTCTAGAATTAACTAAAGTGAGCCTTAAAAGTGACTATATAACAACATCTTGTCAGTAATTAGTTGGAGTCCTCAGATGACCACAACATCTTCATAAAGCACTGATACTTTAGATTGCATTGATAACGGATGACATTTAATTCTCCTCTCGGCATTTAGAGTATGCAGACTGAAAATCAGCGTCTTTTGGGAGTTGAAAAATCTGGGCTGTGGTAAATCGCCCATATCTTAAACCTGTTCAAATTCGTCATCCCATATTTGGCACAGCTTATAGCCTCTTTGTGACCTCGGACCAAACATGCAAAGAGATTGTGTCATGATCTTTTATCTGCTCTTTAATAAGCAGAGATTTTATCTTTTGCTTATTTCCTAAAAGTTTACTTTTTCACGACGATGACATTGCACAAGGTGCAAAAACGTTTCTTAAAACGGTATTACTATTTCATTGCCTGAGATTCAACCAAAAGAGACTCCAGTGGTGGGCTTCTTCTGGGACCAGGTATCCACACCATGGTGCAGATTCTGGTCAGGTTTACCAGGAGCCGTTCATCCTCCAGCTGTCATACGATATCCTCCCACCAAAGGATCAACTGGTAAAGCATAAATTCCCATGGTCAGTCTCCCATATCAAATGGTTTGTCCAGCTCTATTAACTTTGCATAATATGTAAGACTGCTTGGCAACAACTTGTAACAAGGCCAAACACATCCAGGCAGGCCAGAGAGAGAGAGAGAGAGAGAGGGGGAGAGAGAGAGAGAGAGAGAGAGAGAGAGAGAGAACAGGACTGTTTGTAAAGCTTGGTCAGGGACAGGTGTGTGTGTCTGTCGGGGTGTGTATAAGTGAGTGATGTTACCAGCAGGATCTCTGGCCAGGGGTCCGGGTCATAAATCAGAGGAGGTAATCTCCATGGCGATGAGGTTGGCTCTATAGGGTCACAAGGCTGGTATCAACCTGGAAGAAAAATGCTTCTCCGCATTGGCCCGTCGACTAACCTGCCTAAACTCCCGCACAACTTGTGTGTGTTGTATGAGACGGGGCTGGAGAGGGAGTTCCTTACACAGGTGGGGGTGGGGGGGGTGGGGGGGAGAAGAGATAGCGGCTCTTCTTGAATCCACTCTATTTAGCAAAGTCTGAGGATTAATAGGTGAGCTAGCCGAGATGAGGCATAATGGATGGGTGATATTTAATGTAAGTGCTCTTTTGAAGTGTCATCCTCGGCACATGCCATGGGCCTGAAAAAAGGGAGGGTTAGTTCATGTCGGCGATGGCAGCCGTCCGCCGAGCAGTGATTTGTGCTTGCGTCTGGTCAGATCGTGTTTGGAGGGTTTCTCACAGCTCTAGTAAATCATCTCCAGCTCTCCTCCTTAAAATGGAACAACATACCATTCTCCCTTTAGTCAATTTGTCTTCTCTGTTCTCTCCAGTCTCCCTCCATTCTTCACCACTGCTCTCCTTCTCCATTCTCTCAGTCTTTTACTCTATTTGGGTTGCCGACTTTTTTCCCCCCATCTCGTCTGTCAGTGCGCCCTCGTCGCCGAGCCGTCTGTCGACGTTGAGGCCCCTGCGCTCACTGACAGACAGAGAGACCGTGACAGCAGCTCTGTCACAGAGCCCAGTGGACCCAGCTCCCACACCGATGAGGTGATAAATGATTTAATGAGGCTCTTTACACACTCGGCCCCTGAGACGGATTCTTTCTTCTTCATCAAAGAAGAACTCCTGCGGTCGTGTCGTATAGAAGCCATTGGCGCAAAATTAAACTGCTTAATTTTTTTCCCCACATAGATGGGATTACCAGAGCACCGAACACAATATGCCTTATATAATCTTGACTTTTCAGTTTTCCACTCATATTCGTTTTTTTTTTTTTTTTGCATAATTGGGGAAAAACACCTTATTACAATGTTAAAGATGTCCTGGATCTTCACCTTTATCTGGATGATCACCAAAAGTTCTATAGAAAAGATACTATAATTACGATGAAGTTATTATTGTCTCCACCAAGGGGGTGTTTTTGCGTTGGTTGATGGTTGGTTGGATGGTTGGAAGGCTGGTTGGTTGGTTGGTTGATGGTTGGTTGGATGGTTGGTTGGATGGTTGGTTGATGGTTGGTCGGTTGGAAGGCTGGATGGTTGGTTGGTTGGTTGGATGGTTGGTTGATGGTTGGTTGGTTGATGGTTGGTTGATGGTTGGTTGATGGTTGGTTGATGGTTGGTCGGTTGGATGGTTGCTTGGTTGTATGGTTGCTTGATTGGTTGGAAGGCTGGATGGTTGGTTGGTTGGTTGATGGTTGGTTGGATGGTTGGTTGATGGTTGGTTGGTTGGTTGATGGTTGGTTGGATGGTTGGTTGATGGTTGGTTGATGGTTGGTCGGTTGGATGGTTGCTTGGTTGGATGGTTGCTTGATTGGTTGGAAGGCTGGATGGTTGGTTGGTTGGTTGATGGTTGGTTGGTTGGATGGTTGCTTGATTGGTTGGAAGGCTGGTTGGTTGGATGGTTTGTCAGCAGGATTATGCAAAAACTACTAAACAGATTTCTTTGAAACTTAGTGGAGGGATGGATCTAGGCCCACTGCATGTTGCAGATCCAGATAAAGGGGTGGATTTGTTGGGCCTTGTTGGAGGTATGCGCTCTTAGTGCCTTTCTAGCTAACTCACAATATAGTTACTTACATTTCTCATTCAACGTGGTGATCACCATTACTAATATCTATTGGCTGTCTTAGTATTCATAATACAGAACGTGTTACGTTGCTGTGGGTGTGTTGCTTAAGTTAGCAGTTATAAATGGGAGTATGATCCGTAGAGTCCAGTTTGAGTGGCATGTCCATTAGTTTTCAGACTCATTAAAAAACAAATGGAACCTTCAGGCCCGTTTATGCTCCCTCTACGTATGTAAACGGATATGTCCGGTATGTCGTTCCATTTGCTCCGTGTTTTCTTCAATATCAGTAGCTGGCATTGCAAACATTTAGACCCCAGCTGACCAATCACACGTCTTGTGTTCGCTGTGGTTGCACGTTTTCAGGAAGTGCACATAAACTCTGGTGAGCTAAGGCGCCTAGGCAACACCACAAAGTCATCCTCCCCCACAACCCTTATTTTTTTCGCTTCTTTCCACCCTCTTCCTGTCTTCTTTAGACTATATTTATGTGCATCCCCCTTCTCAGCTCTGTGATGGATTTAGTGCTGCCATGCTCAATTTCACCAACCAGTACATCCCCACAGCTCAGAGCCCTTCTTTATGGCCCTGCCTCACTGGTGTGGTGTGCTGGTGACCTGGCTCCTCCTGAAACAGGGGTCTGGGAGAAGAAAGGGCCCCGCTGTGTGAGCAAGGCTGCTCAGAGGAGGTGAGGCAGAGGGAAGGGGAGGGGAGGGAGAGAGCGACCTGGGTGTTCCATGAGTGGACCCCTCGGCTGTTATGCTTTCTAATTCTCCTCAGCACAGAACAGCAGGGGGAAAAGAGAGAAGAGAACGAACAAAAAGGGGGGTGGAGGATGATGAGGGTGAAGGAATCATGTTTTTACACCAAAGGGAAGCAGGCGGGGGGGCTGAGGGAGCGTCTCTGTACATCTGTATACGTCGACAGTTTTATCTCTGCTGTCAGACTGAAGGCTCAGAGGTGGTGATGCCTAACAATATGGTGATATTATACTATAATACCATATTATACTTCTGGTTTATTACAACCAGGGTCTGATCCCATCAATAATAACACTGTAAGTACCAGACAATATGGATGCATTGCTAGAAATAAACCAGTCTGGTAAAAAAAAAGCCTCCAGGTTACCCATGATTATATGGCGAGGATAGAAGCAAAGGATAAAATCATTATTCAAGCTATCTGTCCCTCCATCCCCCATTTACAGAATGACTTCTTGCTTCAACTTATACCTATACTGTTCTCTGTAGTCCTCCTTCCTGTGCAAGATGATGAAGATGAAGGTGGGTGCATAGCTGCATTTGTATAGCACTTTAATCCAAAGTGTGATTTCGCTGACCATTGCTTTCCCTGTTTTTACAAAGACTCTTCACACCTTAACGTCACCACCATGAATATTATTTAAAGTCCGCAAGACAGTAAGCATGGGTCACTGGAGAAACAACTGTGTCCGTAATTAGAGTCATGTTTTAATGAAATCCTGAAATCTTATGGGAACACAGTCCTTTTCTAGAATAAAAATGTGACAAATCTAGCATGTTGGTGAATGGAAATGGGCGGGAAAAGGGAAAGAAAGTGAGAAATAGCCTACTTTGAATTGGATGGTGCATGGAGGTGAACTTCAGATCGATCATCAGATGGTGTTTTGGTGTGTTCATTGGAGATTTAAGGGGTTATAGTCATTGCAAAATGTGCCAATATGAGTGACTGTTTGAGGCTCCCCCTTCCCCTTTTTGTGGCCCTAAACATTTTGCTCCCTTACTAATGAGAAAGTCCTTGACTGGGCTGGGCCAATGGATTTTGTATTCCAATGTTCACACACTATTGACTCTGGAGAATATTGACGTGGCTTCCTGGTCTTAAAAAGTGAAGAAAACTTTCTAGAGACCTTCATTCTCTCTAATGGCCAGCAGGGGGCAACACCACTGGTTTCAAAAATAAGTCAGATTGCATGTAAGTTTATGAGAGAATGACCCAACTTCTCACTTATTTATTACCTCAGAAAACCATTTCCTAACGAGGACTGAGTCATTTCTAGTAGTCTTCATATGGTCCCATTCATGGTAAAATAAACAATAAAGCAGGGAACACACCTTTCCTTGGGTTCTTAATCAGGTGCGATCAGGATAAAGGTGTAGCGTTACGTATCCTCTGCTATCGTCACTCCTGGCTGCAATAGACCAATATGCCGAGGCTTCAGAACAGTAGTCCACAAAGCAATGGATGATGTCATAGTGGGTTAACACTGGAACACTGGAACAGGCTTGGTCCAACTTGGTCTGATCAGTTCTAAAACCCAAATCATTTTTTTCTTTCTCATCTTAAAGTGAGTCCCTTGTACACAGAGAGTCGCACACATCATACATGTAGACTCACATTTATCCTCCTGACCATGTCTGGATCCAATATTCGGTCATTTTAGCTGTGGGTCTGGAACAGATTCACATGAGGATTCAGGTCCTCTTCTTTCTCTACCCCCCTCCCAGCCTCTTTCTGTCCTACTGGGTGTGGCCCTGCACCCCCACCCCCCACCCCACCTTGGCCTTTACCCCCAGACTCTACCACCCTGATGGCCACTACACACTGAGCTGTAACCTCCAAAACACCCCATCATCTGGTTCTGCTTGCCCATCCCGTACCCTTCCCAAGGCCACAGGAAATAGCTCAAGAGTTTGTGGGCCCGCTTCCCTGGGGGTGGAATTAACAGGTGCACCAGTGTTTGTTTCAACTTTTCCCCCATTACTACTAGGTAATGGTAATAATAAATATGGTGAGACCTGGTGGGGCTCTGGCTCCATCTCTTACCTCGCTCTCTCCAGTTCTGATCACACTATTTGCTTTTTTGGGGTCATCTGGATCATGTAAAACTATAAATTAGTAATAAAAGTTCTTCTGTGACTGGAATATTTTTAAAATTGGTTATATTTATTTATTCATTTCTTGCACCCTTTTTTAACCAGGAATTTCCCCCTGAGATACAGGATCTCTCTTTGCAGGGAGTCCGAGTGAAGACGGCAGCATAAGTAGACTCACATAAAAATACATATTTTCCATGTTAGAGCTCATACAATACATAAACCAATACAATAGGAATAGGAAAAGAAGAGTGACATACAGGCAGTACCAACAATACCATGATACATTTCACCTCAAGTCAATAATTATGTAAAACAGCGGCACGTTCCCTTCAGGGCAGATAGTATTCAAAGAAGGAAGTGCTTCTAAGGTAATTATTATGATTATATTTTCTATCTCACTCCCATGCCCAGGGTGCATAAAAGGAGAAAGCAGTTTTACCAGGCTCTGAGTGCACCCTGGGGACATTAAAAATAATCTGATTTGTAGATCTAGTGCTCTAATCAAATGCTTCCAGTTGAAGACGGTGATGAGAAAATTGGTCGGAAAATATGAATTAACTGTGCCAAATTCCCTTTACGATAAGAAAATTTTTATTTTCCATTACAGAAGAAATTCCTAAACTCATGCATGTCCCATCCCCCCCCCCCAAGACCTCCTTCCTTAACCTAACTAGAATTTTTTTTTTTTTATTTAATCTGTAATAATCCTGTCGTGCCTCTATTTGTAGTTTTGATGTAAAAAAAAGACTTGCTGTATCCCTGACAACAGCTGCCTCACTTCACCGGTCAATGACTAGCTAGCTTTGTTGTAACAGGCAAGAAAATATGGGTGTTCAATTGTACATGTAACGAAAAAATTCTTTGCACGTTTATTTTCAGGCAGGTGCGTAGGAGAGTGATGAGTCGATAGGGACTTACAAAAGGAATTCCTTTTGACGAAAAAACCTTCGTCAAGAAAATGTTTTTGCTTGATGAAGGTCTAGTACCTTATTTCAATATTCCCGTAGTCATAAAAATGTTAATACCAAATCCTAAATATCATGCTAGTCTCAGTTAGAATAGGATTTCAGACTTAATGAGGCCCCAGATTTTTAAAAATGTTTCTTTGTATTTCTTTAATAGTCAAAATAAACCAGAAAGTTTTATTTTATTCCCCTTTTCAAAGATGTTTGTGCTTTTAGTTCATCTCTTTTAGGCAATCCTTTATTTGCAGATCTCAGAAGTTTTAGTTCCCCTCTCTCCTCAAATTGGCAGCCATTTTCCACAGCTGCCATTATAGCAGGTAGAGCTGCCATCTTGTTCTCATGTTACCTGGGATCCCCCTTAAGTGAGTCATCAAATTGGGTAATAGCGGCAGAGAGGCAGTTTAATGGCGCACAGGGTCGTCTTGGAGGGTCGAAGGTGGGAGGTCAAATGTTGCCATAATCCCAGGTCTCCAGGTTCGCTTCATAAATAAGAGCTCAGCAGCTGGGAGGTGGGAGGCGGGGGTAATTGATTTGAAGGGAGGGGGGCATATATCACCTGAAAGAGAAGTGGAGTTGACAACCGTCCAGCGGAGTTACAGCCATTGTTGGATTAGCACCTCTGATGTGGGAGTCGGCGAGACGTAGTTATGGGGGAGAGACATTAGTGACATTATGAAGGATAAAATGATCCCCACAGGAGATGCTACTTGGGTGTCTGTCCGTCTTAAACATGTCTTTTTTTTTAAAGCCTCACCAAGATGCACGAGGCGCTCATTGTTTTGCAGAAGGCGTAGAGTTTATTGACGGCGCTCCATTTCGTTTTTCATGGGCTAACACGGGGTTTTTTTCAAGCCCTAGTCTTGCTGGGAAAATGTACAAAAAAAGTTTGAGTGACTGTAAAAATGAAACAATAGGAAAAGAAACTTAAGCATTGGGTTGTGGACAGACTACAGGAATAAAGGAAGGAAGGCAGTAAAGACAGACTCTGAAGTCTTGTGTGGGAGAGAAAGACATCTGATGTGAACTATTCAACGCAGCCACGTTGTGCAACTAGCAGCTCCCTACGGACTGACACGTCTGTGATTAGACAGTTTATGTATCATTGGCTTTTATTGCCTTACACCACATCCATCACACGACCTGATTCAATTCCAGCCCTCGCTCTCAGACAACAAATGACGTACCGGCAAAGTCGCATTCTTCTGCTTGTTTTCATTGATAAACATGTTTTGATTGGCACAACAGTCTCACAGACAGACCGAGACCTGCAGGATATCAGGAGCGAGCGAGTGGGTTTCCTGTATAGACAGGAAGTGAGGGCTTTTATGAGGGGCAGTGCACTGATTTCGTAGCATGCCAGGTCTGGGAGTGCGGAGAAAAGAGCAGCTTCCTGTGGAGAAGAATGCCACGCCAGCTCTCCGACTCTCTACAATCTCACAACTGTTAGTGTGAGAGCTTATGAAAGTGGCTTTGGACCGTTGCCCTCCGTGCTGCTTTCTCATCAAACTGCACCCTGAGGTAGAAAAGAGGGGGACATTTGTTCAGCTCAGAATAGAAGAGAGAGTGTGCTATCGCTGCCTCACCAGCCAGCTTGGAGCTCAAGTACCAAGAGAATCAAATGGAGGGGAAAAAAGAACGTATTGACTCACAGTTTGCACACAGCCTTCATCAAGATGCTTTACAGAGTCTCTATTACTTTCTAGAGCGTGCAGCACTTCCAACATAGACATTTTGTTTACATTTTTTTGTGTTTTTTTAGGTCTTAAATGTACCCAATTTCTTTGACAACATTCAGTGACTATGTGCAAAGTAGTTTTACTGCATTTTATTTCATTTGATTGTTTATCTTTATTTGAATTTTCCACTGATCAACTCCTCGGACTCGTGTCTCTGGTCACACTGACCATGACTTGTCTGAAATGCTGACGATCAACTCTTGGAGAAGGATGACTGGCGAGAGGCTAAAATGTGCTTCAAGACTTCTGGACATCTGGGGGAAATTAGCCAAAGTCTACTTTCAGTTATGATTTTGGCCTCCAACGATTGCTAAAACGAGATAATCGTTGTTACAATTGTTACACTATGAAGCTCTTGTATTGACTTGTGTCATGAATCTAGAGCACTCCTTTACTTTATAGCCGTGTTGCTGCATCTGACTGTTTGTGCGTAACTCCAGAGGTGACAAGTGTGTCGCTGGTCGCCAAGCGAGTTCAAGTCTGAAGGACTTTGAGAAAACTCTTGTTGTATGTCTCAGAAAAATCGCCGACTCAGACTGCAGGTTGGTTTGAGATGATTTAATCCTGACTCTGCCCTCCTGACAATCTGGTCTGGGACCTTTGGCCCAGATTATCTGTTAGGCGTTTACAGATCCAGTCTTTTGATCCAGATCCAGTCTCCGATCTACTCACACTCTGATAATATGATTTCAAATCTGGATGATTGCCTCTGTACTTCTTGAGCGGGACGACAGTATCCAGTGAGATAGACGTCCTGGAGCAGCTGACGGTACCCCCAAGCAATAATAAATATTCTAGCTCTAGAGGCTAACTTTAGCTAGCATATTAGTAGTGACAGAACCTGACTCTTAGCTCTCAACCTATATTGACTACATCTCTCCAACTGTTCATCCAGACTTGTTTAGCCTCCAGCATTTGTTTTTATCTCAATGCAAAGTGTTTCTTCTTTGTTACACCATGTCAGCCTCCGTATTATTTACATCTGCTTCCCCATGACATCACATGAGAGGGATGACATGAGGTGGTAAGCCCCTCCCCTCTAGTCTGAGACTTGATGGTACATATTACATTCGTTTTGCATTTTGTTTTTCCAGTTGAATCAAATTTAAAATTCAAGGGAATCCACTGTGAAGAGAAGGCATTTCTAAGTATTTGATGAACACATATAATGTTTCCAAAGTCAACGAGTCATCATGTTGAATAATTGTCATCTAAATATTGAACGGAACACTCGTGTTTAGGATTTTTACCATAACCGAGCCCAGTTCTACTTCAGGCTTCAGCGCGTTTCACTCTGACCTTCATGCAAACTTAAAGTCCATGAGTTTGCAAGAGCGGTGATGTCTCTTAGTTTTGGATGTATTGGCGTATATGCTGTGCACACAGCCGTTCCATGGAACAGGCTGATGTCGGCCTTGTGCCGGAAACACGCTGGTGAATAAATACCAGACTCCTTCAAGTCAGTTAATTTGGTGAGTTCGTTTCCACATCCAGGTAGATCTGCTTCAGAAGGAGAGATGAAGAAAACGAAGTAGCATTCCTCTACATTAGGACATCCTGTACTAAGTTTGGTTTCCCCTGAGACCCTCCTCCATCCTTCTTTTCCTGCTTCTCTCCCTCCCTGCTCTCTTTACCTCATACTCCTCCCTCTTCTATTTCCTAACACTTCTCATCCTCCCCCTTTCCTCTCCTTCCCTCCATCTCACTCTCCCTCACCTTCTTATCTGCCTACATCTTACCCTTCCTCCATCTCTCTGTCTTTACACCCATGGTTCAGGGGGCCCAAAAGCTGTGTCCTCCTCCTCCTCCTCCTCCTCCTCCTCGTCCTCCAGCTCCTGACAGCTCCTCCGTCGTGTTAGCCGGTGGTCTCTCTCCAAGTCCCGGGAAGGATTGATGGTGTCCTGGTCGTCCAACAGGCCCGGATAACATGGAATAAGGCATGTATGTCATGATTAAGACGGACAGACATACAAAATAAGGAGAAAGGAGGACCACCCCTACATATGTGCAAATCAGCAGAAAGAGGAACAGCATCCTTGTTATCTGTTGGGCTTCATTCCAGCAAGGCCCAAAAAAGTCTAGTCAAGAAAGTCACTCTGTGTTCGGTGATTGGCTGTTTACATTCTCCGAGCCCCTCAGACCCTCCCCCGTCCCTCAGGTCGTGGGTGAGGGGTCAGAGGTGAAAGGCGAGTTGCGGGCTGTCTCTCCTGGAGGAGAGGAGCTGGTGTTGGAGGTCCCCATGGCCCAAGCCTTCAGTTTGGTCTGAGCAGCCTCCTCCTCCTCCTCCTCCTCCTCCTCCTCCTCCTCCTCCTGCACATCTGGCTGCCCCCAGATCGCTCATTTGGAGGGAAAACAAGAATGTTTTTATTTCCCAGGAGAGAAGAAGAACTCCAGAGTGAAACCTCAGAGTTAAAACACAGAGAGGCATCCTGGGCCCTCACACAGGCTAGGCTGCTATAGGCCGTGATGGTGAGGAGTTCCTCGACTCGTTCTCAGCCTCTCTCGTTGCTTCATTCCTTTGTTCATACATAGTTCAGCTTAGTGCATCCACAAACATGTTTCAAACTAAATCTGCTGGGCTTAGTCATAAATATAAGGGCTGCATTACAAACCTCAGTACTTTTCTTGATACTTGATGAAACAAGTTCATTAAACAGAGTATAATATCTGAACTGTCATGGTCTGAGAGATGGCATTGGTCAGGTTTATAGTTGTTTTTTTAAAGTTATAACCTCCTCCAAGGAGCTTATGTTTTCACCCATTTCCGTTTGTTTTTATGGTTTGTTGGATTTTTTTGTCGATGAATTTCTACAAAACTTGGAATTATAGGGAAAGGGCCATGAAAGAAACCATTCAGTTTTGGTGCAGATCTGGAGAGACGGGCGAATCCAGGAGTTTTTTTATAACGTTCCTCATCATTGCAAGTCATTTTTTTAAAACATGCTCATCAATTATGCAAAAACTGCTGAACCGTTTTCCAAAAAAAAAATTTTTTTTGATGAGGGGCGGGGCATGGACCAGGCAGGGTAACCACTGTTTGGCCTTGGTTGCAATCTACTGAGTGACATTTTACTTACTAGATTTGATTAGGAAGTGATTAAATACTTATAAAACTTTACTTATCTTTATGTTAAATTAAAAAAAATTAATCAAACACTCAGACACAGTAGAATATTGGTCCTTGCAACAACAACAACAACAAAAAAATCAGATTTTGGTTTTGTCTCAGATTTAATGTCTCAGTTTAATTCCTACATAGATACAGTATATATAAAATAAAAATATGGGTCCCAGTCATGCAGTATATTTGTAGACAATCCACGCTGATATCATCTGTTGGACTTTTGGGCTGTGCTGTCACTCTTCTCTGATTGGACAGATAGCTGCTAAGGTACGTTCCAGGCAGCGTTCTTTTAAACTGAATCATTTGGCAGAGAAGAAAATAGCTAATTAGAGAATGGTTGCTTTGCAGAAAGGGAGACGGATTGCACTTTATGACAAATACAGACAGAAAGGGTTGGACTTATTTCGTTACTGTCATGTCCAATCAGTAAACGATTTGCTTTGTTTGAGTCGCAGCAGAATGTCATCTATCAAAAAGCCAATTTCTTAAATTCACAAGCAGCTCGCAACCTTCTCACTCCCACAGAAAATGCACTCGATTGTAGAAACTCTCTGACGGTCTCACCGTACAACGTACACATGCACTCATGCATACACAGCTGTGCTCTATTACAGCAATGTACAGTAGCCATCTCTCCACCCCTCGCCTCGAGCCCTCTCTGTGACTGTTATTGGAAATGTAGCGCTGCTACGGGTGCAAGCTTATGTGGATTTATATGACACAGGTGCACGCTCTGGAAAGCACTCATGTGCACACACACACACACACACACACACACATACAATCAGGAGACACACGAGTGGAACAGCCCGCAAAGACTAGATCTCATGTCAGCCACTTACTGTCTACACCACTCACAAGTCACAACACATTTCAGACTAACATGCACACACACACACACAAACACACACACATACACACACACACACACACACACACACACACACACACACACACACACACACACACACACACACACACATACACACACACATCTACATCTGAACTACTTAGAGCTGTATGCAAACCAGAGTGAACGTATCACCCAGCTCTTCTTGCCCCTGCTGCCTGGTTAACCTCATCTGATTCTGATTTTTGACTTTGCATATTGAATATGACAAAAATGTCTTTAATTTTAACTCAATATATTTTTTTGCCCTGAACGTCTAGATCTCTCCTTTTGTTCTGGGAATATGCCAGGCATTTCCTCCGCAGCGCTATCCCAGATTTCCAATAAGAGGGGAGGCCCGAGGTATGCGCTCGGCGGGCCGGGTTCGCTTTCTTTCTGGCGTTCCTCAACGGCCTAACGGAGGCAGGAATACCGGGGATATGGTTTCCCTCTGGAAAACAAATGCATTCCGAGACGGAACGACTCGAACGCCGACACAGCGATAATGTCTTCCTAAAATTCTAGCCACGTAGACTAAACTGCAGTACCTGTGGATTTAGCTGGGTTTACTAGCAAATGTAGGCAGTGTAGATACCTCAGATGTCTTTACCAAAGATGTTACATTAGAGGTCATTTAATGCAGCATTTCCTTCTGTCTTCCTTCAACCAAAAATGGTCTACATCTTGTGGATGAACTGTATGTTTGCTCCCAGCGTTTCATTGCTGAGACATCATTTGGATCTCAAGCTGAAAAAATGTGAAATCCCCTGACCTAAAGAGACGGCTGCTGCACACCCACATGTACTAATGTAGTTTTAGACATGTGTATCTCGTCAGCCCAACCTTTCTGATGTTCATCCCACTATATTGAAGAGCAGAGGGCAAGGAGGCTCCCTGAGTACCACATGGAGCTGGTTTAGCCTGTTAGTGCCCGTTGCATCTTTAATCAACGAGCGGTGTTGTGTTTTTACTCCAGGGTGTGTCGCAGAGGCGGGGTTATGTCGCTGTAGGTTGTTTTAGGGTCTACATCTGGATTTGAGGGCAGGGATGTGTTTGCACACCTCAACGTCTACAACGGAGATTATTTTAGATACTTTCTTTATCCCACAGGGGGAAAATTCTTTCTCTGCATTTGACCCATCCCTGAGTCGGCAGCCATTACGGCGCCCAGGGAGCAACTTTGGTCTTCGCTAACTTTCTCAAGGATACTTCGACATGTAGGCTGTAGGGATGGGGATTGAACCACCGACTGCTCTGCCTCCTGAGCCCACATCCGCTTAGTTAGTATTGACTTTGCACCACAGTGCATCTCTTTAAAATGTATACTGCAGAATTGTGCTGTTTTGATGAATGGGAGCGGCAAGAGTGCAGTCTCAATACTACTTTAACATGAAACAGCACTTTATTTAACTCTTTAACTTTTTTAAGTTTAACTTTATCTGTCACTTCTTGTATCTTGCAATGCAATCCTTTTTTCTCTCCCCCCATAATACAGCATTAGTATAGTATCGTGATAATACCTATCTTTTAATTTTGAGAACTTAGCAAATGTGTTCATGTTTTATTTTCATCTGAAATATCTGAACATATCAATAACAAGCTGTGGTGTGCATGAAGAGCAGGTTTAGGAGAAGAAGCAGTCAACACCGTGTCAAGGTAGGAACTGAGGGAATAGTTGTGCGTTTGCTTTTTAAACAAAGATCAGTTTCAGATGCACTGGAGCGCCAGATATTAAGGGTGTGTAGTAACATTCTATTACAGATTATAGGATGAGTTTTAATGCTAATCCCTCAGGGTGTAACACAACTAATGTTGCTCATTCAGGAACAGAAAATTATTTATTGGAACCTTTTAGCAGGAAGAGAAACCAGCTGTCACTACACACCTGCATGATGTCATGACCACAGGTGTTTCTCAGCTCCTTTTAAGTTGTGTGTGTTTGTCTGATCTTATCTGTGCATGTCTGTTTTGCATCATATTTTAAAGTAGCTCTGTGGGTGTGCAGGTAACGACAAAGGAACATACTGTAGATACTTATCAGTGTGTTCTAATCAGTAACATGTGCTTTTATGGCCACTTGTTTTATTTGCTAAGGCCATTGGAATCCCAGCAATTAGCCTCCCTGAAGTTTTACACATTGTTCGTCACATAAACTGTCCCGCTGAAAGAAGAAGACCTGGTCCAGCTCTGGACTCTCTGCCTGGGGCTTTTACTGCCTCTGAGTTGGACCTGCTCACTCTGGTGGTCCACAAGCCTGGGAACCAGCCTCTGGGCTCAGACACACACACACATACACCCACACATATGTACATACACACATACATACTTTGCTGGAGATCATATTTCCTTTGTCCAAAATGATCTCCTTTCATTGTTATTTTGGTAGAAGGCAGAGCTGCTGCTTGTGCTTCTTTTAAATTAGGCGAGGATTATTATTTTGCCTAATTGGCTTTTAACGAGGTTTTACCTCAAGTATGTAAAGAAGCTGGTCTGGTTCTGTACCACCCACCCGCAAGGTCCACTCAAGGTCAACCCCATCCAGATCTGTATCTTAGCTCCATTTCACCCCCTCCCTCATTCTCAAATGTGCTTTAACTGCATTCTGCCTATTGAATACAGTCCAGCCAAAGCAGGTTGTACATACTCGATATGTAGATATATTAAAATAACCTTAAAGCGACTAAGTGCTTTTACTGTACATTAATACATGATACAACATGATCCTGCCTGGTGAAGGTAACGGAGGCTGGCAGTGCCACTTCTGGCCTGTAGGCTGATTTAAAGAAAAACCAGAGGAAAACTCAGTGTTGGTGTTTAATAAACTCACTACTACAAATACAGACTCGTTTTTTATTTTATTTTTTATGACAGTTTACCGACACATAAAGAGGAATTGTCTCTGTTGCATAAGTGCCTGACTCAAGCTGCTGCCTCCCTCTGAGTCTAAACTGTTATCTTATCAAAACAAAGGATTCTTTGAATATCTAGATCGAGGGAAACACCCTCAGGCCAATTGTGTGTATGATAGGAAGGAAAATATTTCCCACAAAGTCTCACCGAGTGCGCCTGGGGGAAATTCAAAACACTCTTGTCGTTTGTTCTGTCTCGCGCTCCCTGCCAACAGTCGCTAGCATACAAGAAGTGCTTTTGTTTCTTGGGATTTTTCTTTTCTTTTTTTGCATGTTTGCGTCCACAGCTATAGAAGTGTGCCATTTTGTCAGCGGATGTAGCTTTTTATGTTTTGAGGTTATTTTACAATAATATGTGGTGTAGAAACAGAGTGAATGCTCTATGTTTGTGTGAGAGAGAGTGGATGGGTGACAGATTTTTATTTTTTTTATTACATGCCTCTGATCACACTGGCTCTATTGTTCAGAGGCTGGTTGCAGAGATGAATTGTTTAAGTCTGTCTACACTGCTGGAGTGACTTCATGGTTTGGTCTGCAATATTTCTTTTAATGTGTGTGCATGTTTATGGTGTGTGTGTGCGTGTGTGTGTGTGCAGGTGCATGTTTTCATTACTTAGAATATTTATGCATGCTCATACAGCTGTAATGCTGGAAATTCACGGCTGCCGACGCCAAGACATTTGGCCAGCAGCACCAAATGAAATATTAAGAGGTTCCATTGATTTATGCAGCAAAACTGAACGTCTGACCGAAGTGATGAGGAAACAATGAGGTTTCTGGATTACATTTACTAGAATACACATACCCACATGCACTGACTACATGACCACCCACTTGTGTGCTGCCCAGCTTCTTACCTTTCCTTTAGCTGTGTTAGGTCTGCGTTTGAGCCTGTTCCCTAATGTTAACCATGTCTCAGCAGGAGCTTCCCTTAGGACAGAGATTACGAGCTGGTTTATCCTCTGGCTACATAATTATTACCAGCCCAGTATCCCAGTGAGTGACAATCATGTTGAAAGATTCTGCAGAGCAGTACGGAGCCAATGTTCAGTGCCAGTGCAGGAAGTAGTAAACCTTTTCATGTAGAGACGCATCAGTAAGGGTATGGAGGCTGCAGTAATAGATGAGTGTGTAGCTCATCAGAATTTCATGCAGCGTGCACTTCCACCAATGGGTTGGATTGGGTTGATTTGGTTTGTGGGTTGGTTGGTTGGTTGGTTGGTTGGTTGGTTGGTTGGTTGGTTGGTGGGTTGCTTTGGTTGATTAGTTGGTTGGTTGGTGGGTTGATTTGGTTGGTGGGTTGGTTGGTTTAGTTGGTGGGTTGCTTTGGTTGATTAGTTGGTGGGTTGATTTGGTTGATTAGTTGGTGGGTTGGTTGGTTGGTTGGTGGGTTGATTTGGT
Organism: Chaunax sp. Z400; assembly: GCA_037577475.1. NCBI lineage: Eukaryota > Metazoa > Chordata > Actinopteri > Lophiiformes > Chaunacidae > Chaunax > Chaunax sp. Z400. The sequence goes on from CM075188.1 coordinate 27,456,029, forward strand.
TGGTGGGTTGGTTGGTTTAGTTGGTGGGTTGCTTTGGTTGATTAGTTGGTTGGTTGGTTGGTTGGTTTGTGGGTTGGTTGGTTGGTTGGTGGGTTGCTTTGGTTGATTAGTTGGTGGGTTGGTTGGTTTGTGGGTTGGTTGGTTGGTTGGTTGGTGGGTTGCTTTGGTTGATTAGTTGGTGGGTTGGTTGGTTGGTAGGTTGATTTGGTTGGTGGGTTGGTTGGTTTAGTTGGTGGGTTGCTTTGGTTGATTAGTTGGTGGGTTGATTTGGTTGGTGGGTTGATTTGGTTGGTGGGTTGCTTTGGTTGATTAGTTGGTGGGTTGGTTGGTTGGTTTAGTTGGTGGGTTGGTTGGTTGGGTTGATTTGGTTGGTGGGTTGGTTGTTTGGTGGGTTGGTTAGTTGGTGGATTGGTTGGTTGGGTTGATTTGGTTGGTGGGTTGGTTGTTTGGTGGGTTGATTTGGTTGGTGGGTTGGTTGGTTGGTGGGTTGGTTGGTTGGTTGGTTGGTGGGTTGGTTGGTTGGTGGGTTGGTTGGTTGGTGGGTTGGTTGGTTGGTGGGTTGGTTGGTGGGTGGGTTGGTGGGTTGGTTGGTTGCTGAGATAATTGGAAAGGTGATCTCCCTAAACACTCAAAAACATAACTAAATGTAATCTGGGGTTTTGCAGGACTGTCTAATATCAACACAATGTCTTGCATAAATGTTAAACACAACATTCCTGCAGTTTTTTCTTCACAAATTGTGGACAAATGTGTGGTATTATAACAAAAAGAGCCTTTCTCTCTCTAAATCCAGTGAGTTCAAATGTACCCAGTGATGGTTAGAGATATTCAGGCATCCAAAACAAAAACATCAGCATAACATTTTAATATATAAAGAAAAGGAAATGAAACAGTCGCTTTATGAGAAGTTGGTTTCTTTTCCTGGCAAACTTGGTTGCAGACAAACAGGTTTGTTGATCTACAATTGTTTGACTCGACACTCAAACTTCAACCCGCTCTCTCAGGAGGAAGTGGGCTGTCCTCCGAGATGAAGGCTTCCTCCAGCGACTCCCACTGCAGCTCCACAGGAAGAGCTAGAGCAGAAGTGTGAGGGCAGAGTTAGTGCACCCTCAGGCACCGTCTCTGGGATGGATCCATTTAGTGTGGAGATGGTGGGAAGGGATGTGGAGAGTGAGAGAAGACGGATGGAAACAGAGAGGTGAATGAGGGAGAGGCGGACAAAGGGACAAGGAGAGAAGAGATGGATGAGGATATTTTTATGTTGTAGACCATCTTTGGCCTCGATGTAGTCACAATAAAACTGATTGATTGTAAAGATGCCCTCCACAGATGCATTAAGACTTGCACAAAAATGATCCGATGTGTGTCTGACATGGTTGTTGCAGAAAAAAGAAGATAATCTGTTGGCCTGCAGGAACAAGAAGAAGAAGACATTTTGACCATAAAGGGACTTTAATGCTGAGCTTGATGCACGTCACCAGGAAATGTGACTTAATCGCATGCAAGCCATCCAACAAACAAACAAACAGACAACAGTTTGCAAAGAAATCAGCCAAATCTAACCAGGTTAAGGAAAAATAACTCCTCGGCCTGTTTAAGTTCAAAAAGCTTGTGCTTGAAGAGAGTTGAGGATTCACCCAAGAACCCACTCTGCAGACCGGCCTCTCATACCAAACATTTAACCAGTAAATGACACGTATTTCATTCCTCTTATTCAGGCTAAAAACTAACATGCTTCCAAATGAAAGGTAGTAAACGTTTTAAAGATTCAAAATGAATAACCTGCGTCGTCCCTCACATGTGTTCTTTCACACACACACACTTCTTATCAAGGCTGCTCAGCCGGAACGTTCTCATCCCAGCTCATCGCTTATTACCGACGCTTCGTCACGCATGACCTGTGGGCACCTCATGTCATACGAGGAAACACGAGGTGCCCACGCTGTCGCTGTTTGACGCCTGTCTAACACCTGCTGAACAAGGAACTGCATTTTAGTTAAGGTTAGGGACAGAAAACACCTGGTTAGGTTTTTGGAAAAGATTGGTGACATTGTTTGTGTCAGTGTGTGTGTTTGTCTCTTAGGACTTCCTTGTCAGCCATAGGCTGTTATATAAGTTAACTCCACAGCTTATGGTACTAACTAACGTACCATGAGAACTTCTCAGAAGAACCTTTTGACGTTGTTTGTTGGATGTGAAGAATTTGCAACGGTCAGCATGAAAAGCTGAATTTATTATCCGTTTACCCCTCTGGGTGTCGGGACTGGGGAACGGCCACAAGACTGCAGAGTTTAAGCTCCAATACAAACACTACCCCTCTCTCTCTTTCTGTCTCCCTCCCTCCCTCCCTCCCTCCCTCCCTCCCTCCCTCTCTCTCTCTCTCTCTCTCTCTCTCTCTCTCTCTCTCTCTCTCTCTCTCTCTCTCTCTCTCTCTCTGTCGCAGCATCTGTTTCCTTTGCTCAGCATGTAGAATCACTGCTTTCAGTATACATACATACTCCACTGTTTACACTACTCCTGTCTTATCTTACACTCTGGATGCATTACAGCAACATTCGAAAAACACACACACCTCTAATGGGCTCAGAGATCATGTGTGTATCTGCACTAGATCTGTGTGTGTGTGTGTGTGTGTGTGTGTGTGTGTGTGTGTGTGTGTGTGTGTGTGTGTGTGTGTGTGTGTGTGTGTGTGTGTGTGTGTGTGTGTGTGATGATGATGGCACGACCATGAGGAGTGTTTTGATGGTGTTGACTGGTAATTGCCTGTCCTCTCAGTGTCATTTGGCCTTGAGTTTTTTTTGTGTTAATGTTCTGATTTTATCGCCTCTGTATCAACAAGGATGCTGCAAACATCTGATCTGGTGGCGCTGCTGATAACACTAGCAGGCCTGTGTGTGTGTGTGTGTGTGTGTGTGTGTGCGTGTGCGTGTGCGTGTGCGTGTGTGTGGTGTGTGTGCGTGCGTGCGTGTGTGTGTGCGTGTGTGTCTGTGTGTGTGTGAGGCAGTGGTTATGTCGATGAAGCTCTGTGCTCAGTGTGTCACAGCCTTATTGTGTTAGTGTGTGTTTTACTGCATATATGTATCAGTATTTTAATATTTACAAGCTGTGTTATTGAGGCATGATGGTTAAAGGGATCTTTGTGTGTGTCCCATACGACCCATCTGACACAATTATGACATGAAAAACTAAGGATAGAAATTTCTCCCTGGTCTTCTCTGCTCCTATAAACTGGCTCTAGCACCAGCCCAGGTCTTGGTTTACCTTGGTGGAAAAAGGGGGTCATTGTGATACTGGGGATGTTCCAACTTCTCTTTGACTCCTCTCAGGTTTGGCATGGTCACAGAAGTCAGTTTCCCCTCCCTGCCTTTAAAAATTGCTTAATGACATGACTTCCTGTCTGTATCTTGAAGAACTACAGTAAGTTCCTTAAGATCTGGGGACCCTTTATTGATCATGTTGGGAAGGAACCCGGGAACAAGGCGTATGGGACTGTTCTGTACTGTTCTGAGCTTTGAACTTGTGGTCTGGGCTTTGGCTTCACTGGCCTGGGCTGTGACCTCATCTGCTCCTGGCCCTGCGGACTCTTATTCTGACCATCATTTCATTTGTGGACATTTTAATTACTGTACAGACAGTTCTTTAGTTTTTTCCTGTTACCTTTTTGTTTTGTTTTTTTGTTATATGTGCAAAATCTTGAATCAAATATTTTAAAAGAGTAAAAAAAAACAACGAGATTCTAGAGTTCTTATACGTGCTTGTCAATCAATTTCCAGCTCCTCAGTTTGCAGCAATGGGAGAAATTTTAAGTTATTATGGAGTCGATGCTGATTATTTGACCTAAACTGTGTTTCATGACTATAATCTACTGAAGAGGGAAAAAATGTGTGAAAGATATGTCAGCTCAAAACAAACTGAGGTTATTTTACTTCCTGATATCAAGTATTCCGACCAGTTTACATATTTTACTTCTCAGTCAGAATAAATCCTGTCTTTTCTTTGTACTTCTTCTCTGGTTACTTTATGGTTACTTCTACTTTATGATTTTTGTATACGATGGTCATGTTTTAATGACATAAAAAAAACAGCGTGCAGCAGGTGATTGCAGATAGCTGATTTTAAAATAAATTCCCACAGGAAACTTGGTGTGCCACCGTATGTTTCAGGAAACGGTGAACGTGTTTGTGTGTTTCAGGTTCTGCCTTTGCTCCTGCTGCGGTGGCCAGATAACGATAATGAATCAATAGCCACGATACAGATAAAGAGGACGGAGGATGGATGGAAGTTTTATCTGTTTTTAAAATATTATGATGTGCCCATTTCATGTTTTGTAAAAATAATGAATGCACAGTTTCCCAGCTGTCCCAAGAGACCCTGAACATCTCACAACCCATCACCTCTTCTCTCTCTGTCACCCAATACTTTATCAGTGTTGTCTCAGCGTATAAACATATACAGACCACCCCGCACCCCCCACCAGACAGAGCTGATGCTGAATGATTCTGTAAAACGTGCTAAATTATGAATCTTCAGTGTCTTTTTTTTTTTTATTCTTTCAACTACAGTTTGAAAATGATTGCATTTAGGCAACTAAACCACTTCTTTAAAGTTAGAGAAAAAATTATTGTCATGGTAAAAAAAAAAAAACTATTAAAGATAATTAAAAAAAATTCTGAAGTGATGATAAAAATAGAAATAAGTAATTAACTTTTTAATTTTTCAAGTTGAGCCAAACCCATGTCACTGTCCTCTCAGGTTTATATCACCACCCTCCATTGGTGAATATCACAAAAAAAAGAAAACAAATCCACATGTAAAGAAAATATTAATATTTTTGTCCTCTAGACTCCTTTACTGTGTAAAATCTGCCCTGGAAACTGTTGGTGTCAAGTGACTACTGCCCTGCGGTCCCTCACCAGACTGCCTAATCAATCCAACATGGCCCTGGTTTGGACGGCAGCCTGTACCGAGGACCCGTGGCCCCTACACCTCCATAAATACACTAACAGCTTTCTTAAATATGTGACAAAATACCGTTAAAGTTTACAGGCTGGGCGTCTGTGTGCACCCTGCTTTCACCAGGGGAGGAGTTACTCCTCCACCTGCACTGAAGAAATGAGGGGGGGGGGGGACTCACACTGGCCTGGTTTAGTGTTTTACACACACACACACATATACGTATAACTTCTACACACACCTGCTCTTGATTGTCCAATTTGTAAGTGATGTAGTGGCCGCAGGGGAGCGAGGAAACGGTAAACAGGCTGATAGCATCGTATGAGGTCACTGCGGCTGGAACTGTATTTACACACACACACACACGCATGCACACACACACACACACGCCTGTGAAAGCAGTAATTGTTCTGAGTGACAGGAGGAAAGGCAGTGGAGCCTCCATGAGCGTTTAAAGGGAGTCGTCATCGTCTTCTTCTTCTTCTTGCACTGCTGCTGCTCCTGCTTTCAGCCTCGAGGTTAAAAGTCATGTGACTCCAGGTCAAAGTTGAACGCAGCCACTGGAGGAAGTCTGGAAATTCAATTCACAAAGACAACTTCGACTGACAGCCATACAGTTAACTCTCTGCCCCCCCCCCCCCGCGCACACACACATACACACACACACACAGACACACACACACACACACACAGACACACACACACTGTCCTCACTGCTTCTGGTTTCTCACTTAAACCCTCGAGATGGAAAAGAGTGTGACTCCTTCTCTTCTTTTAAATTTCATTAAAACCCTCCTCACTCGTTCCTTTCTTCCCTTTTTGTTCTAAGAACAAACAAACGATACTTATATGTTCATCTTTTCTTCCTCGTGGCTTTATCTGTATTCTGACTTCACGGAAAGACTCAAATACTGCTACTCCCACAGGTCAAAGTGCATCCGTCTCCTGCTGTCAGACCCAACCGTTGCAGCCAATCACATTACTGATAACAAAAGTTTTCTTCCTGTGTTATGTATGGTGATGTCTGCATGTTTTTAGCAGGGGTAGCCACACTTTCCTCCATCCCTCTTTCATTAAAGTCAAGAGAGATGGTGAGATACGATATCCAAAGACTATCCAAAGACTTTTTAATGCCGATCGTAGGTAGTAATGGAGGGACTATCATCTGACATTGAATTCAGAATTGATTCATTAAGAACTGATCTGACATACTGGCCTAAAAACATTTGAGTTTTGGCTTCACTTCTTCTGAACCAGGAAAGAATTCCTCAGAGGGGAAATGAATGTGAAACAAACTCATATTCTAAAATGGATCAACTGACTTGCATCGAAAATGATCAACTTAAAAAAAAAATCTTGCTGATTTTGTATTCCTGGGTTAGAGAAAGTCGGTGAAAACAAGCAAAGGTCACGAGTCCAAAACCCAAAAGAAGTTAGACTCCAGCTGGTGAACATTTAGAAAATGTGAATGTCAGAAATTCTAATTTCTGATAACAAAATTTTCTATTGACTAATGGATTAATTTTTTTTTTATATACCTCTAATCAAATGTAAAAGTCCTCCCGTCCCATCTTGTCAACTTCCACCGTCTCCCGCCTTTGGAAATGTTTTCTATACTTCATCACTCTGCAGATCCCTCCTTCTTCTAGGAAGCATGGCGGTGTAACGTAACGTCCTGCAGTGGGTTTGTGGTGCGTGGTGAGAGATATATAAGTAAATCTAAACAGTCACAGTGAGTCTGTGAAGCTCGCGTCACTCTCCTCCTCCTGATGTGTGTTTTTCTTCCTGCCTGTTTTAAAGAGGGCAAAATAAATGAAGTGTTTTTCTGGCCCGGCATCACTCGTTTCCCAGCTATTGATATCCTCACTTTGACGGCACGTTGTTCGATGTGCGCGCACATAATGTGTGTGTGTGTGTGTGTGTGTGTGTGTGTGTGTGTGTGTGTGTGTGTGTGTGTGTGTGTGTGTGTGTGTGTGTGTGTGTGTGTGTGTGTGTGTGTGTGTGTGTGTGTGTGTGTGTGATACAGCATGTTTAAATGAAGTTCAGAAAAATCTGAAGTGCCTATTTTAAACACCTTTCACTTCCTGTTTTGCCTCTGTCTATTCATAACCCGGCTGTGAAAGATTATATGAAGCTGCTATATTTAACTGACTTAACTGGTGGTGATGGTGGTGGTGGTGGTGATGGTGGTGGTGGGGGTGGGGTCTGTGTTTTTGTCCCCCTTTCCCCCCCAAAAATGGTAACACACCCACAGCAAATGAGAAGACTCCTTTGAGAAATGTGTTTCTCATGTTCTCACGGTGTAAAAATGACGCTATCGCCGAGCTCCAAGAATCAGCAGCTCTGTCCGCATGACATGGAGCCGGGCCCAACCTGTTTGTGTGCGTGTGCGTGTGCTTCTGTGTGCGTGTGTGTGCGTGTGTGTGCATACACATGCATGGGCGATTTAGTTGGCAGTGTGTTTTTTAAGGTTAAATAGTGAATGACGGTCTTTATGGGACCCTTCCTCTGGTGGAAACATGGAAAGATTGTTTACTGAGGACTCACTGTTTATAGAGCCAGAGGTCACAGTCGTGTGTGTGTGTGTGTGTGTGTGTGTGTGTGTGTGTGTGTGTGTGTGTGTGTGTGTGTGTGTGTGTGTGTGTGTGTGTGTGTGTGTGTGTGTGTGTGTGTGTGTGTGTGTGTGTGTGTGTGTGTGTGTGTGTGTGTGTACTTCCCCGTCCATGTAGCTTTAGATGTACAAACGCTGATAATATCAATGGAATGGATGCAGGCCTGATTGATGACGTTCGGAGTTTTTCCATTGTGACAGTTTTTATCTCCATCACATCTCATGTGATGTGTAAGATGTTTTTTGCGGTTCATCACCAAACGCACGGTGTTTCTTGTAAAATCTCAGGCTGGAGTCGACATCCGTACAAAAACCAAAGAAACACATCCCCTATTGTTTTAATCGGTGGCAACAATTTCGAAAAGAACGGATAACGAACTGATAGCCAAGTTTTCTGAGGACAGCACTTTACCTGACTTCAGATGTCTACTGCAGAAAATTCAACGCGATGAAATCGAGATATTGCTGAAATAATAAATAATAAAAACAAGAATTTGTACCAGAATGAACTTTAGCTTATTTTGTCCGCTACAGATGATAATAAAATGCTTTAGCCAAACATTTTTCACCAAAATCTGGTGACAAGCGTCCAAAATTTGAGAATGCTCCAACAAATCAGTATAAATTTTATACTGCTTTTATTTGATCCTTCTCTGTCTGACAGAGAGCATGATTTTAGTCTTCATCACCTTAAATAACCGCGTGCCCGTCTGGCTAACTCTGCTTTCCTTCTCTGTAAACAAAGCCCGACTGTTAAGGTTGAATGCTTGAGATCTACTACCGCTGACAGACGTTTCAAAGACTGCATCATCTCTGTTTGTTTTATCAAGGCCCGAGACAAGCCTATCAGGTGTTATTAAAATGGAGGAGAAAAAAACCGACCTGCTGCTGGGTGGGGCTTTTAGGTGAATAGCTTAAACGCTTTGCACAACACACAGGTGTTATCAACCCGTCTGGCTGTCAAACATCTGCTCAGGTTGGAGTTGGGGCAGCTTTTTTTCCTGGGGTCTATGTCAGGCCACCGATGAACTGATTAGAATGATAGGAGTGTTAGACGTTCTACCTCAACAGGTTCAGCATACAGTGAATAACAGGACTGAGGGAGATGTCAGTCAAGCAAGTCCTGCGTGGAGGTCTCATCGAAGTTTGAGCTCAAGTTTTGACAGCAGTTTAAGAGACGACAAAGATTCTGTCTGTGCAGAACCTGCAGCTTTAGCAACAGAGTGCAATGCATGATAGGGGAAAACTATGGACTCCATAATATGGAAACAAGAAGAAGAAAACGCCTTTAAAAATTACAAAAAATGCACTATAGCGGTTGGATCCGACACAGCCGTCACTTTCTGGCTTCAACTAGCCGTTCATTCTGATAACAGCCTCTGAGGCCAACTACAGAGCAATGAGCTAAAACACAGGAAGAGATGATTGGTTAGCAAGTTACATCACAGAACTTTCTGCAACAAGCTTGCAAAGTCACCGTAAGATAATGTGTTGCATGTGATATTGAACTTGGAAGCCAGCAGAAATAAGACTGACCAACAAACACAAACTATTTGAGCAGAACTTACTACAAATCAAAGGGCCTTGCTGCACAACAACAGTGTCAGGATTTCCCAGCCTGTGTCTATCTTTATCCTTTTAAAGTCTCGGTGTTTCAGTTGGTTCAGAGTTCTAAATCCTTTTAGCCGTGTTCTCTTGTTTGCTATCTGATAGAAGTTAAAGCAGGAACCGTCACACAGTCAACGAGCATAATTATAGTAGGCTATAGTGTAGAATATAGTATAGAACGTGCAGGTTGCCAGGTCCTGTGGTGAGCACAGAATTTGGTGTTCCTATGTCTGTACATTGCATTATTTACTGAGTTTAAAAAACATTTCATATCTTTGAAGTTTCCTCCTACCAGTGTTTACAGTATGCTAAGCTAACTAAGCTAACCTAATCACCTTCCAGCTCCCAATTTTTATTTCCTATTTTTAATCAAAAGACGGCTAATCTTGTCACAAAAAAAGGCATCGTTTGCTGTAGATTTACACTGTTATATGGCTAGTGGTGATTCTTTAAACCAATCCCGTTGTATAGGTGATGCTAAGCCACTGATGCAGTGATGTGTCCCTGCAAAATGATGTTGGGGAACTTATTTTTCCACATAGGGAGGCGATAAACGACATTAAAATCATCCCAGTGAAAATAAAGGACAACAGCTGCTAGCTTTTTTCAGATGGTACTATTAGTGACCAGGTTACTGTCATGATAACTTACCATTTTTATGTGTTTACTGTGGCAGGCAGTCATAACAGAATACAACACCCTTTGGGTTCAGAGACTTAGATTTAAATATTTTTATATGATTAAGGAAAAACCTCTCTTGTGAATTAAAGCTTTTAAATTGTCCCTTTATGTTTTCTGTGGACATACAGTCTTGATTTAAAGTACTTGAGGGACCCACCAGAAGCAGCAGTGTGTGCGTATATAAAATGCTTGGGACTCCCCACAATAGACTGAAATCTCCCTCATCTGTCAGACTGTGACCTCCTCGGGGTAATGGGCCTCTGTCTGGGACAGAGCATCCTCTGAGGTCGACCACGGCTGTCAGGCTCAACCAGCAGAAGAACATGGCGAAGCAGACAACGACTGAGGTGCGGTCGTGTCTGCGTCATCCCCCGACCATGTTAACTGCAGCGTGTGTCTCTCTCTCTCTCTCTGCGCCTTCAGGGTGAAGTCAGGCTGTAAATATATCCTCGTCTGTGTCTGACGAGGGAAAAACGCTGCAGTCTCTGACTTTTTTGGTCAAAACACAACGGGGGGGGGGTAAGGAGGAGGAGTGTGTGTGGGGAGCGTTAATAATTTCAGCCATCTCTAAAAATAGGGTCTCTGTAAAAGAAGAAAAAAAAAAGCTGTTCTGCTAAAAATCACAGCTCCATAGCAGCCATTTGGATGATGTGTGCTCCCTGAGGTGGAGCCTGGGAAAGTTAGCTGTGTGTACTAGCGTGTGTGTGTGTGTGTGTGTGTGTGTGTGTGTGTGTGTGTGTGTGTGTGTGTGTGTGTGTGTGTGTGTGTGTGTGTGTGTGTGTGTGTGTGTGTGTGTGTGTGTGTGTGTGTAAATGTAGACCTAAATTGAATGATTGAGGTTCTTACTCACATATATGCAGAACAGGATTGGGAGGCGGTCGGTTTTTTCGGCTGATACGGCCTCGTCTGCCTCTCGTTGTCTCCCTGCCTGGCCTGCTCCAGCCCAGTTAGAGTTTTGTCCCGGTATGGTCTGGTCTGGTCTGGTCCGGTCTGGTCTGGTCCGGTCTCGTCATGACTCGTGGTTCTGCCAGATCCAACCCTGTCCTTCACTGACTCACTCAGGGGATTGTGGGATGTGGGCAGAAATAAAAAAAAAATTTAAAAAAGCCCAGTTGTTCTAAGAGAAGAGAGAGACTGTAAGTTAAGGATGTGTTAAGTCACATAAAATATGTCGGAAAAGAAAACTTGTTCAATCAAACTTTCTCTCTACTCAGGAACCCGTGGAATGTTTGCCCACCAGGCTCCATTCCACTGCTCTCCAACTTGATATTTGGAAATTTTATTACCCTCTGACTGCCTGTTGAAAGGATGTTGGCCTTCATGGTGCTAAACGGAGATGCATTCAGATGATATTCTTACCAGCTGGTTTGTAAATGGGTGGCAGAACTTAGTCACTGCGTGTCTGACTGATGTGTTTGCATGCTTGATTGGAGAAACATGCGAGTTAAGTTAAAGTCCACTGTGCAAACTAAACTATATGTGAGCAGAGATGTATGTGAGGAGGAACTGCTGTTTGGTGCAACGTCGTTTTAGTAGATAGACTCCAAGTGTTTGCTTCAAAATACCTTCTATATATTCTATTTTGTTATCTAAAAAGTCCACCAGTGTACGGCTGCTTAGTTTTAGCGTTGAATATAATAGATTGCTGCTGAACTACTTTCAGGTTGCAGGTAAAACCAGAACCCAGCTTCGTCTGTGCCACTTGGTCTGCTTGAATATCTGAATATTATTGTTATTAATTATTGTTAATCATAGAATTTAACAACCACAGGGTGCAGATAGCGCAGTGGTTTTAAGCGCCCGCCCCATGTGCAGAGGCTGCAGTCCTCCCGCGGGTGGCCGTGGGTTCAATTCCCCCTCACGGGCCTTTGCCGCATGTCTACCCCGTCATGTCTTCAGCTTTCCTATCTAATAAAGGCAAAACTGCCCAAAAAGTAACAAAAGAAAAAAGAAGAATTGAACAACTACTTTGACACTGTTCAATGCCAGAGATGTTAAGTTTAAAAAAAACAAAACGTTTTGATGCGTGATATGGACACATTCCAAATAGTACTGAGGATTAACACCTCAGTCAAAAGCCACAAAAAGAGAACCAATCCAGCAAACTTGTATTAACGTGTCAAAATGTTTGCACTCATGTGGATTGTGTGTCAGTGTTGTTGGCAGTGCTGTGCAGCTGTTATCTGATATGTTGTCTAGAGAGCTGCCTGGTTTATGAGATGCCTCTTTGTATACCGATATTGACAAGCAGCTCAAAGCCCAGAGGAGAGGCGTGGGTTGTGTGCATGAAAAGGTGCGTGTTGTGTATCGCAGCGTTCAGAGGACAAAAGGATCCTTTGAGAGGAGGCTGTGAGACGTGTGCATTCTTCTCCACGCCGGTGTTTGGGATTATCATGCTCTGTGATGGAATGCTGTTGAACACACAGACAGATGCGTTGTCAGTCACTCCGTTCGCTCAGGTGATGAACACACCCTGCATGGTGATTGGCTGCGAACGTAAACTCTCTTTCGGTTTATTGAGTTACAAACATATTTTACGCCAACACAAACAATAAAAACAATATTGCCCTGTAAACATGTTTAATGGTTGTTTATTTTCAGTTTACTGGTGACGGTTAAATGTAGAGGTGCACTGTTTGTTTGCAGGATTACGCAAATACTGCCAAACCGATATCCATGAAACTTAATGGAGGAGTGGGGCATAGATCACATGAGAACCTGTTCAAATTTGGTGTGGATCCAGGAATTTTTTTTATATACAACGTTCCTCAGACATCTTTTAGCTTTTTCCCCATTTTCTCAATCGTGATGTGAAACAAATCACACATTTAAGGTGTTTATCGAGGTCCAGGTAATAACCTGCTGGATTACATCGTCCTTCATGTCCACTAATTGTTTATCTTTATGATAATTAAGTCATTTATGACATCACATCATTTCTTTTTTTTTTTCTCTTGTAAGAGCTAAAGAAACATGTAGGACTGTTCAGCCTTGACTGATATATCCGCTCGACTGAATGCCATTCTAGTTTATTTTTAGAGCATATTTTACTGTTGTCAGACACTGATAAGCAAGAAAAACAATGTGTCCCGTCTGTTTGACAGAACCTGTTTCATGCAGAAATCAGAGTCATTGATCTCGTCTGGATGTAAGAACTGATACCAACAGGAATTAGAGGTCAAAAGCAAACGTCTTGACACAGGTGGTGTTGGTATGAAGCGTAGTCTTTACTTGAAACAAGGTCAGTACACAGGTAATTCAAATAGCAGGCAAACAGACAGGGTCAAAATCAAAGCAATCTCACACAGAGACCCTGGAAACTGGGTGGTTAGGACACAAACCGGCCCTAAAGGGAAGGGCAACAAGAGGAGGCGGGTTTAACAAGGCACAGCTGAGGAAATCAATACAATCATGGATGAAAACAGAAGTTAGTGGGCGATGTGTGTCACTGAAAAACAAAATCTATTCAAGTTTAACTGACACCTGAGATGTGCTGTTGGTCTGTTGATCAGCTGCTTCGACAACAAACTCTGGAAAAACTCTTTAAGCAAAATAGTCAAACCTCTGCTGCATGCAATCAGCTTCAGTCTCCATTTAATCTGCATGACTAGGATCTGCTGAGCATCGAGCCCTCTGCCACCCTGGGGCGGACGATCAATCAACACAATCAATCAATCAATCATAAATCAGATTTGTGTGTGAATATAGTGAGTTTATTATTATTATTATTACAGTTTATCCATGCAAGAAGTGACTCCTGATCTGAAGTAGCCTTTATCACAAAGATGGAAGGTTCCTTCTAGGTTTTGCCTCAAATCAACTGCAGCATCATTTCAATACAGCCTGAACTGATCCCCCCCCCCCAAAAAAAAAATTAGCATCCTGTGCAAAAATCAGTGAGGTTGATGAGGCAAAACATGAAATATATTGTCTTTGTTACGTTTTTAATTAAGTTTATGTCAAGAAGGAGTGTTGACATAAACTTCTGATCACAGTCTCTTTTATTTACTTCACACAGCATCTCAGCTTTTGTGGATTCTGCATCGCACTCTGCTGCACACTGTTCTCTGGAGGTTGCATACACACACACAAAAAAAACACCACATAACAAGCATTCGTCCAAGTAGTTGTGTATAAGGTTGCCAGGAATCCAGATTGAGATCTGTGTAGGAGAACTTATAGAGGAAGTAAACCATGGCGTTTGTCATTCTCTGAATTGTGGTGTTTAGAATTAGAAAATTGAGGTTAAATATAGTCACATGTAAACATGCCTACGGAACGCTGCAGTCGATCGGAGTCATCTGGCCTCAGTCTGGTATCAGTGGTTGGGCCGGGGTCGTTCTCCAGTCGTGATCTCAATACTATTTGCCTAATCTCAGTACAAGATGGCTGCGTATGATCGCCGGCGTGTCGGGGTAGCAGTGGCCTTGATGGATGTGGGTCCGAAAAAGCCCGGCTGATAACGCCAGCGTGTATGACGTAAATGAGCGAGACCATATTTGAGCCTAAATGTGACGTCGCACTGATAACGCTCGTGTCTGTGCACGTGCATAACCGCCTGAATGTCTCGTATCACCGCTGTGAGTGCAGCTCATTAATCTCATTATTATCAGCGGTATGAGGTGGGGCTGCCTGGACCAAGCTGCTCCAATTCCAGGCTTCCCTCTAAGTCACGCAGAAACTTAAAAAAATGGGGTTTTTTTTAAAACGCTTTTCTCCTTATTTTTCAGGCTTTAGCATTCTTGTCTGGCAGCCCTAAAAGCGTGTTGTGAAACAGAGCTGAGAAGCTCTTAACCTCATCATGATCTGGAAACGCCAGCTCTAGTCCAGCTCTGCAGAACCTGGAGCAGAACCTGCAGCACTCCCAGGACTTGTGATTAGACATTTAAGGTGGCCATATGTTTTTTTGGAATCCAAAATCTCATTTATTTGTGCAGGAATTTGAATAATTCCCTGATTTAAGTGCATTTGTGGTTTGATGTAAAAGCAGCTTTGTCATGTTTGCATGTGTTGGTGAGGCAGAAATTGTGTGTGTGTGTTTTGTGTATTCTCCCACGTGTGGGTGCTTGTACCCACGTGCAGCATCTGTGTGTGTGAAACCCTCTGGTTAATGGCATTAGCAGGGGCTGATGGCTTTCTGTGGCCATAATAGCAGCTCCATTAAGTGTTTACTGTGAGCCATTCCACATGTCAGCTGTAGTCAAGCAGCCAGAGACGGAGGACCGAGGGGCCGTAACAGGAAGGCGAGGCACAGAGTGGAGAGGGGGGGGCCCCCTGGGGGACCAGATAAATCATGACTTAAAAGAACAGGGCACCCAAAAAATGAAGAGTGAGTCTTTATCTACCTGTGTGTCAAAGTTGGCTGAAGTCTGCTAAACTTTTGTGGAGTTACACAGAAAAGCGGCGCTGCAGCATTCTTCAAAAACAACTGAAGAAACAACCGAATACTAGCGAAAAAATGATGAGTTAAAGTCTCCAGAAGCAGAGAGATCCTGAATTCATGTGAAAAGATCCCTTGTTTAAGTCTTTGCTGTAGCCTCGAAGCTAAACGTCTGTTCCTTTAAGTTGTGGTAAAAGGTGTAGAAAGGACGTTACGTTTTTGCTTGACTCTTAGCAGGATTACTCAAAAAGCTCTGGACAGATTTTGACGAACTTTCTTGAAGTGGTAGGGTATGGGCCAGGAAACAACCCATTATATTATGGTGATGATCCAGATTTTATTTAAAGGATTCTTTACCATTGCAGGACAGGAGTAGTTGCAAGATTTGTGTTTCTAACTAACATGGATAACGTCTACAATACTTGGACAAAAATGACACGATGGCATCACCATATAAGATCTGGCACAAAACAGTGTCTGATCCGGATCCAAGTCATATTCTGGATCTGGGTGATCCAGAATATTGTAGCTGAAACTGTGCTGATTCAGTTTGGTGTCAAATCTGCAGTATCTTGTAAAGTTCCTGATCTAGATCCTGAAAGGAAAAAAAGAAAAAAAATTCTAGAATAACTATCAAACTAATAATGATACCGATGTGATCCAGATTCTAGGGGCAGGTTTTCATGGTCCAGGAGTCACTTGATGAGGGTGAACCTATCAGGTGCACTGACATAATGGAAGAGGGTTTTTTTCCCCTGATTGCTGTCTAGCTACATTTTGTTACCTTCACATAAACAGCAGTTAGCCATCAGCAATAAAGAGTCCATGTCTGAACTTAATTTTTGCAGCCATTGTTGGGAGTGCACTGTGTGACCTATAGAGGAGGATTCTGAGTCAGCAAGGCTTTTGGTTTGAACCAGGGATTTTCCCGCAGCCTCGGCGCTTTGCTTGTTTTCCGTCTGTGTTCTTTCTGACCGTTGCACATGGGAAGGATTAAACGTAGCACACTGTCAGAGAAAGAGAAGCCGAGTACCGAAGCATGGAAACTGCTTCTTTATTAAAGCGATTGACAAACGTATGAGTTCATCCATTTATTTGGTCTGCAGTGGAGACCCTGACAGCAGATAGAAACGGTGCCAGCCTGACTGGATCAACAGGCAGCCTTCATTTGTCCCGGGAGATTCCGTGGATAATGGCAGATAAAATTGCACCGTGAAAGCAGAGTTTATAGGGCGCCAATCTAAACACAGATGGTGTCATTATTCTATAGCATGTTGTGCAATGAACGTTTTCTCCATAATGATACATGAAAGTGAAGAAAAAAAAACTGTCTGTTGGCATTTTAAGACTCAATTATTTTATTGATGATACACTTTTTTATGGATGGATATATGGAATTGGGGTAAAAAGTAATATTTACAACCAAAACAAGCAGATTATGTGAAGTAACAGACATGCTCCTCCTGTCTGTCTGTCTGTCTGTCTGTCTGTGTCCTCACCTTCACTGCACCCCATCATTTGCTTAGCTGTCAGGCTTACAGTCATCATGTGCCAAAATATTGAGACACCAAAAACAAGATGATCCTATTTCAAATCGCAGCTTCCACAAAACTCACTATTCAGGCGTCACATTCCCTGATTTTTTTTCTCTTTAAAAATTAAATTTAAAATACATCCAAAATACACAAACAAGTAATTTACAAGTAAGTTCAGAGGTGAATGAAATAAATACAGAACTTTTAACATAAAATATTCCACAAAATGATTTCATAGATATTGATGGTGACAAAGAAGGGCTGAGTATCATAAAGTAGGTCCCTCCACAGCATGATGCTTCATTTTGTATCATATGTTCGATGTATATTATGATGATGACTTATCAAGATACTTCAAAATGAAATACTGCCTCACAAATCCGATAGAAACAGTCCTGCTCATTGGCTCACAATATAAACAGTATACATAACTTTAAACACAGCATGTCTTATTAGCCAAATCTACCTGAAAACGATGTTTATCAGACTTTCTAAAAATGGAACGGCCTGTAAAACTCATCAGAAGCTTGAAATGTCACATAATAAAATATACGTCCATGTTTTCCCTGCAGTCTCCGGACAGAAGACACCAGGTCTCCCCCCCCCCTGTGTGTGTGTGTCAGAATATAATTCAGGTGAAGGGGTTGTGGGTGGTTGCAGGGGTCAGGATCTGTCTCTTAGCTGGAGTTGAGTGTGTGTGATTTGGGGGGGGGGTCATCCTGTGGCCATGTGAACAGGAAGGTGCAGGTTCAGTGTGAAGGGCTGAACCTCTGGGCTGTTTATCAGATAGCTAATGAAGCAGAGCAATCCTGAGGGAGAGAGGGAAAGAGAGGGGGGGGAGTGGAAGAAAAAAGGGGCAAAAGGTAAAAGGTGGAGGGGCTGACGTAGAAGGGTTTTTACAGAAGATGAGAGTTAAATGTGGGAACACCCGCGGTGAAGCCGCTGCTCAGCTGTTATCGCCGAATGGAGAGAGACGAATGAACCGCAGTCCTCCATGATTTCACTTCTCTTCATTCCCACCGCAGCGATCAGAAAAAAAACCAAACATGCTGAGTATCACATTGCCTGGTGAAAAATCAGCAGAGGCCACGTCACTCAGCCCCTGCCGTAAACATTTTCTCTGGCTGGGACGAGAAGCCGAGCCGCGTTCCCAACAGCCATCATCACAGCCGTCCGGTTTACTGCAGCCTCACATTCATCAGTGTGGTCCTCAAATAATCAGCCAGTCAGACGATGAAAACAGTGTGACAGCGTAGACGTCAGTGTTTGTTAATGCAATGTTTCCACTGATAATTAATCTGCCTCACATCAAGAAGGGAAAGGCTGAAGTGTATGTGAATAATAGGCTGCTACCAATGATTCTGTTTACAATCAATACACATTTTTTGGATTATGTGTTTGATCCTGAAAATGGCCCCCCCAAAAAAAGAGAGGAAAAAATGATATATAACAGAGAAAAGCAGTAAATCACTGTAAATAAATGCTTTAGGGATTGAGAGGTCAACTTATGTTTGTCATTTTGATTACAAAGTCAAAAGAAACATTTCTGTCACTGGTGGGACAGACAAGAAAGATGATCTATTCTAATCTGTTCTATTCTATTCTAGTGTCTTAGATAGGACATTACAATGCATTTCTGCAAGATGTGCAGCGATGCTTCTTAAAAGGCAGAGAAGAAGATGACTGAAAGGTAAACATGGATTTAAATTATGCATGATTTAAAATGTTTTATGAGGAAGTAAATGTTAGATCTCAAGGACATAAAATACATTTTGATGACGAAGACTGAAGATAAACATAACTTTTGTCTGTATGAAGAAAAAAAACAAAGACAACTGACAGAAAGACACATTTTTGTTTGTCAGATCATTTAAGGAGCATTAAAATGTGGAAACTAATGAAAACACAGATCTGGTGGCGGAAACATGAGCGCGCTCCGATTCGTTTTGCCTGCTGTCAATCATACACTCAAGTGCTATTATTGGCTCATGTAGCCGTGTGTGAGAATCTGGTGTGTTCATCAGGGGCTGAGGGTGAGAGGTCAGGCTCAGGGGAGCCATCAGAGCTGAGCAGTCAGGTGACCCTGAACGATCCTCAGATAGGACGGCCTCGCCTCCCAGAGGAGGAGCATTCCATCGCTCCCGGTGTGTGTGTGTGTGTGTGTGTGTGTGTGTGTGTGTGTGTGTCTGTGTGTGTGTGTGTGTGTGTGTGTGTGTGTGTGTGTGTGTGTGTGTGTGTGTGTGTGTGTGTGTGTGTGTGTGTGTGTGTGTGTGTGTGAGTGTGTGTGTGTGAGTGTGTGTGTGTCTGTGTGTGTGTTTCAGGCATGTGCTTATACAATTCCCCAGCACAGACTGTAATTAAATACACAAGAGTGTCACAAAATACTTTTTTGCTAGAGGACAAAATATCAGTTGTTTTCTTTTGAGTGAAAAGGTCCCTTAAAGATGAATCCTAATGATTTTTCTAACATCTTTTAATTTTCTTCTTCCATTCTCACAGGTTACAATGTTGTTCTTATACACAATCAATTAAAAAAACATTATCAGAAGGTTGCCTTTAAGTATTTAAAACCCATTCCAGCTGCAGTATCTCCGGATATTCATGGCTTTCAAAGCATTTATCCAAATATTAAATACACACGTTTCCTCTTTTATGCCAGAGATGTCATTGGGAATTTCTGAGCACATCTATGCTCCCAAGTGGATAAACAAATAGAAAACCTTCCTTTATATACCTTTATTGTGGTGTGTAATGAACATTACAGCCTCTACTGGGATGTTAGTCCTTTTTAAAAAAAAATTTTTATGTGTCTGCTAGAATCTGCAGCCAAGCCTCTGCTGCGTCCAACTGTATCACATAAAACATTCTGATGTGGTTGTATGGAATATATACACACACATAGATACACACCATTCAATACAAATCCAAGTCAAGCACATAAAGTGTGCTGATGTGCTCCTCAGAGACACAGCAGAGGCTTAGATCCCACAGCGATCCAGTGGAGGAACAGGCTCACATTACCTGAGTCAAAGCACAGATATGAATAAATGTGCACTCATGTTCCAAACTCTGTCCTTCATACAGGGAGGCATGCATGGCTTTCAGATGTTTTTATTTTATCATGTAAATCTCTGAATCTTGAAAGCAGCATCTTTAGTTTACATAAATAAGATTATTATTAAACATTATTATTATCTCTATTTGGACCTTTTTGTGCACTAAGGAGTCGCCTTTGTCTGTTACCAACACTACAAGAAGCTGCAGCCGTCTGACAGCAAAGCATCAGGACTGATGCATCAGCAGGAATCTTATGTTTGTTATGTTTCATGATGTTGGTTAATATATTATAATATTTTATTTTATTTAGCCTTTATTTAACCTCATGAATCTTTATGTCAGCATAAATCCTCTGAACCAAAGTATAGCTTTTGATTTAATTGTCCTTTACTTACTCAAATAGAATGCTGAGAATCAAAACCAGTCAAATATAAGAACTGAGATCAATTTTTTTTTTTATCTTACTGTATTTCCTTATTTAATTTGTCAGTACATGTGTGGATGTGAGGATTTGTCTCTCTGCAGTGGTGAAACACATCGAGGTACATTTACTCAAGTACAATTCTGAGGTACTTGTACCTCACTTGAGTTTTTATTTTTCATGTCATTTTCTACTGCTACTCCAATCCACGTCTGTCTGTCTGTCCGTCCGTCTGTCTCTCTCTGTCTGTCTCTCTGTCCGTCCGTCCGTCTGTCTGTCTGTCTCTCTGTCTGTCTCTCTGTCCGTCCGTCTGTCTCTCTCTCTGTCTGTCTCTCTCTCTCTCTCTCTGTCTGTCTCTCTGTTTGTCTCTCTCTGTCTGTCTGTCTGTCCGTCTCTCTCTCTGTCTGTCTGTCCGTCCGTCTGTCTCTCTCTCTGTCTGTCTGTCCGTCCGCCTGTCTCTCTCTCTCTCTCTGTCTGTCTGTCTGTCTGTCTGTCCCCTGTGAGTCTCTTCTAATCAGCCTAGACGGGCCAGAGGTCAGCAGCTGACCTGTTGGCTCTGGTTCACCATAAATATTATGGAGCCCCACACAGACGCCCTCGCTGGCTGTTAAATATAGTGCCGGGTCCATTAAGGGACTCAGACTATCAGCTTTCACTGGGGTATATCACCTAATAATAATAATAATAATAATAATAATAATAATAATAATACTGCCCACACTACTTTGAAAATAGTGACAAGCCAGAAATGGATGTTTCCCTCCTTTTATTTCTGGAAGTTTATAATCTCCATAAGTTTGTAATTACATCGTCGTCCATCCTGTCGTGTCTCTTTAAGCTGCTGAAACACATCAGCTGTGTTTGAGTGCATAGGTGCGTGTGCATCCATGGCCGTGTGTGTTTCTATGTGTGCCAGCAGCACAGTGGGCCCGTGGGAGCGATCTGTCCTCCTTTCCCACGGTATCTGTCCCCCGAGCCCCCTGCGGTGACGTCAGGACAGAGGTACGGGCGAATGCCCCGCCCAGAGGTCGCAGGTTCACTTCCTGTCTGTCAGGACCGAGTTGGGCAGAGTCCAGTGCGGAGCGCTGAACTGTCTTTATGATCTAACTTCTCTGTCTGTCTCTCTGTCTCTTTCAGGCTATGTGGCTGATGCTGCAAGAGGAGGAGCCTGAGGATTTTGTCATAGCGACAGGGGAGGTGCACAGTGTGAGGGAGTTTGTGGAGAAGGCCTTCAAACATGTGGGGAAGACTATCGTGTGAGTGCACACAGATTTCAGACATGCATTTTCATCAATGTCTCGGTGATTTTACGTATTTATCCTGCTTTAAGATGTCACAACAGTTATAGATGAAGCTGAGATTTTCAGAACTTAATATTTCAATTCAGTTTTATTTATATGGCACCAAATCACAACAAAATGTCTCTGAGACTTTAATAGAGCAGGTCTAGGCTGTACTCTTTACTCTCAGAGTAGCCCCGCATTGTGGGCAGCCATCTCCCATCCTCCCATCAGCAGTGGGAGGGAAAGAGAGAGAGAGACACACTCCCTCATGCGTCCTCTCAAACGACTGATAACACTCTCTCCTCTTCATATCAATATTTTCCAACTCATTGCTGTTTTTTTCAGCTGCATCACTGCTCAAAGATCACACACACGCTGCAACTCTGTCTGGATCGGTTTGAACAGACGTCACAGATAATTCTGGCTGTAAGAGGTCCAGTTCAGTGTCACATCTCGGTCCCCTCCTCCGTCTCACCTCTCGTTCAACCTCCCCCCTTGCGTCCTGGAAGACGCCGACATGTTGGTGAAGGTGTGCAACTGTTTGCAATGTCTGCTGTGTTGTCAGAAAAAAAAAGAAAGAAAGAAAAAAAAGACAGGTGACTTGTTTTGTCTGCGCGAGAGGTTAGAGAAACAAACTGAACAAGAAACAAGCAGGGAGGCAGAGGAACGGACTGCTGTACGTTCCAGCAGCTGTGGGAAAACATTCCCTCCTGTTAAGATTTGTGTCTCTCCAGGTGGGACGGGAAGGATGAGAAGGAGGTTGGCCGTTGCCAGGAGACGGGGGTGGTGCATGTGAAAGTAGACCCAAAATACTTCCGTCCAACTGAAGTGGTAAGTCAGGTTTCTCTTATTGTTTGTGTGTGTTTGTGTGTGTCTGTCTACTGTGTCGGATAAATCTTGAACTAACCTGAAGTTGGAGTTACTGCTCTGTCTATGGCCGCTTCAAGGAACCCTTTTTTTTTCTTTAAACTTCCTACAAAGATCCCCAATTTAAGGTTTGAAATGGACTTTTTGAGACATGATTTGCATCAATATAGACATGGATTCATTTGATGTAGCTGGAAGAACAAGGAACTTAATCTGTGTCCACTTTGGCTGAATTATCCATCCATCCATTTTCTGCAACCTCTTATCCTGTGTAAGGTCGCAGGGGTGGGGTGGAGGGGCTGGAGCCTATCCCAGCTGACTTTGGGCGGGAGGCTGGGGTTCAACCTGGACAAGTCACCAGACCATATGTAATTTTTTTTTAAATTATGGCACACTAATCTCCTGTAGGTAGAAGCTAATCACTGCATGTAGATCTTGAAGAAAGCCTGAGGGGCCAAAAACGTCATCTCAGTAAAGAAAAATGTACATGGAGCCCAGGAATACAGAGCATATCAACAAAATACAGTCACTGCTGCAGAATGAAGTTGGTCAATTCTACTAATATGCACATATCATCACACATGTAAGCGCAGACTTCCTGTTCCATATACCTGACCTTAACATGAATGTAGCGTATTTTCTCTTCATGTATCTGATTGCCGGTCATTGTGTCTGGAACCATACACTTATCAGCTCTAACGGGTCCAGCTGACAGCCTCGGGTTGCTTATTGTATGCTTTTAAACAGCTGGAAACAAGCCAGTCCGCCTCCTTAAGACTAATGTAGCCAGCATCCTGCTGGTTGGTACTGAATGGGTGCTCATATTCAGGCAAACGGCCTTGAGAAGTTTTCTTTTATAGCGAGGGGATGTGTTGGATTGACTTATTTAGTCTTATTTCATTAGCTGGTTCATGAACAAGATGGTCTTTATTAGTTGTGAGCATCCAAGCCATCATATTATCCCTCCATCTCTCTATTGATGAGAAGTGCCTCTGATATCCAGGAGGTCTTTCTCTCATCACTGTGGTCCGGGGGGGGGGGGGGGGTATTGTGGACTGTCCCCTGAGGAGAGTGTTGGGTTACCCAGGGGTGTTGTGGCTGAGATTAGCTGTTAGCTTCTCAGTTTAAAGCCAGGAGCAGCCCTTTGCTGAGCTTTTTGGCCCAGCGAGATTAGAGCTGAGATCCAGTTGAGTGATGGCTGAGGATTAGCAAGGAGGCCCTGCTGGTCGACTGCTGATGTGATGGAAGCCGTGGTCACACACCTGGGCCTGTTTCCTTTGTGCATTTCAGCTCGTTCATTCAGAGTCTTAACCCTGGATCCACATAGAGAACTACCGCAGACCCTGGTCAGATCAGTAAAGACACAGATCGGTGTCTTTCACAAGAGCTTCTGTGGTTCGTCAACAAATGGACATGAGAAGTTAACTGGATGTTCAAAGGCCGATATAGTTTGTAGCAGGAAGAAAATGATATCTGATTAATCAGCAAGTATCAACCCATCCTCCAATCAGCACTGTCAAAAATTAACTGTCTTCAGCTTCATTCAAATCTGATCATTGACCTGAACATCTTAGTGAAAGCATCATTTTATGACCCTTCATGAGGCGTCACTGCCCCATGTATGTGATATAAATATGTATACTGAAGGTGCATTTTCTTATAGTGAGGTGGACAGAATTAGAGACTCCTTTCATTGCAATACATTCCAATACAACAGCACCACAAACTCCAAATGTATAGCTCATCTCTTCAACAAGTCGTTTTCTTCAGCGTAGCAATAGCAACACATTTAAGACACATATTTTGCATTAAATTGTAAAGGTGTCTCTTTTTTTTATTGTGACAGGCTGCAGTGTTTAACATATGTGGGGTCTTGGACCAAGTTTCAGGGTTTCGAACCCTTACCCAAACCTTATCTCATCCACCTGCAGTAATTATTATCATTTCCTCCCTTCTCTAGTTTCAGATGGCAATCTGGCTGAGTTTGTGGGTTAGGCTTGGATGTGAAGATAAACTGTCTGTGAGGAACCACAGAATGACAGGATTCTGACATGGATCAGTTCTAAAAAATGTTACCAAGAGACGCAAAACACAACAGGGTCTCAAGACCTGTCATCGTCACATTGGGGCTTCAGCCAACGATTGTCTTCGTTATTGATTAAACAGCTAGGAAATGTCAGAAAAAACTTGTGCATCACAAGTTCTGACTACCCCTGGTGAAATCTTCTTCTGTTGTCTGACAAACAAAATGTCCAAAACCCAAAGATATTAATTTTACAGTGATATAAAACGGAGAAAAGCAGAAAATCCTCACATGTGAGACGATGTAATCATCAATTTTTGAAAACTGTTCTTAATCAATTAGTATTTATTTGAGTCGACGTTTGTCTTTTTAATGCATTTTGCATTAGTGTGTGTCTGCATGTTTTTATTAACATGGGTAATCCTGTTAGAAATAGGGTCCAGTTTGCCTTTGTTTCTCTCTGGTGCGTCACGATTCAGTCATGAACATGTTATACTTACTTTATTATATCTTTTACTCCAGTCTGATCTTTAATGCAACACTGCCTGAGCAACATTCAGGCGCTGCTTGATTGGAGACAGAACAGAAAACGGATGAAAATGAGCTCCTGGGTCTCATGTTTCCATCACAGCTGATCGGAGCTGAAGCCGATAAATACCTGAGACGACCCAGCATGAATACTGATGGTACCTTTTTCCCACCCTGGTGACAAAAGCCAGATGTTAGTAGCTCTGAGTGCTTTTTTTGTGGGGGGTTTTCTGACTTTCCAATCGATCAGTGAATGAAGTTGAACGGTTTCTTGGACTACGAGGGAATGGGAGTTAAAGACTGCAGGGGTGAGGCAGGAGGAGAAGCGGTTCAGTGGCAGCTCTGTCTCTTTTATTTCTACGCTAAGGTTTAAAGACACTGAAGAGTGTTTGACCTCTTGACCCTGCAGACAGGAAGAGACTGACACCGGCCTCACAGCTCAGCATTGTGTTTCTCCTGAAGTGGAAATACCTGTCATCGAGTGTGTGTGCATGCATTTAGAATTCAGCTGACTCAGACTCTTTTGGTTGTTTTGCTGTTTAGGTACAAGGAGATTTGGATGTGTGTTGGACTTGTGTGTGAGTGTGTGTGTGTGTGTGTGTGTGTGAGTGTGTGTGTGTGTGTGTGTGTGTGTTGGCTGTACGCGAGAGGAACGAGTCCTCAGGCTGAGTGCTAATATACATGTAATTCATCATTATCCCTGTCAGTGTGAGCGTCTGACATGAGCTCATTTATCTCCGCAGCCCTCTTTGCGACAAGGGGGGGCAAACCAGGAAGGGGTGTGAGGGGGGGTTAAACGTGCAGGTGTGCATCACATGTGGTACGAGTGTGCGTGCGTTTCTTTGTGTGTCACCGTTGACTTGTCCGTGTAGCAGTTAGTTTATCTGTGGTGTTTACTGGATGCGACACACACTACCACCATTATTCCCAGATAATCACAGGTGAAAGCTGAAGACTTGTGGTTTAGAAGATGCCAGGTTTGTTTTGAAGGAAAGTACTGCTAAGTTTCTCACTGATCCCACTGTCATGGCTGCTGTTTATTTCCTCTGTATTGGCTTTGTAGAGTCCGTCAATCACACTTGTCAGCCTGTGGGTTTGTGCAGGCACTGAGGTTTGGCTCAGGTGAGCAGCCTCTGCTGAAGGTGTGTCACCCTGGATTATCTACTAATCATTGTGATTAGGTTTGGTTGCCAGGTGATAAACTGAACTATGCGAGGTTTCTCATGTGTGCTTCTCATAGTTGTGTTTAAAGTCAAGTACAGAATAGGAGAAAAGAAGAAGACTACAGAGGCAGTTCTGCAGGAGCTGTAGTATTTAATGGTTAAATACACAACATTCACTCCCACCAGATATCACACAAGATCATCAGCGTCTCAGAACAAAACAAATGTGTATGATTCTGTCCCTACGTAGCCAGATCAAGCCTTTAAACGGCACTTTTGTTACTTCATAGCCTGTTTCTTTCAAATATATTCAGACTCATGTACTTTTTAGCTAGAGCTAAACTAAGCTAAGCTAAACAGAGCTCACCAACATGGGCTGTAAAATTAAGCAGTGCTGCTATATTAAGGTTCTCATACACAACATTCATAGTCTTTAATATTGTTCCATATACAAGTTTTTTTTTAACTTCTTCATGTGGACTGAAACAACAAATACTCTCCTATGGCAGGTTTTCAGACTCTATGAACCCCCTCCTCAGATAAAAGTGACCACCATCCCGACCCTCTCCCAGTACTACTTATGAATAGTGTTCATTAGAGAAGCAACTGATTTCACAGGGTGAGTAGCACTCACCATGACCCACTGATATTTTGTCGTGTTTAATATCATTAGATCCCGTTTAATATAAAGATTAAAAAGGAACATTCCAACATAATCAATAACAACTTTGGAGATCTGAGATCATCTCCACTAAGAAGTCATAAATTCAACATCACTGAATCCTTCAAGTGGACTCCTGTCAGCAGCTCAGCAGCTGCATTAAGTGGATGCTCTGATGCAAAATGTAACTTTTCAAAATAGAAGGATCAAGAGAAATTTTAAAAAAAATTAAAGTTTGCATCCTCCTTCATGTTAAATACATAGGACATATGCACAGGTTATTAGATTTAGAATAAAGGATCAAATGTTGGATGATTAGTAAATAATTTAAGGGACTATTGCACTTTACCAGGAACACTTTTACTGCTGTATGAGCTCCAACTTTTGTTTTTGTTTACCTACATCGCAATGTAAGTAATGATTAGCCCAGCATGCTAATTAGCTCAGATTAAACGTCTCATTATTGTATTGTGTTTGCACATGTGCAGTTCAGACTGCAACATTAGAAGCCATTTCCTCACGCATACAAAGCAGGTATAAACTAAACAGATAATAATTATTATTATTATTTCATCCTGTGATGAGTGATTTCCAGTTTGCAGAGCTTACAATAAACCACAATGTTTAAAATACTCCGTCAGTCGTAGGCGAGTCCGAAGGAGGTGCTGCTCTGTAAAGCTCTGCAGACTGGACATGTCTTATTACAGCAGTAAGTGTGTATGCAATCCATTGGAGAGAGACCCAACAACTTGTATCTAACAGGTGAAGAGATAGAGATGGTTTTTTAATGTAATTAAGCTCAAGCATGAAGTATTTAATACACATCCCAATTTGACTCATCCAGCACAGGAGGCACTGATTGTTCATGGACAGAGTTAGTCTGTGTACGTATCAGTGATGGCGTGTATCCGTGTGCCTGTATACACTTGTGCGTGTCGGTGTTAATGCAGCCCGGCTGTCATACTTCCAAGTTCACACGTCGCCGGAGGGCAGAAACTGCTGCGAGTTGAGCGACAGCTCAGCACTTTTCAGTCCAACCTCTCATGCAGTGGAGGAGCAGAAGTGGTAATAAATGGGATGCTGTCTCTCAATCTGTCTTTATCTCTGTCCCTTCTCTGTAAGCGTAACTCCTCCACTGACAGGTTTCTCATTGCTCATCCTTGCCCCTTTTTGCCCTTTTGCACTTTTCGTCTGTGCATCAGTCTGAGTGATGCAGCGAGCACTGGTCTGCAAACACGGGAATTCCCTCCCTGGCTTTAGATTATCATCCTGTAATAAAAAGCAGACCGGGACTGATCATCACTGTCGACTTGCGTTATTGTGCTGCTGCAACGAACAAAATTCCCCTTGTTTTTATCAGATGTGAACAGTGTAAGAATGTGAGTACAAGTTCTTTAGGAGTGAGAGGCTAATGATTGAGCTCTAAATATTGCAAGTAAACCCCTCTAAAACCTGACCTCACAGATGACTCTCTATAATAAGGATTTTGTTGTGGCAACAGTGTGCTCCTCAGCATGGAATGTTTTCAGTTTTAGCATAGTAGCATGCCCTGCTACTGACAGACTGGAGAGATTTCAATCTATGAGCTATCAGTCTCTTGGCAGCTGTGAGGCAGCCTATAGCCAGAGGCACCTCTGCTTGATTTCCAAGGCGGAGCTGGTTTTTTATTTATTTAAACTTTTACACCTATAAACTTCATAATTAATCAAATGACATGAGAGTTTAAAATGTGTATGAAAACAGTAGTAAATGCATATCATGTGTTCACAAAGGCCCAAAGCAACATGTTCGAAAGAGAAGCTTTAATCAATGAATGTTGGCTTGATAAATGACTCCAAAACATTCTGTCGATTGCCAAAATATTTGTTCTGCTAGTCAATTAATCAACTGCAATGGCGCTCAATGTTTGTGGTAATCGGTTCAATAGTTTTGAAGAATGCCCTATCTCACTTTGTTAAAGAATCAAGTGGATCTGCACCAAAATGTAAAAGGTTGTTTCCTGGCCCATGCCCCATCCTTCCCCTGAGTTTCTTGGAAATACGTACAGGAGTGTTTACGTAATCCGGCTAACAAACAAACAAACAAACAAACAAATTGACACAGGTCATAACACAACCTTTTGCAGAGGTAACAGATAATTATAGCGCTTTATGATCGTCACTGTGGCTCTCTGCAGTATGAGTGAGCTCCTAGTTATCTCTGCGGTGCGTTTTGATTGACAGGGAGGAATCACCGTCAGAAGTTTCCCATGTATCCAGATCTACAGATGTAAACGAGGCTTTGTTAGAGTCACCTGCAAAGCATTCCGTGTAGTACAGTCATACACCATCAGTATGTGACACCCTTTTGTTTTAAATACGCAAGTTTATTCTTGTGCAGCAAAAACAAGTGTAAAGCAGGGGTGGTGCATACCAAAGCCACTGTGTGAGTCACAGTGTGTGTGTGTGTGTGTGTGTGTGTGTGTGTGTGTGCGCGCGCTGCATACACATCAACAGATACACTAAAATACAGTTTGTTATATCAGGTTATGGTTCATCTTTGTGTTCATGCAAGAAGAGGAAAGACCTGTGATCAAATAAATCCAGCTCCTTATCTGTGTTTTGACCCTTTACAACATCCTGCCTCTGCATCAGACCACGTTCTCTCCGGTTTATGGTGCCATGGTTGATTTTTTTTTTATTGCCACTTAAGAGTTCTCTGAATGCTATATTTCACTCTGAGTTTGAGCAGTAACTCAAATTTAAATGCAAACTTTGCATAAGACGGACTAGACGGAAATGAAAAAGTGATACATTTCTTCCTGCATGGCAAAAACTGGTGTGAAATGATGTGTGACAGAATGCGGGTTGTATTGAATGTGAGATTCTGACAAAGGAGTTGCCCTGCTTGTTTGTTTTTTTCCTTTTTCTTTTCTTTTTTATCCAGATTGCAGTTAAAAATCAAAGAGCTTCAGCAGCGGCCTAAAAATAGTCGTGTTGATGCGCCACACCTTGATCCCTGTCAACCGTCTGTCCCTGAGTGCGTTTGCATGTGTGGAAGTCTCGTCGCTTTAGTTCCTTGTTGCTTCGGCTGGCCGACATTCCTGTAGCGAGGTGTGCATAACGAATTTGCCATGGCAACAGACTCCGATGCATGTTCTCATACGTCATCAGTACTGTCGGTGTTGGATGAGGAGCTCAGACAATGGTTCCACTCATCCGGAAGGAATAAAGATGGAGGATGTTATGGTAAATGATTAACGTAACAGACACGCCTGTAACTAACTAATGTTTTGTGTTGCCAAGCTTTATTAAATTTAGAAGACGATTCCACCCCTTGACACATATATCAGACGTTTATGATGTTGAGTGGATTCCTTGTGGTTTTGTGGTGTGGTGTTGTGCTGTGTTGTTCCCACACATGGAGCCTGACCTGAACAGAGGTTGGAAAATAAAAACAGCCAGCGAGCTAGAAAACTTGTTTGTAAACAGCGAGTTATTAATTTGTCATGAGTAAAAGGCCCAACATGCATTCAAACCACATTACCGTACAATTAGTCTCGTACATATTGAGCTTGCATGTCGACATGTCAAACAAACAGCTACCGATTCCCAAAACGTTTACAACATGAATCAGTTGTTTTTCCAGGATGCAAGCATCGACTGCCTGTTTTGTACATGCTCTATATCTGTATCACATGTTGCCTGTACGAATCAGTTCCAACAGTGAATTACATACAGTAGCAACTAAAGGGAAAAAAAGAAAAGAATTAATCCGTGTTGATTAAATGTGTATCTGGCACGGAGAAGTTAACAGTCGTAGCCTACTGACTTTGGCACACTTTATTTTGCAGCTGCTTCCTTGTTGATCAGCTTTTGTTACTGATATTATGATATTTGATATGAAATGATCCCTTAGAGAGAAGACGTCTCACTCTGTTGGAGGTATTGGGACTGAAGAATTCTGTCCACTTGTAATAGAGTTTTGGATTTATGACCATTCTGAAAGCTAATATCTAAATGTTTTCTTCAGACAATATCCTTAAAAAAACAAACAAACACATGACTCTCCTGGATAATGACCCGAGACCATAGGTTTACACTGTGACCACTGGGTTTAACTTATTTCACCTGTGTTTATGATAAATAATTTTGTTGTGGCGTGGCTGACACATCTAATTAAAGCCCGTCAGAGGTGGTACTTTTAAAAAGCTTCGTTGTCATGGTTGAAAACAAAACATTGCACCATAGCAGCAGAATCCACCCACAACTGAAGCCGGTGACATTTGTAATTTGCACTGATGAAAGCGACGGCCATCACCGCCTAAAAATTAGAAGGAGCTCGCTGGATGTTTTGTACACTGCTACTCTTTGCCGTTGAGAAAAGGAGTCAGAGCCGCATACGCTGCCCTGAGGCACTCATGTGTGCTAATAGTTTGTAATTAGTTTTAACTTTAGATGTTCTAATTTTGTCAAGAAGCTAGAAAGCAACAGCATATTGACAAAATACTTTTAAATGTAATAATCGAAACAATTTTTTTGGTTGAAAAGTTTGGTTTTAAAGACTAGATATCATTATTTTCTTAACAATGACTGGTTAGAGCAGTCATATACTGTATATGTAAAAACAAACAAGTGCACCACACCTCATGTGTTGACCTGAGTTCAGTTTTGAACATGTAAAATGATTTGTTCTTTGATTCAGGGGATTTAATAACCACTGAGCTGTACCAGCTATAACATATGACTGCCTCGGTTTCCAACAACAGGGAAGGATTCCAGCCTCATTCTTGAACCTTGTTGAGCTTCACTCGCTTTTCTTTGGTTCCTCTATTCATTCACTCGTTTTTATCCGACTGGGTGGTTTGAAATAAGAGCTCATGTTGCCAAAGGTGCACAAGCTCTTTGTCGGTTTCACTTAATTTATGTCAACAAACAGACAGAGAATAAACCAGAATGCTTCAGGAAAAGACACTAAAACAGATAATCAGCACTTATATTTTGATAGTCTGCGAGGCTGAATTATAGCTGCACTTTAAATAACAATCATCTTTTTTTCCAGGTTAGGAAGAAGACTTAGAAAGCACACAATCAACAAAAAGACAGACCAAATATGGCAATGTTCAACCTCACAAAACTTCATTTTAACTGTTAGCCAAGGTCGAGAGATGTAAAACATGTCAGATGGAATTGTGGGAAAATGTGTGTAAAATGACAAGCGTGTATAAACTCACAAGGCAGCTTGAACATTTCCAACTGATGTTATGGCGCAGTCATAAAAACACGGTGGTTTGAATAATTCATGCAGTGTAAGCATCATGTAGTTTCAATGACGTGTTGGAACAACAAGGAGAGACATAATATATATATATATATGTGTGTGTGTAAGATGTTGTCACACAGTGTGGGGTGAAAAAAGTATTTTCTGATATCAAGGCGGCTTTAGGAATAAGTGCAAGGGAGGGGAACCAGGTTTTTAGAGTTTAAAGCTTAGACGATGTATTTAGCAAGTGTGCTAGTTGGAACCAGGCAAAACAAATGGACAACATTGTGGAACGTCCAACCATTATCTTTTCATTATAGGTAGGGTAGAGAAAAAACTTTAAAAAGATAAGTTTGTATGTTAGATTGCAGCTGAAGATTGAGCAACCTGTTGCTGAAAAGAGTTAGAATAACAAAGCAACAGATGTCTAAACAGATGGCACAACATAACATAGTATTATTAATCTTAATGTTGGGAGCACCAGGTTAAAGCAAGTGTATTGTGAAAACCAACAGCATTAAAAAAAAACACCTCAATATATTAAACTGGGTCAAATGAAAGAAAAACTAAAGGAAACCAAATATTTCACCAAAAGTGCAGGAAAATAAAATAATTATAATTACAGTTAATTGTAGAGGAAGAGAACATAAGGTCAGTAATGCTTTAGGAGTTAATTGGACCATTCGACCCTTTGGTCTCAGGATTAGTTTGATCCCAATCCATAATTATGTGATCAATCCACACCTGTTCACTGTAGATGAGAGTCAAGCCAATATGACTAAGTTGGTCAATAATGGACCACCAGCGACCTTAAGGCGAGGGGATGCTCAAGACAAGCTAGTCTGTACAAGATGTCGTAGATTGGAAAGCAAATGTTTGTGCAACCTTTCCAAAGTCATCTGTCATAGACGCATTATAGTAATTCAAATTAGCCCAGTCTCATTCCCAGGGCGTCAAAGGGCCTCTCGTCTCTCATCCAGATGCAGTGAGCTTTAATATACTTTCAATGGAAATACATCTGTTTAAGACTGAAACAAACAGAGCACAACACAAAGCATTTTACGAAACGAGACCATCCCAGGAGCAGTGGAGGTCATTGTTGAGTGGTGGATCACACACTGCTTTCACCCAGGAGACCAGAGGTTGCATCACATGTGAAAGCAAACCGATCCTTTCCTAATCCCAACATGACTTTGTGCCTAAATGTAACCAAAGTTAAAGACACTTTGAATCGGATGGAAGAGTTTTTAACTCATCAACGTTCAAAATCGTAAAACCGGAACATTTGTAAAGATTAGCGTGTCCACCCTGGTGTCATGTTTCTATCACAGCTGATCAGACCGAGGGATGATAGATCTGTTCTAACCGATGTGACCTGTGGCTACTGAGGAATCATTTGACCTAGGAATGAATGCCGATTGAACCCATTCCCACCGAAGACAAAACCCAGATGTCGGTGGGAGTGTGTGGGCTGTTTTTCCATTGTGAAGGGGTATATTTTGCAACAAGCACTTTTGTTGAAGCGTACTGACACCTTTAGAGCCAGTATGGCGTATTTTGCTGCAGCAGACACGAGGTGATTGGTTCTCAGGGCTCGTTGAAGAAACAGAGTCGGTGTTGGGTTTCATTTGACTCCATGCAGGCGGTCCAGACCTCATAAATCCACTCCCAGGATCCTTGTAGTGCTGTCTCCACACACAGAATGGCTATTGCAGTTTCTGTGATGGAAAGATGATGAGACAAGCTCTGTTTGAGTTGCTGTCATGTGTCTTACTTTGTCAGCAGATATTGTATAACCCTTGGTCTTGACGCAACCCTAAATCCACACCACTTACTGCTTTAACTTTCTGAACCTTAGGGTCCACAATAAAACTAATGGTAGACAACTCCTGCACAAACGCAGTGAGATTACAACAACCACAGTGTCACTTCCCGCTATGGAGCTTATTCTTTATCCCAACAATGAGAAAAACAGGTATGGCCCCATATACATATGTGCTGCTGACATAATGGCTCCTGGCAGGCAGTAACTCATACACTCCTGTCCCTGTGCCCCAGAGAAGATTTAACAGTTGGCCTGTTGTGTAATATCTGCTACTTAATGAAGCCTGAAATATGGTGGCTATTTCAGAATTTTCCCAGTATAAGGTTGGAATTCTCCTCAGGCATCCGTTTGGTTTATCGTAGCATTTTAACTACCAGATTAGCTCTGGATTTACAGTACGTCACCATGGTAACACTGCAAGGCTAAGGTCTACAGCAAAGCACATCAGTCGATGAGTACAACACAGGCGATGCACATTTACAGATCTGTCCTGTCTCAAAATTACCAACCTCATCGAGATAAAACTGGGGGAGTGTCGTGGCACGGTGCCACTATGGCCCTCCTTACACCATTATTTCTTCTCACTCTTTTCCCAGAAGGTCTATGTAAATCCAAAACCACTCATGTACTGCCTCACAAGTTGTCAAGAGCCATGAAGAAGAGTGACTGCACAGTCGGTCACAAACTTTTTATTCCGAGTAGTGGCGGGAACTGCTGAATGAGACTGAATTCTTGTTTGAGGAAATGATGAAAACCTACAATAAATTGTGCGATAAAGACATTACTTGCAATGAATAAACAAAAACTGAAGGCGCCATATTAGCTGTTGTGTCTTTCCTCAGCTATCTTGCTAGCTAACCTCGCATTCGCCACCTAATTTAAGTCAATTAATTCATCTGAAGGGAGCTGACGGCTAGCTGGGGCTTCATCTGATTGGCCAGATGAATGCAAAGCCCATGTATTAAGGGCTCATTCTAATAGGCTAAATGTTTGCATGCTAGATGTGAAGGCATGGTGCATGTAAATAAGTTGAATTTTCTTCTTTTGCAACGTGTTAATTGTACATGTTGAGCAGACTGTGTGCACATCCAACAGCAATGCAAGTGCAAGACAAGATACTGAACAAAGTGCAAAAAAAAGAGAGGTCTGCACACCTCTTAGGACAAAAGTAACGTTTTGATTTGATACCTGCAGAATATCTAACCTTTTGTGTATCTTTGCCCTCATTTTCTTTGAGAAGTTTGGTGCACTCACTCCTTAATTTGTTCGTAGTAGTAAAGAAAGGAAGATGGGCAAAACCACAAATATATAGCCATGGTCATGAATAAAATAGAATTTTCCTATGAAGAGTAGTCTTTTATTGCAAGGCTGTCAGAAGATAATCCGATCGTCAGTGACCTGCCAAGAGAGTGACCCTCCAAATATGTTGAACAGGATTCATAGATCTGATTTCAGTAAGGCTGCACCCCGAGGTATTCACCTTTATTTGTCAGTTATTATATGGTTTTGGACACTGTGGGAGGATGGATAGGAATGAGCAGCTATTATTATCCTTTTGCCTCTGGCAGGGTAGTGGTGTCAGTTAGAGGCCAGCACTGGTAGCCAGGGGCCCGTTTGGGACCGCTGGCTCTCTGAGGTGCTTCATCGCGGGGCCGAGGCAGCAAGAACTCCAACTGAACCACATCCATTTGGAGTGAGAAGTGCTGAGGCAGCAAACTCAGCCCATTTTACTGGGTGGAGTTCCTATACTGTGCTACAGGTCTTTAAACAAGGAGAGGTGGCAGTTGGTTCTGACCCAGCGTCTGAATTTATGATCATGTAAACATGGTCCCCGAGCTCAGATTCACACATCATTGTCAATTATGTTGTTTTATTCCACACTTGTTCCTCAGCAGCAGCAGCATCTGTGGTCAATTTGTGTGATTTATGTGTCAAACATTAGTCTGTGTTTTAGAACCAGCATGTGTCTGTCTTTCACCGAGTCATATTGGATTGTTGGCGAACAGACGAAGCTCAAGGATTCCTCAGATTCCTCTTAGTAGAAGCCAGTGATAAGGGGAAATGTGAGGTAAAGAGAGGCCTTCATGTTCTGACAGCAGTTTGGTGTGTTCATGAATCAAGGTGAATGTTTATTCACTAGAATGACATAAAGAAGGCAAATGGCTTTTATGAGAAGAGAGATTTATCCGTTGAACAAGCTTCGTCGAGCTCTGCCAGCTGAATTTATGGCACTTGACACTCAAAACGGGCCATCGGAGCTGAGCGTTGGATGTTTGGCCAAGGTCTTGTGCTACGTTCACACAAAGGCAGCATGAAATATTAGCATTATTTTAAAAGGTTTCCGTATATTAGGGAGGAATCGGTGTCCTTTTTCCAAGATGCTTCACAGAAAAGCCATTCAGTCTTCTTTCACCTGGAATTCTACTGGCTGGAAAGATCGCCGACAGCGAGGCTCTCTGCTGCCCTGGATGGAAAATGATACAGAACGATAAAAGACAGGGCTGAACAAGTGGTGCACATTTTCACTTGTAGTCTGTCTATTAGAGCGTCTCCAACAGGTTCCATAGATTCTTTTTTTTAATGGATCAAGACCTGGAAACTTTTCTGAATGATTTCCCGCTAAAATAGATTGAAAAGTGGACTCAGTCTACCTAATCCAGATCAATCCAGTTATTTCTCTGACTACTGAATTTCTCTGCAATTGGACAATATAGCCCACATCACCGCTTTCTATAATTTTTTACAGTAATGCTTTTTGTAGTGTTTTGTACAAAAAAACAGTGACTTCGGCTCAGTCTGGTCATTGGTTTAATTTCCAGATTAGATCTCAAATACTATTCAATATTTTTCAACAAATGTTCCTACACACAACAACTAAGTACTGAAGTGATGCCTTTTGCTATTTAGGAACTTTTATCATTTCTTTTTTCTTTTGTTTCCATGGTTCCAAGTTGACTTTTGGCTCGTTCTGTGTGGGGTTTGTCTCAGATGGTTTCTGAGGTGTAACTCAACATCTGTCCAATATTTGGTCACAAATCTTTATGTACACATCTCTCATGTACTGGAGAAGTGTGTTTTGATAATTTTAGGAATTTTAAGCATTTTTTTTTTAAATTCTAAATTTGAATGAGTTAACATGAATGAGTTAAATAACTTCTTTCATTCAGTTTAATAATTATTCGGGTTCCAACAAAGTCAAAGATTGTTCATCTCCAACAGAATTTATTAGGCTTACTTTGACTTATTAATCAGCTTTTTCCTGCTACAAACTCTTATTATTGTATTGGTTCTTAGAAAATCCACTTTTGGTCGACTTCTAGTCTGTATTCACGTTTCCATTGGTCTGTATACGTAATGCTGGTCAGCCAGGTCTTTCATTTCCTCTCTGATTATTTATACCCACTATCATGCTCTCTGCATGAAGCCATGCTCTCTTTCAGTCCCTCTCTATAAGATGATATTTTGATTTTTTTTTTTAAAAACATGATCCCAATCTTACAGTGCATTAAGTATACAATAAGTACATTTGAAATGAGTGATGTCCTGTATGTGGAATTAGATGAAGCTGCTGTTACTAAGCATCCAAACATGTAAGGATTCTGTGCTTGTGTGTCTGGAAGTGTGTTAGAAAATTATCACCTGTCAGTTTCATTGACATTAAACTCTTGCTCCGGTGTTGGATTGAGTGTCAGAACTGTAATTAAAAGGGATTATATGCTTGAGGAACCACAACATGATCTAAAGCAGATTTGTGTCCAGGCTGCACACACACATGCACAGTCCACCCACATACACGTTAGGTTCAGATGCGGTTTTCTTTAGTATAGAAGCTATGATTTAGAGCACTGCCCTGCTGTCAGCCATGTGTAGTTCATAGTAAGTGGCTTATTCATTTTCTTCTGATCGACCACATGTATAGAGGTGCAAACTGGAGAGAGTCGCTGGTTACACAAGAATGTTAACCACTGTAAATTCCCATTTTATTCAATGATATATCCCCAACGTAGAATTCAGCATAAAGTTTATAAAAGTCTCTCCAAACTCAACAAGTTACAAAACTGAGTGAAGTCTTGGGACTTTCCCCATGGAAAACAAAGAAGCAGCCTATAGTGTTTGTTATTTACTGTACTTGTTTAATATGAATTGTTAATTATCAATAAAATAATGTTTGTGTTTTTTTCATAAGTTCATTATAAATTGTAAAAATCACTTGAAACAGTGTGACTCCAGCTTGATGCAGGAGTCGACAGGAGCAAGTGATGCTGCAACACTTTTTACAAATAAAGAAACATGTATTTTATTTATTGATGAAATAACTGGCAAATGAATTATGCCCAAAATATGTGTAAGGAGATGGAGAAAGAATCTGCAACCATAACTGTGTTAAAGCTCACAAAACAACAATTAAACTTAATGAAGAAACTGATAAACAAAAGATCCACAAAGCCTCACATCTGCACTTATTTGCACACTTTCATCAGATGTGTATTATCAATACTGATATTCAATATTTATACAGAGTATATCTACGATTTATAAACTAGAATGTTATGATTATCAATATTTCAGCACCATGTTTGTTATTTTCTGTAGCTCAGTCTCTTTTTGCACTTACCCACAGCATATAAAAATGATAAGGTCACTCCCATTGTTGCCTTTTCAATAGAATATATTTGAAATGTCCCATTTTTTTAAAATGCAGACACACAGACCGTTATACCAAAAGGCTGACTAAGATGGTAAAAGTTCAGTTGCAGTGGGAAAGGGGTGGATTTCTATGCAGGATATGAAAATGACTTTTATTTCTGAAACCCTGGATGGCCAAAATAACTCTTGCTACATCGCAGTATTATTGTAAAATGGTTGGTTTTCTTTGCAGGAGGTCATCTCAGGCTCAACATTACCTCCCAGTAACTTGATCCTCTGCAGCACCAAAATATAGACTTTAACTGGGGTGTAACAGAGACACAGCAACACAATGGCCCAAAGAGGCCAGCAGTGCTTGAAACACATTTTTAACCATGTCCAGTTCTTTATGTAGCGCTCCCTGAATTCAGAGAACTGTCAGTCAAGGACACTGAAATGGCCGTGTGGGCGTGGGACAGAAGACGGAGGCTTTCCAACGGATACCACTCCCTCGCCACGCGTGAACTGATGTGAATTTAGGTGACAGGAGGCTTTAACCTTTGGGAGAGGATCTGTAAGGGGGGGAAAAGGGACGGAGAGGGCTGAAAAATGGGATTGACCCTTAACCTTGTGAGTCGGTAATGTGATCCTGGTATCTCTATTGTAGAAGGGGAGAGGGGTGGGGAGGAGGTCACCAGGGGAAAGGGAAGGTAGCAGCCACAGCACACTGCTGATTAGAACTTCCTGTGGTCAGCCGCAGTGCTGCAGCTTGGAAACATACAAATGTACACACAGAGGTATGATTCAGACAAAAACTACACAGCACATCTTATGTTAGACAGAATTGGACAGCAAAAATACCTCCCTAAACAAATAAAGTGTAATCTGCAGAAATGTACAAGTAATGAACAAAAAAGCCGAGTCAAAAGATATTTTCAAGCAATTGCAACACGACCAACGCTATCTGATCTTAAAATACTTGATATAAGGAAGGAAGCTTTAGAACTAGTTCAGCTCAGTTTTTATTTTTTTCAGATTGACACCCGAAAGCTACGAGCTTCACCAGAATCCTGTAATGCGAAGCGGGATTTGTGGTTTGTGAGGTAACTTTAAGGTGAACCCTGGGTTTTCAGAGTCACGACTCTTCACTTCCTACAGAGGAACATCACCATGGTGACTTATATGCACACTTATGCACACATAAAGGCATGTACGAAAATAGGCTTTTAAACGGTGTCCGTCAACGCCCGCATGCTTCCATACGTCTTTCACGTTGGCATTGATACATCCACTAGAGGGCAGTGAAGAGTCAAACGTTTCAACAACAACAAATATGGCGACGGTATAGGAGGAGGTTGTGATGAAGTTCCTAGTAAATACAAAGTGGCTAAAGCAGTGGTCTGTGAGGCCATTGGAAACATCAAGACTTGAGGACGGAGAGTTTTCTCACTTTTTCACTTCACTTTTTTCATCTGCGTTCCTTCTGTACACGTTTGTCGTACTTTGCTTGAATCGTCGACACAGCTCCCAAACATTTCCAGTGGTACTGCTCCATTTCGTCCGTCTCATTCGTATCCATAAGCTCTTTGAAAACAGGCCCTAATACGTACGAAATGAACGCAGACGGCTTGTCCGGAAAATGTCGTTATCGCTCAAAGACTCCCCCGAGGCTCAGTGATTGGATCATGTGAGGTGTACTTTCGTGCCGGAGGACACACTCTTCGTAGATGTTTGGGAGATGAGTGTAATTCACTTTTCAAACCTGTTTCTTTCTGAAAACAGGACAAGCTGACATTGAAACAAGCGTAACGATCCAGTAGAAATGGTGCTTGATATGATTGTATATCTTGGATAAGAAAAAGTGTTGCGCTTCAAGAAAGCAGGGCGGCCGAAATGTGACTGACCGTTGGTCAGGCTGCAGAAGCACTGCTGCATTTCCCACGACTGTTGAATGGCTGAATGGTCAAGTTCCTCATGACAAACACTCTGAACCTCATGTATAATATCTGTGAAATAGGTATAACCTTGATTACCCATATCTTATTTAAGACAATATATTTAATGTTCTCTTATCTCATCAACTTTGTCTTTAAATATATGTATTCTTAGTTTGATACCTTATTCCTTCTTTTATATCTTCCTTTTTACACAGCATGTTCACCTTTTTGGAATCTGTGTTGTATGGATATTTTTGGACATATTAAGACTGACTGCTGCCAGTAGAATCCATGAGAGACGTCAAATCCCAAAGATACCGCCATGAAAATCACTGCGACTTTGTTTTTTGTTTTTCAAACCTGCCATCATTTTTGAGCTGTCATCTGCATATAAAATGTTTTTTTTTCTCTCTTGACCTTTCCTGTTAAAGGAAATAAGAAAATGAAGGGCAGATTATCTGCAGAGAACACAAGAGAGCCGAGCGTCACTGATATCAACGGTTAAAAGGATGCAAACCAGTCCGGGGATGCTGCGTCATCACTAACCTATAAGGATTTGAATAGTATCAGGGAAGGAGGACATCTCTCCTCTTTCCCTCTTTCCGTATTCCCCCGCTCTGCAAAACAATCCATAATCCTCTTGTAAGGAGGAGATGGAGGTTTATTTGTTTCTGTTGTTCTTGTGTAAAATTTTGGAATAACTGAAATTCTAGTGCAAAATCTCAAACAATTTGAACAAAGTTAAATGTAGAAACAGAGAAGGGTTTCTGGCACAAAAAACATAAATGCAACCAGGCTGCAACTCAGCAGCTTTTGTTGATTTTTGTTGAATCTTGTCTGATGGTTTCTTTACATTCTAATATTCGTCATTGTCTCGCTCTTCATGCTGAGAAACAACTCAATCAACTTTTACAGTCTTGAATTGAGAGGTTTGAATTATCGGGGGCAGAAACGCTGCAGTGATTTATTGTTTAATTGAGCTGAGTCATTAATGTTAGCTGTAATGGATGCCATAAAGAAACCTGGCCGCCAGCTAAACTCTAGGTTGCGTAACACCACATGCTCACTATCATACCTGAGAATATGAGAGCAGGAGCAGAGGTTTCTGATGTCTTCTTT
The DNA here is from genome assembly GCA_037577475.1 of Chaunax sp. Z400. Classification (NCBI taxonomy): domain Eukaryota; kingdom Metazoa; phylum Chordata; class Actinopteri; order Lophiiformes; family Chaunacidae; genus Chaunax; species Chaunax sp. Z400. The sequence goes on from CM075188.1 coordinate 27,497,548, forward strand.
TTCGTTTGAATCTCAGGCTGACGCTGCTGAAAGAGGAGCATGCTGGGATTCTGAACACGAGCTTTTGTGCGCTCGGAGCAGAAAGAGAGCTTGTGGATTGTGTGTGTGTGTGTGTGTGTGTGTGTGTGTGTGTGTGTGTGTGTGTGTGTGTGTGTGTGTGTGTGTGTGTGTGTGTGTGTGTGTGTGTGTGTGTGTGTGTGTGTGTGTGTGTGTGTGTGTGTGTGTCTGGTAGTTTGGTATTTCCTGAAGGAGTTTCCTCCTGCCGTCAGAGCGGAACCACCCTGGGCCCCTCAGCAGTCCAACCCACAGACTGACCCGGTACTGCTCCCAGAGAGGAACAGAGAGACATCACAGCAGTGTGCAGCCACACTGGACTTGAAGGTGTATGAATATAGAGGAGCATTGATAAAGATGGTGACAAAACAGTGGAGTGAGTTGTTATGAAGGCGGGAACATGTGGTCCTGCCAAGCAAAGACAGCGTCTCCAGTTCTGCTTCTGGCTGCAGGCGGCTGTCCAGCATTATGAGAGTCTGCGTGTTTCTACGCCGCTCATATATGTGTACTTTGCCGTTATTTTGCACTGTGATGTCAGTCGTGTGATAGATAGGTGTATCATCAGCATCTTCCACGGTCTGGCCCAAAGATAGCAAGAGAGCACCAGGGATTGTGGGCCAGGATTCCTGCGCTATCAGCCAGCCTTGCTCGGCGCAAAGGCCTGACGAGAGAAACCTGCCAGACGAGGTGGAAAGACAGGGGGGGAGAGGGAGAGAGCCTTGTCGACAGGGTGAGGGAGAAAAGGGTGAGTTATGTCAGCCTGTGTCTTTGCCCCCTACTCCCAGCTGGACTTGATTACCCAGAGTTCTCCACTGAGCAGCTATGGGGAACATGACTGTCGGACTGTCAGTGGGGATGAGGAGGGGAGGTTCTGGGCAGGTTTTCAGACCTCAATCCCCCGGGCTGAACTGGGAGCAGTGCTGGCCAACGCTGTGATGACATTTTTATAAATGATGCTGTTTTCTGTTTCTAATGTCGGGCTGTAATGTGAGGATTATGAGAATGAGAATTGAAAAGAGAAAAAAAAACAATCTTTCAAATGTAGCTTAGTTCGTGAAGGTTATTTCGGGTTCTGTATGCATCGTTTGGACTACATTTCCCATAATATTTGCTGCTTCCTAAGTCAAATGTTATAACCTGAGCTCTTCACGTCCCTGAGATACATCGCTCAAGAATATATATGGAATATGGATATCCAGTGCTTTACAATACAGATATTCTTAAAAAAAATTTATAGAGAAATTATTTTTAGACAGGATCCTCGTTGTCATGGAAAACCTTGAAAAGTCATGGATTTTTTTCAATCTTGTTTTCCATACCTGGAAAATTGGCAAATTCCTGCAAAACTTTGGAAAAGTTTGGAATTTTCTTGTGTTTCATGAAATTCGTCGCTATTGTAATCTTCCATGGTTAACATTATATTATGCTACATGTCTCTATTATGGGATCTGTTTCTCCCTCCATGTGTTCCAGCTCGCTGAAATAATATTTGACCAGACTGTGAATCTGATGTGTGTCATGGAAAACAAGTATACAAGTTCTTTAATGATGTCAGCTTGATGCATCAAGGAGAATTAAAGATGAGCAAGTGAACAGAGTGATGCTATCCCCCAAATGTGACACCGTCTTCCTGACTCTGCAATGACCGAAACAAGAGAATGACCAACTTCTTTGTAGAATGAGCTCCAGCATTATTAATAAGGGGAAGGCAGCCCCGACTAGTCATGCTTACGGAATGAAGCGCCTCCAAAATGAGGAGACAGTGAAAGATGGCTCACCGATCCAGGCATTTTTCTACTCGATGAAAAAAACCCGCGGTGAGACCAGCAAGTGGATCAGGGTCTGCCTTCGCCCAGAGCCTGGTCGCTACAGCTATGCAGAGCGTCTTAAATGTAATACGAGCGCTCACTGCTACCACAGCTTCAGCCTCTGAGATAGTTTAGGTGCTTAAGGGGGTCCCCATTGAGAACACACATATCTGATGCTTGAAAGAAATAAGTGAATATTAAAGGCAATCGGTCAAAATGAGTTTGAAAATATCAGCAGAAATCCACTGATGCATCTTTTATTCAAATACATTTCTGATTAAATATTTTTTTTGTCTCATCTGAGATGATGTCACAATCCACACAAACATCCCTGTGGTGTCTCTCGTCTTCACTGAGATCAGGGGACAGGAGGAGAAAACATGAGCACAGCCAAGAGGGAAGAGTCTGAGAATGACAGGAAAGGCAGGAAGGAAGGAAAGGAAAGGAGGAAAGTGAGTAAGGGATGGAGGTGTAGCACTCAGAGCGAGTCGCTGAGATTTTAATGTGTGTGTGTGTGTGTGTGTGTGTGTGTGTGTGTGTGTGTGTGTGTGTGTGTGTGTGTGTGTGTGTGTGTGTGTCATAGAGCGCTGTGTTTATAAATCAGAGAGTCGGGCAGTGTGTGTCTTGCAGGGCCGGTGTTTCCTGCAGTGTAATCTGAGTCTCTGGTGGAATGTGTGAACCACATCCGACTCCACTCCACTCAAGCCCCCCGACTCACTCAGTATCCCACTGTAAACAGCACGGCCCTGCCAGGCTTCTGCAGCGGGACAGGTAGAGTCACTTTCACCCCTCAAAAACAACACAGTACAGGAAATGCTTCAAAATAAAAGCACATCGGTTGGAGTGGGCGGCGAAAGAGGATGATACTGATGCTGAACTTTGATTCGTGGTGTTTTCTGCAGTGAACCTCCACCTCTTTGACTTTTTCAGTGTGTGCGTGTGTGTGTGTGTGTGTGTGTGTGTGTGTGTGTGTGTGTGTGTGTGTGTGTGTGTGTGTGTGTGTGTGAGTGTGAGGTTTAGACTAAAAGGTTAATTGTAGTGTGACCTCTCTAATGTCTCTCCCTGGCTTGTTATCTTGATTGGGTAATTAATTCTGGGGCTGCTCTCCTCGGTCGCCCCAGTATTCACACACTCATATGTCTCTCTCTCTCTCTCACACACACACACACACACACACACATTTCCTGAACTCAGGAGCCCCCACATTCCTATAACCCTCAGGCTGCTCCGTCGCATTACTTTTCCTCTCTCTGTCCTCTCTCTCTCCCACTCTCTCCCTCTTGCTCAATTTATTTCTCCTTCTCACTCAATCATTCTGCGATGCTCGCTCGCCCAGCTCCCTCCTCACTGTAGTAAGGACTCATAGTATGTTTAAGTATCGCAGTTCATACGTTAAGCATTGTATGAAGCACATACTGATGCATCTATAATGATGCATGCGTCATATTAATGTGTATTTGTTGATGCTTTTACATGCATTTTAAAAGAATCTATGCTGCATCATAAGCTATTATTCCATCTGTCCATCACATTTCTTTCCAGAGCATGACTCAGAAACTTTATACACACATCCATCATAACATGAAGTTGTGTCTTTTGCTATTGAGGGACTTTTATCATTCATATTTTTCTTTGTTTCCATGGTTATAAGTTGAATTTAGGCTCATTCTGGGAGTGGGATTTGTCTCAAATGAGGGTTTTCCAGAGCATAACTCCAAAAACTGTCGAACATGTTTTCACCAACCTTTACGTACACATCTCCCAGGTACCCCAGCGGTGCCTTTTGATACTTTAAGGAATTTTAAGAATCGCAACTATCAGGGACGACTTAAGTCACTTCTTTCTTTGTGTCTTAAACGTGACGGGGGATCCTGAGTATTTCATGCTTGTTCTTATGTGCATGCATTGACTTGCACACAATGAGTCCATACTGCAGCTGATTGATTGTGTGCAGGTATTCGTGATATATTAATAGTCTCATCAGTCAACTTCTAGTTCATAAAGAGCATCCATAAGACACTTGAACTTAAAAACATCCATAATAGTTCCATCATGTGTATTTATGAGTGGATTCATGAAGTATTATAATAACTCTGACTGGCCCTCATAATGCATTATAGGTGTGGTCTCCATAGAGAGTGTAGTTAATGTTTTTTAGTTAAATCCATGTTTGCTCTTTCACCTCCTCTCTGTGTGGATTTTGGAGCACGCTCCGCCTGCGACCACTTCCTCTGAGCTCGCTGTTTTTCTGCCGGCTTTATCACTCTATCACCAGCCAACAGAGCTAGAAAGAGAGAGTTGGTGTGAGAGAGAGCGGGTGAAGGTCTCTCTCTCTCTCTCTCTCTCTCTCTCTCTCTCTCTCTCTCTCTCTCTCTCTCTCTCTCTCCCTTACACACTCACACTCTCTCAGGTTCTAGCTCTCCCTGTTTGGGCACGATGAGAACAGCAGATTATTAGAGCTGATAAGATGAGGAATGCTGCTCAGAGAGGAAATGGCGTTCTGGAGGAGATGTAGCCTATAGAAGACTGTTCCCTCATCCTCCCCATATGTCATCCAACCCCAACACCAACTCCAGTCTTTTTCTCTCCCTCTGTCTTCCTCCACGCTGAAGTGGCAGAATAGAAACGACACGTCGAAAGGAGGGAATGGAGCAGGGAATTGAAATCTCTTGACCCAAGACTGCAGGGCAGGCTCCAGCAAGCCTTTTACCACTGTGTCTATTCCTCCAGTTTTAAATTGATGCTCAATGATGAGATGTTAATTCATCACAACATCACTGCAAAGGAATCCGTGGACACTTTTCACTAGAAACCGCCACAGAACAAATAGTCCCACGGAAAATTATATAGAGAGATGTGTGTAGATTCTCCAGAGCAGTCAGAGAAGTGAATCTGGAAAAAGATTTTACTTTGAAATTTTGTCATTTTTCACCACAATGTGTCGGCGTGAAGAAATATGATCCCGACGATGGATTTCTCCAAACCTGGGAAAATAAATCCAAAGTTCACATGTCTGACGGAAAGTGAGAAAATATGTTTTTCACTTTTAAAAACATTTTATCCTTCTTTTTTTTCTGAATGCAAAAACAAAATCTGGAGTGAAACTGTATCAACTTGTTCTTTATACTTTCCTTAAAGGTGGTATTTGGTACTAAATGGCTTGTTAAGAAGATGTTGTTTATTTTGGTCCAGTGACCATTGCAGCTATTTTTAAGTTGGTTTTTTTTTTTATCTATGTTTCCAAACCTTTTTGATAAAACACACCACAACCATGTCTGATAATCACAAATTCACTTTTAATTAATGTCAAACTGGATGTTATTTAACTATCAATCATCTTAAAGCGGATATAAAATTAGATGTTACAATATTTTCATACAATGAATTTGGTTGTTTTCGTACTACAACCAGATAGAAACCATTTATCTTTCTTATAGCTACTATTTCATCCACTCTGCTGTCTTGTTGACTCGTTTTCACACACTTTCAAATGCAATTAAGGAATCTTGAAACTCCTCAATATGTGTTTTTATTTTTTATGAACAGTTTGTCAGTTTATTATGTTATGTCAATGAGTTCAAAATCTCTCCACACACCCCTGTCACTGTATCACTGTAATGACATTATCTGACCTGCATGAATCCCTATATAATAATATCATCAACAGAAATTTGATTCTGACTTAAAACACAACATGACACAAAATGAGCTAAACTGTGCATAAAATATGACTCTGAAAACATTTGAAATGACTCCTCAGTGATGAAAAACTAGATCTTAGTTCATATTTGTTCACCTCTGTCTAATTTTACAGTTTGACCTGAGTTTTATGGTGAATTCAGAGACGTTTTCTCACGACTCATGTATTTGTTTTGGGCTGAGATGCTGCTGCTCTAGTGTGATTCTAGTTACAGTGAATGTTGTACATTTACATTTTTTTGATCACGTTTTACACCAAACTGCTCGATCCGAACCTTCTGTCCGTATATTTATGAAACAAAGCATTTCCTATTCCCTGAACCAACCCGACGGGACGCAGAGAACGAGTGATGACTGGTGAGAGTCAGGGAGGAGGGGTGAGGTTCGACATTAGCATAATCAGACAGCAGCAGAGGGGAAACATTTAAAAAAAGAAAAGAAAGAAAAAAAATACTAATAAATCGTGTGTTGGGAGCTGAGAGTTGCAGACAGCAGATTCTGTGTGGAACCACCAAAAATACAGCCAAGACCTGAATTAGATCACATATATCACTGTATACCACACTGTGTGTGTCTGTGTGTGTGTCTGTGTGTAGCTCTCTCCCTTACATCCAACATCTGTGTTACAGAAACACAACCTAACTGGAGGGTTGGGCTGTAATCTATACACTATGCATGTATTTTGGGATGTGCGTGTGTGTTATGGTGGCTGATGGGTTGTTGTTGTAGCTCCTCACCTAAAGTATCGTCTCACTTCAAATCTGGCCGCCTTTACCTGCTTGTGTTCTTTTGGACTTTGTTGTTGCCGTAGCCCCATAATGTGATGCGTACACTGTTATCATAGCTGAGAGAAACAGTCCAGACATGAGCGCCATCAGCATGGCTTCCCTCTCGGGTCTCGCAATGTTAAAGAGAGTTAAAAAAAAAACACATCAAGGATGGACCGAAAATCCGTGGTTCCTTCTTTGGCACATGCTCAACTCCTCCAGCAAGTTCCAAGAAAATCTGTCAAGTAATTAAAGCGCAATTAACAAAACATGGAAAGTTCAAAAGACTGGAAATACATTTCTGAATCCGCCCCTTCATCCGGATCCACTCCCAAACTTAAGGAGTTCTTCTTTGCTACATTCCCAACATTCTTTCTGTCTTGGAAGTTTCATGGAAATCTGTTTTGTAGTTTTTGTGACAAACAAACTAACAAATAGACAAACGGTAATGATGGTCAGTCGTTCAGCAGAAAAAATCTGAGTTTAGAGAAAAGTCTGAAAATAAAAGAATAAAACTTTATTTAGCAGAAATATGTTTATCTGTTATTCCTGCTGTTCATATTGTGATTTTGTTTTCAACATGAATCCACTTTTTCATCCACCATTTGCATATTTGTTGGGTTTGTTTGTTAGCAGGATTGCACAAAATCTGCTGGACTGGTTTCCATGAAACTGTGGAAGGACTGGGAATGGGCCAGGAAAGACTTATTAGATTTTAGTGCAGATGTAGCAATTCAGTTTTAAATGTTCCCTGATACACAAACATTGCTGAAATGATTTCAACAAAAGGTTTCGGAGGGGCTGGACACTGGTCAGGAAAAACTAAACGGACATGTAGGATTGTTCAGGTGTGAGCTCTTTGCTTCATTCTAGTTTAACCTGCATTAAAACTAACAAAACAGAGGAAGGTTTATTGACTGTAGATCAAATAGAAATGTTTTTATATTTTTCTTGTTTGTGTAGTTCAACAATCCCTTGGATTTAACCCATCAGCCACAGCTTTTTAACAGTGTGATGCAACGTAAGCAATCAATCCAGATTTCAGATGAGTCCAGTTTATTCCAGCAATTCAAATCCTGTCAAATATATTCACTGTCTTTAAAAAGAGAGAGACTCTCATAGTTTTATCATAGATAAGAATTAACATGCAAACACACACAAGCAATACCACCAGTAACCATAAAGGGAACTCAGTGGTTGATCTGCAAAATAATAATAAAGAATTTACACTACAATGTCTTTGCAGCTTCCCTGACCCACACTGCTACACAAAGGTTGGTGGAAATCGGTTCAGTCATTTTTTGTGTAATCAGGAAAACTGTTAAGGAAAGTTAGAAATGATTCCTGGAGTCGTCCCTTTATCCGGATCCACGCCAACGTTTAAGTCGGGGGGGGTTTGGATTAGCAAGCTTAGAAACAATCAAACCAACAATTAAACAAACAAATGAGACACGTGTAAAAAAAAAAGAAAGAAAAGAAATAGATAAATAAGTCAAAATAAACCAGACTTTCATTTCTAAATGACACACCCTGTTCTACAGCTGTTTGTTTCTGTGTTACCGTCGTTTCTGGTGAGGAATATTTTGAGTGATTTCGTAAATATCTAAAAAAAAAAAAAAAAAAACTAAACCACCTAAAAACCAAGGCTGGTGTCGAAGCCCAGACAGAGCCCTCAGAGTTTACACAACAGTTAAGATAACACTGGATGACATTTTCCTCTCCCTCTCCCTCTCCGTCTGTCTCCCCCCTCCCTCCCTTTCTCACTCATTCTCTCTCTCTCTCTCTCTTTGTAGTGTGATTGTAAAGAATGTTGTTTAAAGAAGGCAAATGATGTCGGCCTTTGATTCCTCCTGGAATATGAAACACCCAGAGGGTGATAGAAATGTGAAACACTCGTCACAGACACACACACACACACACACACACACACACACACACATACACACACACACACACACACACACACACACACACACGCCGGCCGTGTTGCACACAATGCGCTACTTCACCCAAACTACATTATACAAACGTGCAAACAGACTAAACACACATTTCACTTTTCACTGGAAATGACTCAACTGCACAGTTTCACTTTGACCTCGGTGGAAGTGAACAGTCACCTGAGCCCCTCCACTCTCTTTTTCACTCCCTCCCTCCATCTCTCACTCTCTCAGTCTGCAGCTTTTCTGCTGACTCCAGGAATTATGATCTGTTTCCCGTCCGCAGGAATAATAGAACACAGGAGGAGGAGGAGGGTGGAACAGTAGTGAGGAGTCCAGCTCCGCTGTGGTTACTCTCTCTCTCTCTCTCTCTCTCTCTCTCTCTCTCTCTCTCTCTCTCTCTCTCTCTCTCTCTCTCTCTGTGTGCATGTGCCTGCAAAACGTGTTTATATCCAGATGTGAGAATGTGCGATATTTTCCTCTTCATTTCCATAAACTTCACACATTAAAAGATTATCATTGGACTCGCACAGAAACACATTTCACCGTATCAACAGTGGCAGACCGAAGCCGTCGTCCCGTTACCTCCACAGTAAACGCCTCACACATGCGACCCGGCGGCTGGCTTGCGGATCCCTCTCCAAAGCGCCGCCAGAGCCTTCGGGCACTTAACGCTATCGGCAGTCAGATCCAGCCTCTCGAGTGTGTTTGGAGTGTGTGTGGAGTGTGTCCTCAGCCGCATAAATATTTATCACACGGCTCCCTCAGGAATTTTAATGAGCGCCGATGGAGAGCAATCAACACAGCAGAGCCCAGAGGGGAGAGAGACAGAGAGAGAGAGAGAGAGAGAGGGAAGGAGAGGCGATGGAGATGTTTGGTGTTTGGGATGTTTTGGCTTTTAAAGCATCACAAGTGGCTTTTACTGTTTTCCTGTGGAGATTCACACTTTCCTGCTTTTCTGCTAATTGTTTCCTGTTGTTTGTGTATCTATATGTGTGTGTTTGTAGTGTGGTGTGGTGTAGTGTACGTACTCGTCAGGGTGACAGGGCCACCCTTTAGAGGTCACTTAACACATTGTGTGCAGGCCAAGCTGCATGGGGAGTCAGGGAAGGAAATCTGAGCTATAACTCACACATCTCTCACACACACACACACACACAAACACACTCATACACACATGCTAGACCTGACCTTTGACCTCTGACTGGGAGTGGCTAATAACTGTCTTGTATTCCTAAAGACGCACCATCTCCTAGTTCATTGAAGTTTATTTCTGTGATGCTTTATTAGCTTGATGAAAACTAAACGCATCACTGATCTCAAAGTGGGATTCAAACAGTTAAAGGAACCGTTCACCCAAAAATGAATATTCAGTCATGATCTACTCGTTCTCATGGAGATGGGGGGTCGGGTGAAGTTCTCTTAGCTAAACACAACATTTCTGGAGCTTCACAGCAGAACAGAAGGAAGAACCAAACAACAACGACACAACTGAAGAAGATGGGGATCAGTTTTACAATATAAAAAAAAACAGAACATAACATGACAGCAGAGTCTCCAGAAGCTGGAACAATGTGATGCAGAATAAATGTGAGATTGTCATTTAGACAATATGTTTATTTTTCTCAAGCAACTGAAGGGAAAATATGAAAAAAACAACATACATTATAAAATGCATGTAAAATAGGACATGTTTATTTGATGCCAAAGGAATCCAAAAATATGGTAATGAAAGCAATTGGATGTATTAATAAAATCAAAATCAATTAATCAGTTCTTCACCCAAAAAAAGTCCGTTTTCTTTTTTTAGTTTGAATTTTGCTTTCTTGGTAATGAAATGTAAAATACATGAGTGTTGTCAAAACATGGAGACACAAAATTTGATTGTATTTATTTCCATCTTTTTATTTTTATGTTAAAAAAAATCATAAAATATTAAAATGAAAGTGAATAAAGAAACAATAAACTTATTTAACACAGTCACCAAACAACTGTACAGAAACAACATGCTGATAACAGTATAGTATTCATTTATGTAAGAAAATAATCCAATATATTTAGATTTAATTAAACAAAATCTTAAAATATTTACTTTATGTCTTATTTTATGGCATTTGCTCCTTTTAAACTAAGAAATGTCGACTTGTGATGCTTCTAGAATATAAGAAAAAGCTCAAATGTGAGTAAAATTGGATTAATAAACTGTAGTATTTGCTAAATATGTTGTGCAATGTTTACAGTGCACTGTAAATATAATAATTCAGGATTCTGAGGAGTCCCGATTTGCACTTTATCTCTCGTTTCATCCCTTCAGCTGAAACTGGGGGCCGTTTGTGCTTTATAGGAAGTGATGAGTCCAGGCGATTGTGACAGATTTGTGACTCTGGGAGCTCTGAAGCTCTCCCTGTGTTTCTTTTTGCTGGGAGGCCATGCACACCTGCACACACTGACACACCTGCACACACTGACACACAGCTCACACACCTGGTGGCACAGCAGCCGCCATGTTCCTGCAGACAGACAGCAGCCTCAGGGCTGCAGTGGGAGAACTGGCTTTTCCTCTTCGTCCCTTTTTTTTTTTCAATGTCGCTGTCATAATAGCAATTCATCGTGGGGTATAAAAAGCCCAGGATCGGGGTTGAGTTCTTCCATCAGAACCCCAGCGGGGTCAAAGGTCAGACCATCAGGGTCTGCTGGGGACACAGAGCTTCAGACTCTCACAGCATTTTTTATCTGATTTTCTTTGAAGTCTCTGTATTTGCGGCCTCGTGTCCACTACTGTACAAATACCAGAGATGCTACTGGACTTCCAAAACCACATCACAGTCTCCCAGCATGCATCCCTCAGAGAGAGAGAGAGAGAGAGGGAGGAAAGGGAGAAGCGTTGCTTTCATGAGAATGTTTGATCTGTCTCCATTAAGTGGGTGGGTTTCCAGTAGGAAGAAAAATAAATGCAATTTCAGGACATTCTACCCATCTTTACATCCAGGCATTGGAGGTGTTGGGAACTCATGCTGCTACATGTTGGTGTGCGTGCCCTTATGTGTTTGGGGGTCAACCCCGGTTTGCCCTGTGATTTATTAAAAGGCTTTGCAGTGATACCAGAATTCCTTTGCGTTAAATGCCTGCCCTGAGTGCCTTTTACTGCCTGTGTGCTTTATGGACCATGATCACACTCTATTTGTCTCTCACTTTTACATTTCTGAGGATTATTTTTTATGGCTTCTCGTCTTTATTAGAGTGGAGAGTGTCAGGAAAGAGGCAAGGGGAGAGAGATGGGGAATGACACGCTATTGAGATGTTTTATTGAGTGAAGAGGCAACTCCTCTCTTCTAAGAGAGAGATTTTATCATCCACTTATGGCAATCACAGATTAAGAACTGCTCTATATAGATCCGAGGTCACGGCCCTTTCTTAGCTAGCCTTTGACCAAACAAAATAATCAACAAGTCAATCTAAAGTTAAAAAATATGTAATTGCATACAAAAATGACCCATATTAGTTTTCTCCATATGGTCCCACATATTGCTAGGATGACGGTTGGTTGGTTGGTTGGTTCTTTGGTTGGTTGATTGATTCTTTGGTTGGTTGGGTCTTTGGTTGGTTGGTTGGTTGGTTGGTTGGTTGGTTGATTGGTTCTTTGGTTGGTTGGTTGGTTGGTTGGTTGATTGATTGGTTCTTTGGTTGGTTGGTTCTTTGGTTGGTTGGTTGGTTGGTTGGTTGATTGATTGGTTCTTTGGTTGGTTGGTTCTTTGGTTGGTTGATTGGTTCTTTGGTTGGTTGGTTGGTTGGTTCTTTTGTGAGTTGGTTGGTTGGTTCTTTGGTTGGTTGATTGGTTCTTCGGTTGGTTGATTGATTCTTTGGTTGGTTGGTTCTTTGGTTGGTTGATTGATTGGTTCTTTGGTTGGTTCTTTGGTTGGTTGGTTGGTTGGTTCTTTGGTTGGTTGGTTGGTTGGTTGGTTGTTATTAGCAGGATTACACAAAAACTGCAGGATGAATTTCCACAATACATGGTAAAAGGATGGCGTATGGATCAGGAAAAGAACCCAATAGTTTTTCCAGGATTTGACGTAATTTCACAAAATCTACTGAACCAAAACTTTGTGGAGGGGTGGGGAATGTGCCAGGCAGGCTAAACAGTTCGGCCGTGGTAGATGTACAGTATGTGCTCTACTGAATGCAGTTCTAGTTGTTTCAGGCTTGGTTATGTTTAGACACTAAAACTACTTGGATAAGTTCAAGGGAAGATCATGGTCACGGTGAGAAGATTCTGTTATAGATCATTTTAGAACAGTATCAAAACTATTATTACACTGGCTACTTATGCACATATCCACTCCAGAGGTAGATATTAATTTATCTCAGAATACGTACATACTGTACCAAGAACATGTTTCATCTCCCAACGAGGACTCAGGGATGAGAGTGGAACAGAGGCCAAGAGAGGAAGCACAACTCCAGCTCTCCTTTGTCCAAGTTGGATGATGGGCCGCTGGAGCATTAACATTACTGCAGAGCCATAAACATCTCCTGGTTGATTTAGTAGCTCAACCAATTAGCAATTGTTGTCAAGAAAAGTTTTCACTGGGAAAAAAAGTCAAAGGTAAGGAGTGATTTCAATTCACTGCTTTCTGTTTTTATTTTTATTACACAACATCTCTACTTTTTTTTTTTTTGGGAATCGTGGTAGTAACTGGATCCTCTCTGGTGTAACCTACAGGACTGAGCTCCTTTGACTTTTTTCCAATGAAAACTTTGAATACAGTACGCATGCAATATATGTAATGTTGGTCATGTTTACCACTATGTTACCGTTTCTTTTAACACTCCAGTTCTGAGAGTGAAATTATTTCACATTCCGTTGTCTTGCAGAGACGTTCCTGCAGAAGACTGTTGTCTGGATGGAAACCTGTATATAACTTTCAGCATTAATAGTAGCTCAAAAGATGTGGAAGTCACCCATACGATGGGAACTAATACACCCCCATACCATCACAGGTGCTGGCTGTAGACGAGGGATCAAAGGTCAATGGGCAATGTTGGCGAACAAAAGAGGCCTACAATAAGCTACTAAAGAGAAGCTTATTTTGCCCATGCAGCTTATGGCAAACCTAGATTTTAAGCTTGCAACATATTGTAGTATAGTACTGTATATATGTTGTACAGTACTGCAATACTGGACGTCAGTCAACACATAAAACTGACCAAAAGCTTGACTTTTCAGAAACAAAGACTCGTGTGTTTCTGTGGTGAGTAACTACTAGCTAACTGCAAATGTTCACATACTGTAGATGATGATGATGATGATGATGATGGCATCACGGTGACATGATAATGATAAACAGTAACAGCTGAAACAGATTTCATGGAAATTGGTCAAGTAGTTTTTGCAGAATTCAGGAGTATTGAAAAATCTCTCAATGTTCTTGATAAAAAAGAAGGTTCCTGGATCCGTCCCTTTATCCAGATAATTGGGTTCTTTCCTGGACCGTGCCCCATCCCTTCACAGAGATTCTTGGAAATCACTTCAGTAGTTTTCACGTAATCTGGCTAACAAACCAACCAACCAACCAACAGACACATACACAACCAACATAACCTCCTTGTCGGAGTTAAGTAAATTTTTCGTACATTGGTCCAATATGAAATCCATTTCCATGTTCGCTCCATCTTAATTCATCCTATCGTTACACATCAACAGAGGCCGTGATGTTCTCTCTCAGACCAGTAAGGTGGGCTCAGATGGTGATTGGACGCAGCTCATATTGTCATTTAATCTCTAAAATGTGTCTAATGCTCTCAGGGTGAGGGAAACATTTTGTCACGGCTAATTTTCAGCTTTCTTCCACCAGTTGTTGTTATCATCACCGCTACATATTTTCAGACACGGACAGAGCACTGCTTTAAACAGGACGTACCAAAACCATGGGTTTGGCTCCAAATCGGATCCATATGAAGATTATGTTGTGCCCCCATCTGTTAGTCGTTCATGTTGAATTATTTGCTACATGCTCTCTGTTTAGGGTGAGTTCACTTGGGCGCAGAAAGCTCTTGTTAGCAGTTTGGAAGCAGCTTTTATTCCATTCTGCAAATGGATCTGCGAGGGTGAGATCGGCTGTCACCTGCAGAAATCCTGGTTGAGGAAGGCCAGGCGCTGGATTCACTTCCTGGATGCTGAACTGTGCGGTCGTCTGCTAAGACGGTAGACTTAGTAGACGAGAGTCTGATTTCAACAGATGTTCGCCTGCCAAGCTCAGATGGAGATTTGAGAGGCAAGGCATGATGATGATGACGGAGATGATGATGATTTTTTTTGGGGGCGGGGATTTTTTTTACGTCCTGTTAGTGCTGGGTGTCATTTGAAAATTCTTCTTATGGTGCCAATACAAGAGTCTCAGTGCAAAATTTTACATTTTTATCTCCGCCACATGGTTTGGGGATACAGAAATGGGTTCTGTCTGTTTGTGTGTTGAGTTTTCTCCAAATCCATTAAAGATATGATTGGAATTTTGTGGGGAGTATTAATGCATACTGGAGTAGATTGAGTTTTAAAAGTTGCTGCCGAAAAACAACTTTTACTTGAGTTTTGGCCCTTAATTCAAAATGTTCACTCGTTGTGTTGCATTCTGAACAAGGTTCCTCAAAAATTCGTTAAAGATAGGAGAACGGTATTTTGTGGACAGCTCTCATTTTTTTACTGGAGCAGAGTCACGGCCCTTGATTTTAATTTTGCACTTTGCACATAGTGTTGTTTTTAAAGATCGATCAGCTGTTATTTTCACACTTCTCTCTCCAACATCTGCAGCAGTCCTCAGTAGAAGTTTTGGGCATGGACCACAGAAGAACCCGTTACCTTCTGAAGTGGATCCGGAATAAAGATGCAGATACTGGAATTTTTTCCCCACTTTTTGGAACTGACAAAAACAGGAGCAGAAGCCATAAAATGAAACTTTTATGGGGAAAGATGATTTTTTTTCTGCCAATTTTCATTATGTTTTCGATATAATGGGTAAATATAATACATTTAAGTCCAATAAGATATTTTTTGCTGCTTCCATTGTGAAATATCATTATTTATGTAGCAGCATTGGTTAGCACTCTCTGGTAGCGCCACAAGCCACTTTACGCCATTAGTAGTCGGTGGAATATCTACATGATCTACATTAGTCTGTCAGACACGAAGGTCCTCCTGGTCCTTTAGAGATTCATTCCATTTCTTTCCAAAAACGTCTGTAGACCCTGGGAGACTTTAAGGAAGGGTGTCGGGTCGCAATCAGTCCAAAATTCTTAACTGACCATCAGCATTCATTAGCAGAATGAATTTTCAGCAATTTTACTCATAAACTACTTGATGGACTTTCATGAAAGGTTGAGTTAATGACTGAAAAGTGAATTTGGGGTTTATTTTTATTCAAAAGCACCGTTGGGCCTTGGCAGTGGGATAAACTCTACTGAGTGTCCTTCTAGTTTCAGTTCATTTAATGTACATATGAATGCAGACAGAAGTTAAACAAAAGCATAATTAGGTTTTTTTTTTCCATGATGCAGCTCAAAGTTTGTTTTCCTTTCTTTTTTTTTCTTTTTTTTGCACTGGCCTCCGACAGGCTCATATGAGACAAAACCCGCCCTCTTAGCATTTAGCAGCCAATCAACAGGGGACATAGAAACCAAGGATCACCCAAATCTAAAACCAGCTTAGTTTCTACTGAAAATGTAATATCTGTAACACTTCAGAACATTTGATGTTTTCTTTTATACCAGCTACTAAAGGTTTTCCATTACAAACCTTCATCAATATAATTATGAAGCAAGTGGATTATTTAATGTAATTGTGGAGTAAGTCACCCTATAATAATTACATTCTGCCCCATGATTAATTATGTCTCATTGCTGTAGGTAATTAGTCTGAAAACGTTTCCACTTACGAGTTCAGAGCCAAAAATGGATGTGAGTAATGTGCAGCGCTGCTCACATGAGAACGAGCTGTTTGTCCTGCTGTTACAGGCGGAGGAGAAAATTAACTCTCATCTACCAAGTTAAAAATAAAAACGACGGCTCACCTGGGACTGAACCACGTTTTGGAGCTGCAGCGGGCTGAATGTGTGTGTGTGTGTGTGTGTGTGTGTGTGTGTGTGTGTGTGTGTGTGTGTGTGTGTGTGTGTGTGTGTGTGTGTGTGTGTGTGTGTGTGTGTGTGTGTGTGTGTGTGTGTGTGTGTCCAGGGTTCTTGTCTCAGTGTGTAATCAGGAGAGTGTGATTAAGCCTCTCTGAGACGAGGGTCCCTGCTCTCTAAAAGGCTGAACTATGTCAGTGCTGCTGTGAGCGTTCCTCTGGAATAAGATCACCGAGAAAAGACGTTTTCAAGGTTCAACGTCAGACAAAAACACGCGGCTCACTTCTTCTGGTTCTGGTCTCGGGTTATTTATGGTGGCTTGAGCTCATCTTACATCCCAGTTAATGGAAATTTAACCCAGTATTTCAGTGTGCACCACACACTACAGGTGTGAAAGAGCTTTACTGGTCCTTCGCCATCAGAGTTCACCTGTTGAAAGCTTCACTAAAACACTTGTACAGAATTGTCTTTGTCTTGTCCGATGTGTAGTTACTGCAAACTAATTGTGTCTCTCTGGTAAAATAGAACTACTTTATCTGTTTGGATGGCCATTAAAGCGGATTACAGGTCCTTTTACTGTGAGCGGAGAGGAAACAGGTCGGTTTGAGCCCCACATAATACGTTTATTTTACTACTTTATGCTGTTTGCAGCGTTTAATATTAGTCAGCTCAATTTATGTGACATATTAATGTTAATTACCCTCTGTTCCCAGCAGTCTTAAACCAAACTCCATTCAAAAAGCAGCTCTTTTATGATAAATCATATTTTTTCACAGTAAAAACTGTACTTACACCATCACTAAGACTCTTTTCTAATTCCCTCAGATCTGCATGCATTTCATTTACTCTGTGACATCATCCACTAACCTGTGATGATGTCACAGCATCTATGGATGGCCTGGCGCCACACATCTCTTCTTTTACTGTCCTTCGCTCTTTTGAGAAGCAAAGGAAATATTTGATGTGCAAAAAGCTGCCACTAGTTTTCTCAATTTGTTCACCAGCACTTTTACTCTGCTTGCTTTCATTCAAAAGCTGTCGAACGGTACAAGTCATTTATTTACAGTATATTGCATAATATTTTTTCAATCTCGACCTGAATCAGAAACTAATACCACAATAGACGAGCAGTTCCAGCTGACCAATCAGAGCTCTTCCAGTCTGCTAAATCATCGGCTAAATGCTCAGCCATGAATCTACTTTCATGAATTTGATCAAAACCCTGCATCCAAGCTCAACGTCACCAGAGGAGTGCAGAGCAGCGTCCCATACCCATAGTTTTAGAATGTGAGTGAAATGTTTAATGTTTTATTAGGATTTTAATGCCAAATGAAAACAGCAAAGAAAGAAAGAGGAAAGCCCCAGAACCATGACTGTGTTAAATACAAAACCAAGAAGAAAGAAAAGGTTGTCCTTCCATCATTTTATTTATTTTGGACTTCGCTGCAGGATTAAGGAACATAGTGTATTTGTTCAGTATCAGGTTAAACCGCTGTGCTTTTTATTAGAGGCCAGGATGTGTGTTTCTGGTGCAAACATAAGAATGATGCAGAAATAGTCCTGAATCTAAAGATGTAAATAAAGTATCAGGAAAGTAGAGACGCTTTCCCTTTACATGAAGGGAAACATTTTTTTCTCCGTCTCTTTGGTGGTCTCTAACAGGGTCTCGCTGGATGTTGAACCCGGTGCAAAACACAACAGGGGGGGAAATGAGTAAAGGGGAGGAGGGTGAGTCCTGGGCTGGGGGGGGGGGGTTACACCACCAGAGTCCCACAATTCATCATCCTCTGGCACCGACGGGGGCAGTCTGGATAGATCAGCGGTGGGGAGCCGAGAGGGGGGGGGGATTGATGGCCAGCGAGACTCTGTGACCTTCCGTCTTCCCCAAGAGAGGAGAGTGTGTGTGAGCGGGAGAGAGGGAGAGAGAGAGGGAGAGTAATCATCACCCTCCATCTTTTGCGTCCCGTTGAAGGCGTCTAGTGTTGGATATTGAGTTGAATCCGTTGTGTCACATCAGACCAGACATGACAGCTGATTTATTTTTCTTCCTCTTTTTCTCTCCTTTCCTCTCTCTCTCTCTCTCTCTCTCTCTCTCTCTCTCTCTCTCTCTCTCGCTCTCTCTCTCTCTCGTTAACAGGACTACCTGCAAGGTGACGGCAGCAAAGCCTTTAAGAGGCTGGGGTGGAAGCCAAAGGTGACATTTGAGGTGCGTTCTGACGTCAGCATCATGATAGTAGAGAGAATATTTCACCTCACATGTGCAGACATGTGAGGTTTGATGTCTGGAGATAAAATAGAAACAAGCAGGATCAGAGAGCAGAGCGGCTGTAAGTGTCTATATTTGTAGGGGGTGGGGGGGGTCAGCGCTGACTGTGGGTGGGACAGTGTAACCTGGTTTTTGTGACCAGTTTTTTTATTAATCTTACCGTAACAAACAGGGACTTGCACTGACTGCAGAGGCCCACGAAATCCACACAAGATGCAACAAAATCAGCAGGGACTACAGGCCTGCTGGAGGGTAATCCTGTCTTCTGTCAGCCTGCTGTATGGGAAGGAGCTCAAACACTTTCCTTTACTTCATGATGGGAGGAATGGAATTTAATTAGAAAAGCAGAGAAGATTTTTCAAGTATATCTGAAGATGTGGAAAAGGAAAGCCACAAATAAAAAAAATTATTTTAGTATTTACTATTTTACTTGTATTATGTGAAATTTAGTAAAACAACATGATATGATCAGAGGGTATTATTTGAATTTTATAGACATGCACTCATTAATCTGCTGATTATAGATGGTGGCCATTCACCGGTAGCAGTGGTCAATGTTTATTTTATTAACGCAGTTATATTCATGAGCTACAGATTCCTGACATCTCTGACATCACTTTGTAATGTAAGTACAGAAGAAATGGTCTCATGGTGTAATGAGGTGTTTTTCAAAGAAAAATCTTTTTATATGAAAGAAGGTTATACTGAAGCCTCTACGGTTGAATTTGGTCTTTTTCTTTATTATAATGAATGTTTTCTTGGGTTTCTGGAACAAAAGGGTGAATAGATAACATCAAAAATAAAATAAACAACAAACAACATTGATGTCATCATCGGTTATCAGCTAAATGTTACTTTAAACATCATATTGGTATCAGACCATTTTTACACAATCGGTTCATCCCTGAATTTTCATCATTTTATTTTGTTATTTTTGCTTAATGTTCGAAACGTGTTTTTCTTTTTTTAGAAATATAAATTACAATAAATTACATATATTATAATGTTGCTTAAATACACGCAGCCAAACTGGAACTTTGACTCCATAAAATTTGCTATAAAATGAGCAGAATGTTGAATTCAATCAGGAATCATTTTAATTTTAATCACAGCTCCAGTGGACACAAAATGAATCAGTGTCTAATCAAATCATCATCTTTCTTTATTCCAGCTGAACATCTGAATAGATTAAATAAAGCTCTCCCTGTTTTCTTCATTAATAGCAGAATCTCTGTTTTTAAGACATTTATTTTCTTGTTGTCAACCTCTTGAAGCGACTTTCCTCCATGAAGTGAGATGTTGTCTTGTGCCCATGGCGTCCCTCTGCAGGAGCTGGTGAAGGAGATGGTGGACGCAGACATCGAGCTAATGAAGAAAAACCCAAACGCCTGAGGCGGGATCGGTCAGTCGGTCCAGGATGGTGACATTTCAGCCCTGCTGTTCTGGTGACAAGAGGAGCAACGTGTTGTTTTCACCTTCATGTCTTTTCCAAATGAAGTCATTTCTTTGTGTTTGAGTTTAGACCAAACCTTTTGTTGCCTTTGTGTCTGTTTTTTGTTTTTTTTAGCATCATGTCATTTTGATTTTTGTTTAATTGCCACGTATAACAAAAATGCCTTTTTGAATGAAACACTGATCATGTGCTAATTTTATTTAAGGTTTTATTTATATGTATGTTTCTTTTGAGTTGATTTTAGAAGTCACTTATTTCTTTAATGATGAATTATCAGAATTTATGAATGAAGAGAAGATTTTATGTTATACTGTAACAAATAGGAATCAGCTGTTTTATTAATGGTGTGACATAAATAAACAAATGAATCATTTGGTACAATAAAAACTGATCTTTTTACATGTTGTTTTAAATATTTTTTTATACTTACTGATACATTAATACAAAGATCCAGACGTTGTGTCTTTTTGTGTCTATGCTTCAGTTTTTTTCTTTTAGGCCCGTCAATGAGAGAAAAGAAGGCAGCAAGCCGCAAATCCTCATCCAGCTTTTACATGCAGGTATGTCTGTTGCGCAAAAGTGTGCGCGTGTGTCTACGTGTGTGTGCGCGTTTTTGTCAGAGGTGGGCTGGCTCCGCTCCTGTCGTTTCTCTCCCCTCTCCTCTCCTCTCCTCTCCTCTCCTCGCTCTGACTCCAGTGTTTTTTATGCGCGAGCACACTGCCCTCTTTTATCCGTCTTGCAGTGCGTTTATCCCGGGGCTCGGAGTCGTGGAGCCCCCGCTCTCTAACGCCTCTTCTCTGGCTGCAGTTTTCAGAATGAGCGCCTAAATCCTGGATCTGGAGCTCCTGTTAGTTTTAGTGTGTTTGAGATTCAAACCAACAGATGTGTCTCTTACACTGTCTGCAGTATAAGAACTGCTGCTGGAGGATAAAGTGTTTTATTTTAATAAGTGCGGATCTCTGAAAAAATTGACTCCTCACTTTTCTCTTTTAATTTTGCTATAAAAAAAAAAACGTGACTCTAATTAAAACTTTTTCTGTAAAATAATTTTTAATCTGTCAAATTCTCCTTATTTTGGACTTAAATGAATTAACGCGCATACAGACCAAATAAATGTTATCATGTTTAATAACGTCTCTGGGGCCTATAATCAATGAAACGATGTTAATGTGTATTTAGATGATTTTATCGTCATAGAAGAAATATTCAGATCCTTAAGGAAGGAGCAACCGTACAATGTAGAAATACTCCGTTACAAGTAAAAGCAAGCAAAAATATACTTAAATTACTAAAAAGGAAAAGTTGTCATTATGCAGAAGAATGGCTCCTGTCAGTATTTCATAATTGGATTGTTATTATTCGTAGTAATGCATTTAAATTTAAACAATAGACTTTTAATGATGAATGAAGTCATTTTAATGTGCATATTGTAGTTTTATCGAAACCATTTGCTCATATTTCTATTTTTTTTATTTATATATTTTATTTTATATATAATGTTTAAATCTGCAAAGTAAGGAAGCTGTCAGACAAATAACGGCGTAAAAATGACAATATTCCCTCCTGAGATGTGGCGGAGCTGAAGTATAAAGGAGCAGAAAAAGTTTGGGTTTTTTTTCAATAAAAGTAAAATTCGCTCAAACTTGTACTTGAATACAGTAAATTGTGGTCAAATAAAGAACAATTTAGCTTTTTTTCCCACTGGTATTTTATTGAGGTCGAGCGGTTTGACATTCAACTTGTACGGAGGCCTGCAGGTCCCAGTGAGCGGTCTGAGGAGGGTCTGTTTCTGGGACAACACCTACAGGACGTTTAAGAGTCTGTGTGATCGTCCTGGACAGCGCCGCGTCTGTGCGGACTCCAGATTGGAACCAGATGTGGATCTGAGGTTGTTTTGGGCCCCTGAAACCGCGCTGAGCGCAGAAAACACACACTGAGCCTGGAGACTCGCAGGTGCTTCACGCAGCCCTCAACAACAATTACAGGCAAGTCTGTGATCGGGTTTACTGCTGGCACTCAAAGAAAGTAAAGCTGATCTGGATTTGGACCGCGATTGTAGAGAAATCAAAATGTTCGCGCAGCTAAACAAACATTTAGAGGAGATTAAACAGCTGAACGGTCAATTTAAACTCAAGAGGTGGCCACAGATTCCATAAGTCCTGCGGAGATAAGAACATTTACATGTGTTTCTGTCCATTTCATGGACAATGAGGAGTTTAAAGGGAGAAATTAAACCCGCAGGAAGAAGAGTAAAAGCTGCGCCTTTTGCGCAAAGCCTGAAACTTTGTTGTGAGCACAATTATTACTTACAAATAAATAAAAACATGTTTTTAATAATGCTATAATGCCTAAGTAATAATGTGAAATTGTTATTTAGGCCTGCTGGAGCTTAATGAGAAATAACAGAATAGCGGATTCAAATAACAGCGCTCGAACTCAACTCCTCTAATATTATTGCATCTTGTCCACACGTCTCCAAATGAGAGACATGTTACATTATTAAAAAACAAAAAGCTGGCCTCACGTAAAATGAATAAAAACCGTGAGAGGAAGTCTCAAACTGAACAATGTCCCAGCCTGCAGATTAAAAGTTAACTTTTCTTTTTAAAGGATCCATCCAGATAGCAGCTGCACCAAACTAATAATCACAGTGAAACGTTTAATGTCACCTCATTATGGCGGAAATCCCTCCTCTGAGGGCTTCAGTCGGTTTGATGTGTAAACTAGATGAAGGATTTAACGCAGCAGGATGTTTTCAGGACACGACAACTGAAAAACTGACATGAGAGAAAACAGAACGACCTCGTCTCAACCATCGCTTCTGCTTGGAGGGATTTAAGTCTCAGATCAACACACAGACACACGTCCAGACGGAGGAGATGAACAATGAGAGATTATCTGTGTTTAAAGTGAAACGCCTTCAGTCTGGAATCAAATATTCAGTTTAAATAGGTTTAATGTATAAAATACATATTTTTACTTCTTTAGAAAAGCTTTATAAAATTATATAGATTATATTTTATACTTTTGTTGTTTTTTTTCTTACAATTTTGGACAAACAAAATCTAGCAGCGATCATATATCAATGATCATCGCGTGATTTTTGGCTCAGGCTGTAAAAATATACTAAAATATGTCCGAGCAAACATTATAATCTTGTTATTCTACTGAAATCCAGATTATTTCAATTCAAAAGACGCTCCTATAAAATCCAGATGAGTGTCTGCGTAATAAAATAGTTCCTCCACACTGAAAAGTCACTGCTGTGAGAATCCACCAAGGCTTCCGGGTGTGTTCAGGTGCTTTTCTCTACAAACATTCAGCCTCATGAGATCTGTGTTATCAGGTTGACACTCGTCTCCTCCTTATAGCTAAAACTCCGGTTAATCCGCCAAATTGAACATCTGCAGACACCTGGTGCCGTAAAAACACACCTTCCTGAAGGGGATGTATATTTAGCATTGATGTGTATGAATACTCTGCCACAATCTGGCATTAATTCCTTAATGAGGCCTTTTGAATGCGCTTTCATGCGTGTGGAGATGCCTCCTCTGCTGCTGCAGGCCTCTAACCTGCCACCACAGTGAAGGTGGTTTAGATAAGACACTGACAGCCTTTCCTAAAGTGCACTGTTGACATCCTCTCCATTGACCTCCATCACCTCCCTGTCTTGTCCTTATGATGAAAAATGATTCGCAGCCGTTGACTGGATTTTCCTTCCAGCGCCCTGAGTGCTGCATCAATCAGAGAGACGTTTGTTTAGAAGCAATAATCTAGTTTTATTTTTATTATTGCATTACGATTATCAGCCAGCTTCGTGTGCATAACAGGTTTGGACGTTTTAAATGCTGACGCTCATATAAACCCCCATAGAAGGGCCTGCAGTGGAGTTAGCTTTATGGGGTCGACTCATCCGACTGGTGGCCCCGGGGAGTGATTACGCGCTGGATTATTTTCTTCTTCTTCTTCTTTTTTTTAGTTTCACTGACTCATTAAAATCTCATTGACACGAGCCTAAAACTGACAGTCGCGTTTAAGATGCAACTCATAAACTGCTCCGGTTCCAGAGGTGTTACTGAAAATGTCTCATCAGTTCGTTCTGCGCCTGCAGGCTGCTGGATCAGAGCAGAGCAGATGTTAGATGGCTCAGAATAATAATAATAATAATAATAATAATAATAATAATAAAGGTCTTCAGGGGCTGAAATAAGTTAACATCTGAGAGCAGCAATATTATGTTGTAGTTATTTATCCTGCAGGACACAACACCTAAAGCAGGCCGCACCACCTCCATCTCCAGACCCGCAACACCATCTCCATCAGACCGCCCTGCAGCAGCAGGATCTCGCAGAAAACTCTACTTGCAGCTTCAGCATTTTTGCACCCAAACACCTCCCAGCAGTCAGACTGACGGCTGCTCAGTTTGGAATGACAGATTTGTTCTGCTGACAAGGCCTGAAGTGAGTTCAAAACCGCACTGCTGTGCTGCTGCCACACGTGTATTTATTTACCGCCTGCATTTCCACTTGAATGTTGAAAATACACAACCTGCAGTTTGGCCTGAATCGTCGTTTTATTCTGAAAGGAAAGATCAGCTTGACAAACCTCACCTGTTACGTTGGGCCTCGCGCAAAATAGGCTCCTGATTCATTTAAATAAAAATATTCCTTTTTGAACCCAACGCGTCCTGTGAGCCTCAATCATCGCCTTTTGTATTATTTTCATTCATAAATCAGAAAATCTGATTTATGTGGATTCACTGAGACTCAAACAGACGCAGGCTAACACCACTAAAACTACACCACTAAAACTACTATTTATATAAAAGCTAATTTTCATCTTAAAGCATCAACTTTAAAAATGACGTCAAATATTTTACACCCCGAACATATTTTGACCTCTACGGTTCTGTCTCTTCATTTAAAAATACTCTATTCCATTAGCATTACCACGGCTAATAAATCACTCAAGTTAAAATCAAATAGACGGCACTTTATTAAACAAACAAAATGTAATGCCTTCAAAATAGTTTTTAACAAATAAGACAAGATGAATAAAATAAGTCAGGATAGACTACAAGGGTCCCCTCTCTATTTCTACACAAGATGTGGGACGATTTAAAGGCAGCAATAAGAAAACTGGAAAAACTTGAAGTGTTTGGTCCTCAACATCCCTCCACTCCCTTTTCCTAAAAAATAAATTACTATATTAGGCTATAATTTACAGTTTGTAAAGTCATAAAAGCTGGTATTTGAGCCATCTTTATAAACAGACTGAGAGGGGAGACACTTACGTGTTTTTGGTGTTACACACGTCTCTGATTCTCGGAGTGTGAATAAAAGACCAGAAGTACAAAAAAATATAGAAAACATATATTAGAGTTATTAATTTAAGGCTTTCAGAACTTGCTGCAGTCATAAACAAAAGCTCCTGAGGTGCGGTAGATGGACTGGCCGGACGGGAAAGCCATCTGACAGCTATTATTCCCGTTGACCGGGGAGCCGTTCAGCCCGATCCGCTGGGACTCAAACATCTCCCGCACGGAGTGGAAGTTCTGCTGCTGCGCCGGGTAAGCCGGGCTCAAGTGGCTCAGGTCCCCGTACCATGACGCGAGCCGTCCCTGGTGCGCGTGATGGCCGTCCTGGCCCGCCTGGCTCAGGTTGCCGTGTCCCAGGGGGGACGCGGTGGTCGTGGTGATGCAATAGTCGGGCAGAGCCTCCTCCACGGTGGTGGACGGCGCCAGGTGGCCGCCGGATGATCGGTCCCCCGCGTACAGGCTCATGGCTTGCATGTTGCAGTGATAGGTCGCGTTGGAGTTCGTGGGGATGACGTTCTGGTTGCAGGTCGTCGAGCTGTACGCGGGTGTCTGGTTGGGGGAATAGTTGAGCGACAGTGAAGGGGTGATACCTGTCCGAGAGGAGGCGATGAGTGGCGGGGACAGCTCGCCATGCGGAGACCCCCGCAGGGTGGTCATGATGTTATCCACGCTGAAGCCCTGCGCCGGGGCCTGGCCGTGGTGGTGGTGCTCGGGTCCATCCATGCTGAGTGACCGGGAGGAGGGCACGCTGTGCGGGCTGCCTGTTGACATGCTGCTGCTGTCGGGGCTCTCGATCTTGGGCACGGCGCTCAGGGCCGGTGACGCGGCCTGTGGTGGCGTTGAGGTCCCATTCTCCGTCTTTATATCCTGGATCCGCACCGGCTGAGCGCCTTGCACCGGCGGATCCGGTTCCCTGCCCGGGGTACGGGCAGAGGGGTCCTTTCCCTGTCTCTCTCGCTCATCCTTGTCCCTCTGCACGTCCTTCTTTTTGAACCTCCTCCGACGCCGTAGGAAGCTGCCGTTCTCAAACATGTTATAAGAGTCTGGGTCCAGGGTCCAGTAGCTGCCCTTACCGGGCTTCTTATCGTCCCGGGGCACTTTGACAAAGCACTCGTTGAGAGACAGATTGTGCCTGATGCTGTTCTGCCAGCCCTGCTTGTTGTCCCGGTAGAAAGGGAACCTCTCCATGATAAACTGATAAATCCCGTTCAGGGTGATCTTCTTCTCCGGTGAATTCTGGATAGCCATGGTGATGAGAGCGATGTAGCTGTACGGAGGTTTGACCATGTCCTTCGGCTGGTGCTGAGGGGTGTACGGTCCGTACGCCCGAGCCATGCTGGCCGGGTACTGGTCGTGAGCCGCATGGGAGTACATGCTCATGGGCGCAGGCATCCCGGTGTATCCACCGCCGGCCCGGTAGTAGCTCTGGTCGCTGCTGATGTAGGGTACAACTCCCAAAGAGTTGGGGCTGGAGACGGAGTAGCGCGCCTGCATCCTGCGCAATGCGTAAAAACTCCCCAAACTGGTTCCCCCGCTGAAACTCTCACGACTTCGGCTCCGCTTCTGTTTGTCTTCTTTCAGGATCGGGTGGAGGAGCTTTTTTTAAGCGACAGCTCTCCACGGTGAGCCGGACACCGCCGCAGTGAACATTTGGGAGAAGGCTGGAAGGCTGGAGGAGCATGAGTCTACTCAACTTTTTTTACCCTTCACATTTTTTTCCTCCCTTTTGGCTTCTCGCGCTGCTCCTCCCCGAATGTGTGCTCCATCATCCAATTGGAGGACGAAATGAACCTGTGGAAAAGTTGCATGGCGACAAAAGTTACTACCTCCCTCCTCCTCCTCCTCCTCATCTCTCCTTCCCTCTCTCCTCAGGTCAGACTTAGTTAAAAAATGCTGTTAAGGCTGCGCCCAAAATGCGTAAAATTCATCTAATGATCCAAAATTGTGAGACATTTATTGTTTCTCGTTATTTTTAATATTTTGAGACAAAATAACTTTTTTTTAGTACACGTTGAAAACTAGAAAATTAGTTAATTGTCGTGTTACGATCTTTAAAACGTCTGACCAAATTGG
Organism: Chaunax sp. Z400; assembly: GCA_037577475.1. Lineage (NCBI taxonomy): Eukaryota > Metazoa > Chordata > Actinopteri > Lophiiformes > Chaunacidae > Chaunax > Chaunax sp. Z400. The sequence goes on from CM075188.1 coordinate 27,525,036, forward strand.
CCCTCCTCTTCATCTCCGAAACATTACATCTCTGCTTTCAAGTGTAACTCCTCAAATTTACTTCCACAAGTACTGTTTTAATTGTTTTAGGAATGTAAATGATAGGCCGACTCCTAAAGTAACAGTTCTTATTTGCTATTAAAATATTTTTGTGTTTCTAAACCTCCAATTACAGTGAAGGTATCATCGATCAGGAGAACCAAATGAGCGTCTGGGTGAGAGAAACTATCAGCTGCGGTTGAGCCTCTGAATAAACAGACGGACATGAAAGAGAGTGGTGTCTCCCTCTTGCTCCCCGACAGCGCCGGTGGGCGGTGTGTGGAAACTAATTAAAGGTTAAATGAACATCATTTGGTCGAGATGGGTGAGAAAAGGTCCCCTGGGTGCGAGCTCAGACCGAGGTGGGATTTCTTTTTCTTTTTTAATGAAGACCTCCAAATGTCATTCACACTGAACGGTGTTAACAGAACCATCAAAATTTCGCATATCCCCCCAGAAAGTCATGTTTCATTGTGTTGATTGCAAAGGCTAAAAATAACAGGAGCGTGTTTTCAATGATGGAAATAATCGTTTAAAAACACGACAAAGATGGAGACGATTAAGGAGTGAGGGAATCCATTTATAGGATGACAGAGAATATAGATTAATGCTCTGTAATCGAAGTTTGTCATCGGTTTATTATTAAAATGAAGAATTTCACATTAAAATAAAAATTTAAAACAAACTCTGTTTAGCGTTTGTCCTAAAATCTATTTTTTTTATTGTCGTGTAGCTGATTTGTTATGGAGAAGACGCTCAGCGCGTTACCACTCATATTTAATGTAATATTTATACATAATTTATATTGAATTAATTCAGAAATTTATATCAATAACGTTTGTTGAGAAACCTGTCATGATATTTGTTTTAAAATCTATTTTTTTTGTCTAGAATAGAAAAGGAAAATGCCTTTAGGGAACCAAAGTTGTTCTGTTTAAATGCACATGAGTTTATTTACGGATAAATTAGATGCAGTTTCAATTCCAATATATTTAAAGACTTTATACAATAGCTCCAACTTTCATTGAAGTTCACGGATTCAATAAGTTTGCCGAAATATTCCTTAAATTTATAAATGTTGCCAAAACAAAAACATTTAGTAAATCCCCTAAACGCCGTTAGAATCTAATTCTCTACACCTGTGACGTCACGTCAGGCCTGGCTGTGTTGTTCCAACTTTACATTTAAACTTATCATCCTATTGGAAAATTCATTGGTAATAAACTACACCGAAGAACCCGTGAAATAATAGAAATAAATAAAAGAATATAAATTAAAAAAATAAATTTTTTATTTGTTTTGAAATTGACCTGATAGTTTCACAGAAAATCTGAATTTTCATTTAAGTTAAACAAGTAAAAACAACAATCTTCTAAAACTACAGAGGATTTAATTTCTCACTTATGTGTTTTCATGAGTTTCTTTCTTCTGTCATTTGCATGTGTCGTGTCTCTCACGAGGAGCTGATGCAGGGCGGCCTGTCCGTCAACCGGCCCTGACTGACCAGGGACCCCTGCTGACAGCACCGAGGGTCGCCTGTCCTCCGGCCCGCTGGCAGCTCAGCCAGCAGCTTACAGGTGTGTGTGTGAAGCTGCCGCTGTGGGCTGCTGGTTGAGCAGAAATCTGCACATTGTTAAATAGTTATTAGTTATTAGTCATTCATTAGGCTTTACAGGATAATTACTCCTTCATATCTGCTGCACGTTTCTTCATCTGTCACTTCATTAAAAAAACAACCACATCCTGACATATTAAGCAAATAAAACGACCTCATCTGTACATAATATTAATATCATAATTATCGTTATTATTATTATTATTTTTTATTATTATTGGATTTTAAATTCCTGCTCTGATAAAGATGTCTGCTGCGTAATTACAATCCTCTCTTAATGGACGACACACTTCTGCCCCCCAGTGGTCACTTTCTAAAACTGCATGATGGATGTCATCATCAGTGTTTTCCAGTTGTGGAAGAAGTTTCAGCATCAGTAACGCTGTGTAGAAATACTCTGTTACAACTAAAAGTAATGCTTAAAAAACGTTACTTCAGTACAAAAGTATTCGCATCAAAATATCCTTTTACCAAAAGTGGAAGAGCTCCAGAATGATGCACGTCATTGGGTTATAATAAGTGATGCATTCAGGTGATGTTTATCACTTTAATGTTGCAGCTGGTAAAACTGGAGTTTATTGATTTTATATATTTACTTTTTATTTACTTCTGAGTATGTTGTGAACTTCTCCCTGAGGATCAGTACAGTTTTATCTTGTCTTAACCTGTAATAGTCCGGATGGAGTCAAGGCTCTGCAGTCTTTGGGTAGCCGTCTACCTAAAGCAGGGCAGTTTTCTCTCACCACTGGTGTCCAGTTCTTGCTCATTGGGCAACTGTTGTGTCTCTGTAAAATAAATGTGTGGTCTAGATGTGGTCTTGACTTGTGTTAATCAAATAAAACCCAAATGCAAATTGAATTTTTTAACCTAATCAAACAAGTTTCATGAAAATCCATCAAGTAGGAGTAATTAATAGAATGTTGGGGGGGGGGGGAAGCCTCACAGTGTCTCATAATGTTAAAAGAAGTGAAAGAATGAATGGATTCAGATCAGCACCAAAGAGAGACGGATCACAAACCTCCACCACAGCTCAGTTTCCCCTGTGAAGCTCACTTCTTCTGCAATTTGTGGCTGCGCTTCAACCTCCCTGTGGCACACCTTCCTTTTCTAAACAAACCTTTAATGGAGCTCACCTCCACCGGAGTCTGGCGCCCTCTGCTGGTTTAGGAGAACTGCAGGTGCTGCTCTTCTTCACTCCTCTCCCTGATGAACACCTCGAGCAGGCAGCGAATCATGAACCAGTGCATTGTGGGCCAGTTAAAGATCACCACCAAAATCTAATGGATTGTCATCAAATGTCTTCTGTTCATAAGTTTTTGAGTATTGCAAAAACGTAACCTCCTTGGAGGAGGTGATAAAATATCATTTATTTGTTCGTTAGGTTTGACATCATTGATCTGAATCTGCAAAGTAACTAAAGTTATCAAATATATGTCTCTGAAATGTGGAAAAGAAGAAGAATTAAATAGCAGAAAATGGAAAAAGTAGCTCAAAACTTTATTTAAGGATAATACTTTTGTTTGAGTAAATGTACTTAGTTACTTTCCACCACTGGATTTTAATGTTTCACACAGACGATCAAAGCAAAGAAAGAGTTCTAGCGATTCATGGATTGTGTTTTTACACCTCTGATGGTACATTTCTTGGTTAAGCTTCTAAAATTTCTTCTAGCTGTTTGATGTTTTTTACACCTGCACACATTCATTAGGTGAGACAAAGGGAGCAAATATAGAATCAATGATGCAAAGCTGCAAAGGCTTTTATTCTGGATGCATTTATCACTGGTGTTTTAAACATATTTGTGGACTTTCTTTTATCAGAAGACATGTTAATGGGTCTTTTCTTGCTGATTACCTCAGATAGTGATGCATAGAATACAGATGCTCAAAAATGCATCATTCCCTGCAGCCTGTGACAGATTAAATATCCAATTTAATATATGTATGACTAAACAAATAAACAGCATTTTAATACATTTAACATTGGCTTTATCTGTGGTTTACATCTCTAGATATCATCAACTCCATCAAGTCTGTGCTGCCATTGGTCACTTTATAGCAAACTGACATGAAGTAGTTACATAGCGCCCTCTGCTGGCTGATAGCTGCCAATGCACCATCAGCAGCACCATCAGCAGCACCAACAGGGAGGTTAAAGAAGGAAACTTTGACTTTATGAGCAGATTTAAGCTCCTGAAGCTCCTCAATAACGATGTTCAGTATGTTTAAAATGATCATAAATGTAGAGTATTATAGGTTTGTGGTCTTTGCACGAAAACTTCTCTGTGTTATCGACACTGTTTATATTAAGCACCTAATTAAAAACAGACAGATTTCCAAAGTATCCCAGGACCTCAAAGTCGTGCACCCAAAAAGCACACTGGAATCGCTTTTCAAATAAATAGCTGCCAATCATCCATGTGCAAAACATGAATGTCCTGTTTGCTGCTCTGGCTCTGACTGGTTTGAGGCGGGTGAAGCTGTTCTCAAGGCCACAAGCGCCTCACAGTATGGCGTTTTTTTCCCCTTTTATACCCCCAAAACTTGACGTTTAAGATCAGGCGAACAAGCAGAATTTTGCTGACAATCCAAATAAGGCCACAGGAAATGACTTTTTCCTCTAGATTGACCTGTTTCTGATTTAGTTTCCTGTATGAGTTGTATGATTTTCTCTCACATGAACAGTCTCAGCTGTCTTTATTTGCACGCCATTTCAAATTAAATCAAGATTAGCATAGAAACTGATTGGGGGAAAACATTTACTGCATTTGCCACAGTTTATGTTGAATAAACTGCCTGTAAAAATGTCTCTTTGGGACTATTTGTCCAGATAACGACAAAAAAAGCTAAAGTAGTATTGTGGAATCTGTGAACAGCCATGCAATTAAATGATCCTGACCTAAATGTAAAGCTAAAGGAAATGGGTTTAAACCATTTATGTCTTGCAGTCAGGTTTTCCATATTTCTATATGTATTTCATCTGTATGAATAAAGCAGAATTAAATAAGATACAACATCATAAACGGACAATGTCTCTTAAATGTCATCAAAAAGCAAAAGCCAATCAGCCTGCGGTTTTATTCATTTTCCCAAATGAAAGAAATTCAGACACAAAACTCATGTGTGATGATCATTAGAGGTGTTTGACTCCACACAAATGATCAGTTATCAATAAACTGCACAGCACTTGATTGGTGAAACTCTAACAGAGCCGGCCTCCGTTCATCTTTGTTCCTTTGTTTCTTTTCTCTTCTGTCAAGCAGCCTCATCGCTCAGAATAAGTGTGATGACACTGCTGTCAATCAAGCTTTGGTCCATTGCAACCCAAAATCCTATGTTGTGATAATAGTGTGGCTATGGTTAGGAAAAGATCTTTACTATAAAATACCTGGTTTATCCACCATAAACATGGCTGCAAACTCTGCTGATGTTTCATTTAAAATATTTGCGTTAGTCGTCAACAACATGGCTGAAACTCTCTCAATGTCTCCGTCAAAATAATTACTTTAGTCATAACAAATACTGCTGCAAACTCTCCTGATGTTTCATTCTAAATATCTACTTTATTGACTGCTAATATGGCTGAAACTCTCTCAATGTCTTGTTCAAAATGTCTTCTTTAATCACCACAAAGAGACTCCCAACACTTTGCATAAAAAAACCCAACAATTTTGTCGCAATACCGCTGCAAACTCTCCCAACGTCTCGTTCAAATATCTGCTTTAGTCGCCACAAACATGGCTGAAACTCTGTCTCTGCTCTAAATGTCCTCTGCCCTCACCACGAACTCTTTGGAAACTCACAACATTTTGCATAAAAAATATCTAATTTTGTCGCAATGCTAAGGGAAAATCTCCCGACGTCTCGTTCAAAATATTTTCTTTATTCACCACAAATATGGCTGGAAACTTGCTCAAAGTCTATTTAAAATGATCTGCTGAAGTCGCCACAAACTCTTGTGTAATCTCCCAACATTTTGCACAAAATGTCCGATTTCGTCGCAAACAAACACGGCTGTAAACTCTCCCGATGTTTCATTTAAGATATCGGCTTTAGTCGCCACTAACATGGCTGGAAATTCTCCCGATGTCTCATTCAAGATATCTCCCTTTATGGCCAGATACCCTCCCAAAATCTTGTTGAAAACCTTCTCTTTAGTCACCACAAACACATCTGGAAACCCTCAACATTCTTTTCAAACTATCTGATTCAGTCACCAGAAACTCTCCGGATGTCTCCTTCAAAATATCCACAGAGATGCAAAGATGTCCCAGAGGTCTGCTGGGATGAGTTTGTTGGTTGAAGTCTTGATGGTGGTCTCTTGATCTTCTTGCTTGAAGGCATCTCAGAGGTTTATTAATGATAAGGGACCAGCTCCAACCAGTGTCATATTTTTTTCCTGCCTGTTTAGGTGAGCTTTCACTAACAATCCCTCAAGAACAACCACCCGTTTCTAATTCTGCATGAAGCTACTATCGGACTCACTGCTCTCTTCATCTGTGCTTCATTTAGCCCGTCTGCTAAGACGTGTTTCAGGGCTGCAGCTCCAGGATGCTTTCCAGCTTGGGAAACTTTCCAGGAAGATTAGCCGAGTCGTTTCAATTACTTTTCTACATTAAAACTGGGTTTCACCACCAGTTTCCAGATCTGCGGAGCTTCCTGGTTTCACTGAGCATATTTTTCAGAGAACTCAGTAAACCTTTTTCTTGGAAAAGGCGGCCGCTGCAGTGAGAACACGGATCACAGGATTTAAAGCTTAACGTCTGAACTGGAAAAGGAGAGGAGACTTAAAAAAAAAATGCTCTCAGGCTTCCATGAGTCAACATGAGTGGCTCTGAAGGCCCCGGAGAAGAGACCAGCCTCTCAGCCAGCTCAGCAGATGCAGCCACACACCCAGGGTGGCCACAGTGCAGGGAGAGCAGCTGGTTCAGAGCCACCCCATCCAGCAGCAGGAGGCTCTGAAGGATGGGATGTTCAAATCTGGGACAGATGTTGGAGAAAAGACGCAATCTTAAAATATCCCTGAAGTCACTTGTTTAAATTCAGAACATGTGATGAGTTTATAATATGTGATATGTTATTAGTTTTTCATTAAATACTTAATTTCTGGTTTTGTTTTTAAAAATTTTGAAAAATTAAATGCATGTTTTTTTTTTAAAGAAACGACACAATCTGTCATAAATCACATTTTTAAGGCCAACTGAACTTTTTTTCAACTATTTTCTAAATTTCTAATTGAATTTTTCATAATTCCAACGCGGCGAACTGCCGTAATCTTTCTTAGTTCAAGCAGCAGACATTCATTTAGATTAAAAATAAAAATGCCCTCAGTGCAACAACAGATGAGTTTCACTTCTTTAAGAAAACAAGCTTTGCAGGACTCAGTTATGTAGAGTATACATATAAAGCTCCATCAAATAAGCCTGTTTTTTCAAATGATTTTTATTTTTGTTACTTTAAATTAACCTGCTGAAAATACTTCAGCACTGTTTCACTGTTTTTACTCAGTTAAAGGATGTGAATATTTTTTTCTCCACTGTCAGATGCTCATTTTCTGACAGATGCTGCATCCTGGTCAGGTTGTCTCCCTCTGAGGTTTCTAACCCACAGTTTTTAGCCTGTTAGCAGCAGGTGACTCTGGGGCTGGTGTGGTTACTGGTTACTGGTCTCTTGACTGAATTATTTTTACCTCATAATATAATGGCTGATATTCATGCAGACTTTGGCATGCTAAAATGCTAAATGTCATGTTAAAATGCTAACTTTAGAGTGTTGACAGCAACATTGCAGCTCAATGCACTGAGAGTCTTAGAGGAGCAAAGTAGAAGTACAAATACCAAAACTATAGGAGTACTCTGGTACTGCATTATTGGGTAAAACTATGTAAGTATGATGAGGATAATGTTCTACTCTTCTATTACTATATTCCACTATTATATGTGACATCATTAGATTATTATGGGTAGACTAGGTACAGTGATTACTGTCGCCTCTAAAGAGGGTTCTGGGTCTGGTTCTGGTTCCTCCTACAGGCGGCAAACATGGTGGATTAATGGTCCTAAAGTTCATACCTGTGAAGGGTTGTTTGTGTCGGCCCTCTGATGCCCCGCCTCTCTCCCAGTGTCAGCTGGTATTGGCTCCAGCCCCCTCACGATCCTGCAAAAGGATAAGGGTTTATAGAAAATGGATGGATGGATAATCATGACTCATGCATTCATGTAAAAGTAGGATTTTATTGTTGGTTGAGTTGGAGCTCATTTCAAACCATTTTGTATCAGAATGCAACTAAAGATTATCTTCACTATGGATTCATCTTCTGATTATTTCCTCTTTTAATCGATCAATTAAAAATAGTAATAAATGCTGTTCCAAATACCCAGAGCCCAAAATAATTACAAACACATTAAACTGATTAAAATCATTCAATGGAAAAACAGCAAATCTTCACATTAGTGAAGATGAAAATATGAAATATTTTCATATGAAAATAGTTGCCAAATAATTTTCTGTCAATAGACGAATTGATTAATCGACTCATGAGTTCAGCTGTATTTGTTTAAACTGTTGCCTAATTTAATTTGCACCAAAACATCATGTTTTATAAGTTCTTTATATGTTTTATGTGTAAAAATGTTTTATATGTGGCTTTAAACCATTATTCTTGGATGAATCAGTTCAGTTTATTCTTGTTTAGTTTAAATATATGAAATAGTCAGTTATTCCACGTACATTATATCATGAGACGTCATATTTACTGATGCTATATCATAACTCTGTAATAGACTGTATTCGTATAGGAATATCAGATTTAGTGCACTAGTCTCAGATCTATGATTAATCAGTGTAGGTTGAATCACACTGGTTTTGCTCCTAGACTGTTTTTATAATTTTGTGTTCACTCAGTGTTGATGCAGAGGTGTGTAGCTCTGGGAGCTCAGATAGCAGAGAAATGAGCTCCTGCATCGCCTTGAGGTTTCTGTGGTTGCCATAGTTAGTCATAGATTGCATGTATCTGAAATGAACGACTGTTTTAGACCTCTTTGTTTCCTGTTTCAACTGACATTGCTGGGTATTTATCCAGCTTTCTTTACTGCAACAAAGCCAAGTATTTTTACATAGATGTTGGATCAACAACCAGCTGTATTTGTGGCACCAAAATCACGTATATTTTAAACCAAAACATCATCTTCTCCTTTTTCTAATCCACATGTTATTTGTCCCTGAACCTAATCAGGCCTTAGAAGAACAGTACAGTCATGGGACAGAGAGGAGGACTTCTTCTAACATGCAAACTACCATAAATAGATGAATAAATAGATGAATAAATAGATGAATAAATAATTAACATAACATACTGTAACATAGCATAGCATAACATTGTCATATGGTGTAGTCCAAGAGGCCTAGTCGTCCCAAACTGATTAGAAAAGTCATTCACACCCTTTTAAATGCTGAAATCTTCAGTCTGGCCTCTAAGCTAAAAACATTAGCACATCCAGTCAGAGAAAGGTGCACAAGCTGGAACGCATGCAGTCAACAGCAGGCATCTCTGCATGTCTCAGTGTTTACCTGCTGGGTATGAGGTGTACAGAGTTTAAGCTCGTGCACCTTCTTCAGATGAGGTGTGTGCTAACGCTTTTAGCTTAGAGGCTACAGTGAAGATTTCAATTTTTAAAATGTCATTTCAAATCAATTTGAGATCTCAGGGTTTCTGAGATCTGTATGGAGTCATTTTATGTTTGTTTTAGGCTGTTTGTTTGTGTTTTGTTTACATTGTTCATGTAAGTCCTTGTCTTCTTTGGGTGTTTGTGTAAATCTGTGTCTTCTTCGGGTGTTTATGTAAGTCCTTGTCTTCTTCAGGTGTTTAGGTAAATCTGTGTCTTCTTCAGGTGTTTATGTAAGTCTGTGTCTTCTTCAGGTGTTTATGTAAGTCTGTGTCTTCTTCAGGTGTTTATGTAAGTCTGTGTCTTCTTCAGGTGTTTATGTAAGTCTGTGTCTTCTTCAGGTGTTTATGTAAGTCTGTGTCTTCTTCAGGTGTTTATGTAAGTCTGTGTCTTCTTCAGGTGTTTAGGTAAATCTGTGTCTTCTTCAGGTGTTTATGTAAGTCTGTGTCTTCTTCAGGTGTTTATGTAAGTCTGTGTCTTCTTCAGGTGTTTATGTAAGTCTGTGTCTTCTTCAGGTGTTTATGTAAGTCCTTGTCTTCTTCAGGTGTTTATGTAAGTCTGTGTCTTCTTCAGGTGTTTAGGTAAATCTGTGTCTTCTTCAGGTGTTTATGTAAGTCTGTGTCTTCTTCAGGTGTTTATGTAAGTCTGTGTCTTCTTCAGGTGTTTAGGTAAATCTGTGTCTTCTTCAGGTGTTTATGTAAGTCTGTGTCTTCTTCAGGTGTTTATGTAAGTCCTTGTCTTCTTCAGGTGTTTATGTAAGTCTGTGTCTTCTTCGGGTGTTTAGGTAAGTCTGTGTCTTCTTCGGGTGTTTATGTAAATCTGTGTCTTCTTCAGGTGTTTATTTAAGTCTGTGTCGTCTTAAGGTGTTTAGGTAAGTCTGTGTCTTCTTCGGGTGTTTAGGTAAGTCTGTGTCTTCTTCGGGTGTTTAAGTAAGTCTGTGTCTTCTTCAGGTGTTTAGGTAAGTCTGTGTCTTCTTCAGGTGTTTATGTAAATCTGTGTCTTCTTCAGGTGTTTATGTAAATCTGTGTCTTCTTCGGGTGTTTATGTAAGTCTGTGTCTTCTTTGGGTGTTTAGGTAAGTCGGTCTTCATCGGGTGTTTAGGTAAGTCTGTGTCTTCTTCGGGTGTTTCGCTAAGGCTGTGTCTTCTTTGGGTGTTTAAGTAAGTCTGTGTCTTCTTCGGGTGTTTAAGTAAGTCTGTGTCTTCTTCGGGTGTTTAGGTAAGTCTGTGTCTTCTTTGGGTGTTTATGTAAGTCTGTGTCTTCTTCAGGTGTTTATGTAAGTCTGTGTCTTCTTTGGGTGTTTAGGTAAGTCTGTGTCTTCTTTGGGTGTTTAAGTAAGTCTGTGTCTTCTTCGGGTGTTTAAGTAAGTCTGTGTCTTCTTTGGGTGTTTAGGTAAGTCTGTGTCTTCTTTGGGTGTTTAAGTAAGTCTGTGTCTTCTTCGGGTGTTTAAGTAAGTCTGTGTCTTCTTTGGGTGTTTAGGTAAGTCAGTGTCTTCTTCGGGTGTTTATGTAAGTCTGTGTCTTCTTCGGGTGTTTAGGTAAGTCTGTGTCTTCTTCGGGTGTTTAGGTAAGTCTGTGTCTTCTTCGGGTGTTTAGGTAAGTCTGTGGTCAGTAGCATTAAAATGCGTCACATATGCAGTACATTAAATTCAGTCTGATATGGTTATGTGACAGACAGAGACCTGATTTTTACTTTTACTATGTTTAAATTTGAAATGGCCCTATTAGTGTCTGTAGGCCTTAGAATATTGAACAGCTGCAGAAATGATCTCTTCATCATGTCTCCGGCCACTAGATGGCGATCTACTCCACCTTATTGACAGTTCTGCACTATAAAACCTGATCATGGAAAATCCAGCAGCTGCGGAACAGCCTTGTGTGATTGTTCATCATGGAGGGCTGAATTCAGGAAATTAGGAAGGACTTTGTTCTTCTTTTTGTTCTGTTCTTAACTCCGCCCTGTTACCAACACCTGATGACATCTGTTACCCCAAAGTTTTAAAATTCCAGAAGAAGGTGAGACCAACAGGATTCAGTCATGTGTCTTACTGACACTGATTCAGGATCTGAATATTGCTCACAAGCAGATTATCACATGCTTTAGTTTGAAGAGCCCTGTACAACTTCCCTTATTGTCTGCGTCACAGGAGAATTTATCCACATATGATTGTGTCTTTTTCGACAAAAATAACTTAAACGGTAACGGTAAATACTTTAACTGAAGTTTTAAGACTTGGTTGAATTTATCTTTCTGTGGAGTTAGGCTACATGTGAAAAGATATTTAGAAAGCTGCACCAACCTGTGATGCACTCTCACAAACACTGAGATAACGGATGTTAATGATCTTTTCTCGGATGTTGAGACACAAATATTGATTCCACAGAGCATTTTAAGAAACTCTGGTTCTATTAGTGGCCTATTAAGGAGCTGACACAGACCTGCATATGTGTGACAGCCACGAGAGATGCTGCATCTCATGGCCAGAAGCCATTTAGACCAAACAAGGTCTGCTTTCTGTTTGTGTGACGAGTCTGATGTGTTTACTGCTCTCTAAAAATACCACTCTGCTTGCATTTCCATCTACGCAGGCAGGCCCTGTCGCTTCACTTGTTTACGTGGTGTCTTCAGATGTTGGCAGCCGTGGATGTCCACATGGAACGCAGCAGCCTCAGGATGCTCCAGAAGACTTTGAGCTGCGTTCAGCAGGTTGGAGGTGGCTGTAACACATGCTGAATGTTTAGAATAATCAGACTTTCTAAGAAGTGGCCTCTGCTTCACAAAATCCTCCCACTCTTAGAGGGCGTTTATGTTTGGAGCCTGATGCGTCACATCATCAGTCTGCAGCTCTTTGTTAACGATCAATCTCTCAGCAGCGGTGGGAAGTAACTAAGTACATTTACTCCAACATTATATAATATAGTTAGAGTATATAAATCAATTTTATGCTACTTTATAGCTGCATTTTGGAGATTTTACTTACAAAACAAACAAAATCCTGATATCAACGCTTATATTAACTTTATATTGAATTACATTTGTGTTTACATGTTAATTAAAACGTTTTTAAAAAATAACCCAAAACATCATTATTGTAGACAATAATTTTCTCATAATACTTGTATACTTTTACGAAAGGTGGATTAAAAATGTGTGACTTTGAGTTATTGTAAATTGAGCTTTATTTGTGTGTAGATCTATTTGCAGCATTTATTTAATAAATAAGTTGTTACACCACTGTATCATCCTATAATTCCAATCATAGCTACGGACATAATGGATCTTTCACATTTAAAGATAATAAAATAATAATAATAATTGACTGATAAAGGGTGTCGTTTACTGTAAAATAAAATCTGAAGCAGCTGTATGTTTGATTATCATTCCGTTCTCATATAAAATCAACACCATCAGCGGTGGAAGAAGTAATCAGATACTTTACTTGGGTAAAAACTCCTGCATCCAATCATTTACATAACATAAGAATATCCTAATAACAATTTATGTTGTTGTTTATTGTTTTCTAGCAGATTTCTAATGTAACTGAAGGTTGACTATAAGTCTGCCGCTCAGTAGTTTAATATAAAATCAAGCTTAGAATCTTATAAACTGACTTCACATATTTCATGTCTTATTCTCTCTTAATTAACTCCAGCTGTAAAAAAAAAAAAAGAAAGAAAAAATATAAAGTAGAACAAAAATAGAAGTAATCAGTTGTCTCAAATTGACTTAATATAAACACTGTAAAAGTTTGGTGTGAATTTACAGTGAAATCTGAACAGTGTTCTTCTGTATTAATACCACACAGAGCTGTAAACTCCAATGCAATGTGGGAGAAATAAGTCACAATTTAAGAGAATGCTATTAATTACAGGAATGTGCTGTAAACATAACAGTGAACAGCAAGGCATCATGGGAAGGCGAAAGAAACAACCCACTACAACCTGCTCAGCCTTTTGACACTGATGTCCAGAGCTGCACTGATCAGGTAACGTCCATTTTTATTCTCCCTGCAGCTCATCCACTGGTGGTTCAAACCCGGCCCCTGCATGTTTCATCAGTGTGTGTGTGTGTCTGTGTGTGTCTGTGTGTGTCTGTGAGTGTGTGTCGCTCCTGATGAAGAGGTGGCACCTCGTCTTACATGGTAGCCTCTGTGTGTGAATGGTTGAATTGTGTGAATGCTACAGTAGTATTACAGTAACATTATTTAATTGATAAATACAGTTTACATACATTTAATCTATAACAGTATTGAACTCTAACGGCTCATTGAATACTTTTAAAAGGAAGCTTGAACGTATCTCTTCACGTCAGCATTTATTGAACTAGATATTACCTTCCGGAGACGTGAAGCTCAGTTGCTCTTTGCATTACACGTTTTAATACATTCAAAATGTTGAGTTTTACTTGACTTTTTATATTCTATTCTTTTTATTCCTAAATTAATTTGAATGATAATTCTGTATTTTACTTTCGTCCATATTTTAGCTTATTTGTATTCCTATTATTCCAGTTTTTCCTCTTCTTTTACGTTTATTTTCTATTCCTATTTCTATTTCTTTGACTTTTTTTAGCACTTTGTACATGTAGATTCTTTGCTGTAAAACACTTTAAACTGCATTTCTTGTCTGAAAGGTGCGATACAAATAAAGATTATTATTAGTAGTAGTATTATATTTATTTCTAGTAATATATTGGATTTTTAAAATACGGTATGAAACTGTAGTTTGCAGGTGATGCTGCTGCCAGTTAATTACTGTAAATTGACAGTGAATAGTTTTACAGTGTAGTTACTTTCCATCACTGCTGGCCAGAAAGCCATATTCTGATATATACAGGCTCAACCTCACCACCTTTTAATGCAAATTAAATCAGTTTCTCCATGAAAGTTGATGGAAAGACCAGAAGTCTTTGGGAATGTAGCCTAAAATATATATCAGCTTTATTGAAACCTTTTACAAGACAAAAAGTTGGCAAAGGGTTATACAATAAGTGCAAGGTTTGTTGCAGTTCATGTTAGCCTATAAAGCTCATGTGTGTCTAATAGGATATTATATAGAATATAATTTGTTTGCACGTGTTACAAGAGCAAACGCATTAAAAGTCGTGTTTCTGTCTTTTGAAGAAGAAAACGCTTGTCAGGGTTCATAAAGGCGAAGTGGTTTCTTTTAAAGGCCTCTGGGTTTCTTCATTCATTTCCTTCAATGCATAGTTTTCTATAAGTCCGATCAAAATAAAAAATTAAAAAGCGTCTTTGGCTGCGTGAGGGAGGCAGATCCTGGTATGACACCTCCACAAATGAAAAAGATGAGACAAATGTCCGCTGGTGTGAGTCCACAGTGACACGAGAAGCTCACATGACGCAGGGTTTGATGTCCTGACAGACGCTCTGGGGATGGTGATGGTGGTGATGGTGATAGTAGGACCCGCCAGCCGAGGGGTGGAAGGACGAGATGCCGTTAAAGTTTAACACAAAATCTTTCCTGTCGCACACCGAGGAGTGGCTCTGATAGCGAGGAATCCCCACTGCAGAGGAGACAGAACAAAATACATGTGAATAAAGAGGTGAACACATTAATATTCATTATTCCTTATGATTAGTCTCATATTTTTATTCTTAGCCTCTTAAACTGAATTCTGCTTTTAATTATTCTGCACAAAACCAGCATGTGGGAATAAAATATCCTTTATAATGACCAGAAATACATGTTTTACATGTCAGTTTTCTAAAAACATTAGCAGGACTGTAATTAAAAATCATTTCTCATACTTTAAATCTTTTTAAATTGACTGCAAAGGACGGATGATGTCTTATTTTATTAGAATTATATTATTATTTTATTAAATAAACCCAACTGCCTCATGTCTTTACGGATTTACACTTATATAAATTGATTATTTCTTTACACAAATAGAAACAACTTAATTTTTGTATCATATTTGTACATTTGCATTCTAAACATCATCCGCAAGTTGATAAGTCAATAAATCTCTGTTCATTTGTATTTAAAACTGCCTTCCTTTAGCTATTTAAAAAATATTTGGCTAATTCTTTTATATTTATAACAAGGATTAATCAATTCATTGATTAGTTGTCAACTATTATTCAATCACCAACTATTTTGATAATCGATTGATACATTTGAGTATTTTTTAAAAGAAAAAATTTAAAGTTCTTTTGACTTCAGCTTCTTAAATGTGAATATTCTCTAATGTCTTTTCTTTCTTTTCTTCTAATAAACTAATAAAAAAATTTCTGACCGAGCAACTATCGATTAATTGCAACTGCAGCCCTAAACCTGTGGGTATTTTTTTTTCCTGGAGAGCCTCGAACTTGAATAATTTTGAAATCAGCCTCATTCTGAGTGTGTGAGGGAGCCTCTATTTCCAGAAAGAGAAAAATAAATGGCGAGGCTGCGGCGAAGGTCATAAGGACTCCAGATGTGACTGTTTTTCAGGAGAAGACAGCAGGCTTTATCCTCCGGGCCACAGCTCGCTGCCCCGCGCCCGTTTTCACACACAACACACGAGCCTTTTTGACTGACCTTGCAGCCACCGAGCCTGCGCGGTACAGTCCGACACGTTCATCCTCAATTAAGACGCTGCGTAAAGTTTAACAAGGCCTCCCTTCCGTCTCTTGCGGATAGGCGGTGGTTGGAATCCTCCGCCGGTGTGGTCCGACCTGCACAGCCTTTGTTTAGTTAACCTCTGGGACCCTGTCGGCCTCCAGCATGGGTTACTCGCCTGGGTGAAATCCCCAGACTTTAGTAAAGCCTCACTGTGTTATGTTAAAGTAAATGAGCGTGAACTGGGAGGAGAATTAAGATCACAAAACAGTTTTTCTCTATTTATGAGGCAAAATATCCACAGAACACTTGTACAGATGAAAATCCTGCAGACTGTGGGTTTGAGACATTTTAGCATCTACTTGTTGTATTAAAAATAATGTACGGAGCCAAACAGACCAGTGCATGATCTGGAAGGTTTAATCATTCAAAAATCATTCAGTGCAACTTTAATATTCAATCAAATACATTTTAAAATCATATTGTTTTGACTCCCACAAATGATGATCTTATAAACGTTAAGATTTAAATATTGGCGATGAAATTCATTCAAACTGAAATGAATAAATAATTATTATTAATCATTATCATTATTTCTTCAGTCCCCTTTGGTATTATTTTGCCTGTCAAATAAAAACTGACTTTAAATATTAGATATATTTGTGAATGTTCACTCCTTAAAAATATTTAGAAATGATCTCAGGCCTCTGCCGCAGCCAGGAATTAAATGCTCCATCTTTCAGATTCTACTCTGGTTTTTATTTTATTTTAAGATAATCCCCACGGATCTGAGAGGCGATTCATCATAATGAGCCATGAATGAGACTGTGGTACCTGAAAGGTCGCTGCTGTGGCTGTCCCTGCCGTTCTGGTGAAGATAGCTCTGTTCCAGGGAGTAAGGCGACATGCCGGAGTGTAAACCAGAGGATGCGGGGCTGTTGGAGGCTAAAGGCTGCTGTTTGATGTAATGGGACCCGCCGGAGGACGCCCAGTGTGCGGATGTACTGGCGTACGGGGAGTGGCCGTCCAACGCGCTCGCCATGGCTGGAGAGGACGGTACGGGGCTGCTGCTGCTGTCCGGTCCGTATTCTCCGTTTGGCGGCACAGGACAGCTCGCCATGTACGTGGAGCCGGGGCTCGGGGACATGTGGGGTACGTGGTGGCCGCCGCTCAGCCCGTCGTAACCCCCGGTCATTGAATTGCTCATCATGTCCAAGTTGTAGCTGTTGCTGTGACAGGCGAGGGTGGCGGATGGAGCTTGAAAGTCAAAACTCTGCGGCAGGATGGAGGTGCCGAAGCCTATGCCGTTCATCATCCGATACATGGGCTTCAGAGCTTGACATTTTCTTCTGAAGCCTCTGGGTCTGCGACGAAATGAGCCTTCCTCGAACATGAACTCACTGCCCGGGTCGATGGTCCAGTAGTGGCCTTTCCCCGGCCTGCCCAGCCCTTTGGGCAGCTTGATGAAGCACTCGTTCAGCGAAAGATTATGCCTGACTGAGTTTTTCCAGCCCTGATATGAACCCCTGAAGAATGGGAAGCGAGCCTGGAGGAACTGGTAGATCTCACTGAGTGTCAGTCGTTTGGTGGGGGAGCTCTGTATTGCCATCACTATGAGAGCGATGTAGGAGTAAGGAGGCTTTTCCGGTCGGCGCAAACCGGAGCTCGTCTTTTTTCCTTTAATGGCGGTGGACGAACTTTCTGTGGCGGCTTGCGGGCTCAGCATAGCGGGGTGCAGGACGCCGGACGCCGGGCTGGATCTCAGAGGAGGCGGAGGGTCCAGCTGCTGCTGAGGGGTCTCGGTCGTCATGTCAGCTCTGACGTACGACTGGCGTAGAATGGAGAGAGGGAGGGAGAAAAGACGAGCCGTGAGATGTTTGAGGAGATAAGTGTATCGAGATCCAGTGGTCAGTGTCCTCGCAAGTGAGTGTTACACCACCAGTCGTCCACCAGAATCCCAGCGCAGAATGGAGTGAAATCTGTCTCCAGTTACGCACAACTCTCCTGTTACGCACGGTGCTCCCTTGACGCATGCAGAGCGCACGGCGGGTACGCACTGACAGAGAGGAAGAGGAAGAGAGGCGGGGGGAGCTGGTTATCCACTGGAGACTGAGTGTCCAGGATTCCAGCTCTACACAGAGGCTCCACTGGGTGTCACAGCGGCACTAAGCGGTGCTGTGTGGCGCGCCTGGTGGCCATCGACCGCCTCAATAGTCCTTCAAGTGGAGCAAGTGGAGGAAACGCGAAAACCCCTTGACTTATTGCGCGCAACAGTCCAGCCAAACAAAGCTCGACCACCTATCATTTCATAAATCTTTCTTCCCTCTGCAAAAGCCCCCCGCCCTTCTTTTCATCCGCACTCTGCGCTGGCAAATCTCCCTGAAATCAGTGACGAATAGAGCCCCCCCCCCCCTCCACCCTCTTGCTAAATCTGGCCCGAGTCCACTTACCGTTCTCAGCAGTGTTAAAGCCCCTCATTCGCTCTCCGTCTTCTCCCTTCCCCTCCTACCCCCCCTCTCCTCTCCAAGTTCGAACTACACGCAATTAAGCCATCTATCAAATCTCCCCCATGACATCCCAATCAACAGCGCCACACGCCAGGCACACAAGTTAAAAAAACGACTTTTCCCCTCTCTGGTCCTGCATATATGAAGCTGTGATCTGTGCCACAGAGATCATACATCTTCCTGACACGAATAAACCGCCACAATATGTGCAAAAAGTCCAATTTGCAATTGAAACCATGATGCCCCAAACATGGCATGGGCCGGCATGACAGCTGCGGCAGAGAAAACCCTAAACACATCGCTGTGAAGCAATAAAAACGCGCCATCTTGTATTATTTGTATTATTTTGCTCACAATTTCCTCCCAAACCGGTCCAGAGGATAACAAAAACAAACTATCGCGGTGCCGGGCTGGGGAGAGGAGTGTGAGAGATGGAGAGGTGGTGGTCTTTACCGTGCGTGTGTAAGCGGGGGGTTGCTCTGAGTAAATGACTTTGACATGAGTGGAAGCAGGCTTTTTCCATCAAGCCCGGCCCTGGATACCACACACAGCGCGGCAGTGTCAGCTTACCGCCCCGGGCCAGAGCCGGTCCCATGGGCCCCACGTTCATTAGAGAGAGAAAAGCGAAATTAGGCGAACGGGCGTCGACAGTTTCCTCCCCTATGGAGACATCACACACAGATTTGTCCGACATGATGGAGTTATATATCCCATAAAGGTAATATCAACATCCGTGCTGAGTCGGAGCGCAGATCATTGGCCTGTGGAAAAGCGAAAGGAGCAGGTTTTTTATGGCTGTCGCTAAAGGACAGGTTTTCAGTTCTACGTGTTTGTCATGATTAATTTATATGATGCATTTTAATTTCTAGTTATGCATACATTTCAATTGAACTTGAGTTCAATTTCATTCTTCCTTGCGCCCATGAAGTTATTTGTGTGAAATAAAACAAATAGCATCACTTCTCAGAAAATCCATATTTTATTTGTCCTACTCTATAATCTGTCTATGCGCGTGTTTACATGAGCCTGTAGCCTGGAGGATTGTCCAAACAGTAACCAGCAACTATAACCTTTGCACTTCGCACAACAAAGGGTTTGCGGATAAAATCATTTTCCACCGTGACACAGAGCAGTATGGAGGATCTTAACGGCCCCAGAAATTTCCTGCTACATCAAAACTTATGACCCCCGCCGAGATCAGGATGCGTTGGCCCGCAGAGGGAATCTTTGTTCTGGGAGCGCTTTGAAGAAGGAGCTCCGGTTCTTTTACGCACATAGATTATACGAGCTCCCAATTTAGCCTTTTGGAAATATCAGCGGCCACTACGAGAGCTATTCAGACCGGAGGAGTTTATCTTTGGAATACAGTCACGGTCGGAGGCCCGTATGAGCTGATATAATAAGGCCTCGTGTTTGTTTTCACTTTTAAAGTGACGTATTTACCCCCAATATAAAATATTAGATTAGATTTGGAGAGAATATGTGCCTGGTTCTCTGATATCATGTCACTTAGTTTAGTTATTAAATTAATTTTCATTAAAAAAAACAGTATAATTTATTCCTCTTTAAAAAAAAGTACCACCAACAAATGTTTAGAAACAAATTTTCCCAACAAACACGATGTTTGTAGCCTTTATAATAATAATTAGGACGGTCTTAAATTTCCAATATTTTACTGTCCTTATATTTACAAATAAAATTTAAAAAAATAAAGCGATGCTGAGTTCAGGTCCTTTTTTCTTTTTTTTTTAGCAGTAATCTAATATTTGTTCGGTTGCTGGTCCCTGTTCCGGTGCCGGGATCATGGAGCTGCCTCTCCTGGACTCTGTAGATCAGGTGCGGTTCAGTTTGCCGGTGTTTGGACTTCCTAACATTGTGCCTGCCTTTAAGTCTGGTTTCATAACACTGCTGGCCTCAGTGAGCCCTGGAACAGGCCTGAGCTCCTCCTCATGTGGACCAGGCCGCAAATATGGATGATAACGGGACGAAGATTGGAGTCACGTGACAGCCACGCGGACAGGTGTGCTGTTCCGGCGTTTCACCTGCAGGTTGCAGCATTGTCCCTGATAACAGGAGTGAGCCTCACCTGTCACCTGGCAGACGACTCAGTCCGCTTCACGTGAAGGTCAGACCTGGCTCTGCAGGGTGGAACCCTCTGATACAGGCCGACCCACAGCAAACCCAGCGGACCTGCATCATCACGACATCATGCTTAAAAGATGCGACAAAAAAGATCAGTTTTGAAATGTCTCACATTCGTTTTGATCAGATCAATCCTCCTGCATTAGCAGAGCTCGTGCACAGAACTCCATCATCAGGCTGAATTTAGCCATTTATCTACTTTTATTTTGCTGTTATTTTAAACTCATAGTAAAAATACGAAAAACCTTTCTGGAGAGCAGGAACCTTGAAAATGGCATCTCAGTTTCGTGGTTTTATTCCTCTCGTTTTGTGATTGCGTTTGGTACATATAAGGATATTATCTATTAATGTCTGAAGAAAACTCTCAAAAGTTTTTTTTTTAATCTATGTTTTACAAAACAGTGAACAACACGTGAATCAAAACCGAGTTATTGGGTGACTGATCGGAGATCATTAAATATCAATATGTTCCCTTTAGTGAAACTGTGTGTTGGATTCGGTTTATTGTCCTATGTTGAATTTAGTTTTTCATAAGAACCAGATCTGAACATGAAGTGGATCAGCGGCTCGTGAGTCTGGGGTCTGTTTCAGGACCGTGGAGAGCATCTTTAAACATCCTGCAGGTCTCTCTCTCTCTCTCTCTCTCTCTCTCTCTCTCTCTCTCTCTCTCTCTCTCTTTTAGGGATGACGTAACAAATCGCCTTAAAACGCCGAGAGCAGTATAGACACATTTTATTTGATTAAAACTAGATATTTCTATCAGAGACGCACAAATGCATTATAGCCTCAAGGAGGAGAAAAGATGCTTCGCACCAGATTTAGCTGCTGTATTAAGTTCCATCTGTCGTCCCCCGGGCACGTGACACACAGACACACTATAACACGCCTCATAAGAGTGAACATGAACTCTAAAAATACATTCATACATCCAAAATTATATTAAAAAGGGTTATGATGATGCTAAGTTAATGCATGAAGATAAATTAAAATCCATTTCTTCATCTTACGTGACAGAACATGTATGGAGTTTATTCCATTCTTGTAAGAGAAAACAGATTCACACTCATTTTAACCTGTTTAGTCTAAATTTTTTTTATTTTATTTTGATAAACTACTTTAAACTGACTCCATGCGCCAAATCATTGAAATTTAAAAAAAAAGAAATTCTCTGACACATTCAATTTAGTTTTTCTGATAACAGTAAAAGTATTAACATCACTGGGTTGTTCATATGAGATGAGATGAAAATATAAAAATAACATTAATAATAACAATAATAATAATTTTACTGGCGTTCGGGATATAAATCTAGTTTTATGAAGGAAACATTTCCGGTTGCTGATTTTAATCTTCATTGTTTGAAATTTAAATATTATATCTGATGATAAATAAAAACATATTTACAATAACAATAAAAACAATAGTGTTTTTTTGTGTGTATTTTTTGCTCTGTTATTTGTTTGTGGTGGTTCTGGCCTTGATTGCAACAGACTGACGTTTAAGCCACTTCTGTCAATGCAGCTGATATGAATTTATTTCCCCAGCAGTCCTGAGGCAGTATATGCTGGACTTATTTAAAGTTTATTTTTATACATTTGATTTATTTGCATTTCAAAAGACAATCAATTACCTTCATCAGCGTCTCCCTGACTGTCCTATTGAACAGGTGTAAGGCCCACCCACCCTCACCCCACCCCACCCCACCCACTGATGTGAACACCTGCCTCTGTCCTCACAAATGAAGAACACATTGAACATCAGGGTCCCATTGTCTCACGTGTTTTTATTCATAAAAATAGCATGCATGAATCAATCTCAGGAAAACATCAGGCATTCCCATGCGTCTGTAGTGCAGCCACGACATTTCTCATCGCAGCTCAGTCAATATTTATATTTTTTTGTATATACAACAATATTTTATACAGCAGGTCATACAAAACATGAAAATATAAATAGAATGAATAGTTTTATGTTTCAACGTTGCACTTGGTTGCTGTCATACAGTAGAAATGACCAATGAACCATGGATGCATGAATACACTCTCTGCATCACTCGGACTCACATTCTCTCTCTTTTCTCTCTCTCTCTCTCTCTCTCTCTTTCTCTCTCTCTCTCTCTCTCTCTCTCTCTCACACACACACACACACTCACGCGCGCGCACACACAGAGTGGAATGTCAGATCAGCGCCGTCACCACACAGTTAGATCTACATGAACAACACGTCATGTTGTTTTTTTATTCACTGCAGAATGACTTAGTTGTCACGATGAGACAGCCCCTAAACAACTAAAGCACTGAAAGCTAAGAGCGCCCACCAAAGTGCACATCATGGATCACAACATACACGTCTGCCAGCAGTCCCGGGTCTTTATGAGAGCAAAGAGTCTATGTGGAAACCTCGCGCCTTGTTGGGCATCTTGAGCTCGTGAACAGCGGCCCGAGGTGCTGTCTGCTGTAGGTATGTGAGTGCATCCCTGCTGGGCTCTGTGCTGCTGCACGCCCCCTCTGACAGGTACGTGTGGTGCGCCGGATAGCCCAGAGTGTAAGGCAGTAAGTGGGCCCCTGGGGGCCAGTAGAACCCGGGGGCGTGGGTTTCTGCATCCTCCCTCCGTTTGAAGGGTGTGCTGAGGATGCTGTCGATGGCAAAGGAGCTGGAGAACTTGGCTCCCACCCTCTCCTCCTCCGGGCCGGGGAGGCGGGTGTCCTCGCTGAGGAGGTCCTGACTCTCCTGCTCCTTGGAGAGCCTCTTGGCGATGCGCTTCCTCCTGCGGCGGAACACCCCATCGGCAAAGGTGTACTCGCTTTGCGGGTTGAGCATCCAGTAGTTGTCCTTGCCCCAGGGTCTGGATGGGTCCCGCAGAACTTTGAGGAAGCAGTCGTTGAGTGACAGGTTGTGGCGCACCGAGTTCCTCCAGCCGGTGTAGCTGCCGCGGAAAAACGGGAACTTCTTCATCAGGTAGTCGTTGATCTCTGCCAGGGTGAGGCGACCGCTGCTGGACTCCCGGATGGCCATGGCGATCAGCGCGATGTAGGAGTAGGGAGGTTTGGGTCTGCGGGTGTAGGGCTTCCCCTTGCTGGCGTCGCCGCTCTGGATGACAGGTGCCGGGCTGTTGGCCACGCAGTCGCCGTCCGACCCCAGCTCGTCCCCGGATAGAGGAGACGGGACTCCCCCCTCTGCATCCATGCCCAACTCTAGCAGCGGCTTCTGCGCGAAGTGGTGCGCAGAGAAAACTTCAAGTTTCATTTTCCCAAAAAAGAAAGAGAGGATATCTTCTCCCTTAGGCTTCTCCTCGGTTCACAGTCTTGTCTCAGCCGGACAGCAGAGCAAGTGCAGCAGTCCTGACAGCAGAAATGCCTCTGAGTGTTTGTGTGCTGTGGAGACGCGTCTGAAGCGCTGGAGGCACCTTGAACCTCTGTCTGTGGCAGCAGCATACAGAGCTGTCTCTGGAGACACGCGTGTCTCGCTATAATATAATGCCTCGGCATGGGACGGCCCACAGGCGGGGTTTCCAGTCTGAATCCATTGAAGCGGTATTATGTATATGTTTACAATTGGACGCTACTGTGCCACGCCAGTGAAGAAAAAAAAAACCGGTAAGGGAGTGAGGTGAGAAAGGGCAGGTATGGGAAACAATTAGTCTGAAGGGCAAATAAGTCGTGGAGTCGTTTATCACAAAGGTAATGAGACACAACTGTTTGGATCCGGAGTTTCTAATTTCCTGAATTGAGCGATTAATTAACAAAAATCTAACTTTTCTGTCTTAAATTTTTTAAAATGATTTTTCTATTGTAATCTTAAAGTAATTTTAATATTTCTTTTTTGTTTTGACGCGCTTATGCGGAATGACTGCGGTCCTCTGAGGTACTGTAATTTGTGCGTTTTTCACAAATTTGCACACACCAAGCCCTCAGTGAGTCATGTGAAGTTCGACGACGAGGCAAACCAGTCAGAAAAACACTCAAAGAAGGGATTAGAATAAATAGAAAATAGACAAGGCTTATTTTTAAAGGTCACTTCAACCTGTTCCTCCACAGGCGCGCCGGTGCGTGGAGGAACGCGGGCGCAAAACTTGAAATAAGAGAGAGAGAGAGAGGTGTTTGGATGAATTCCACGAGAGGCATAAAGAGTGATATCTAAGATCACGGGTTAAGCAAGAGGGTTGGATGAATAAAAAAGAAAAAGATAAAGGTTCCCTGAGAGGTCAGGTAAAGTTCAGAGGACCAGTGCACCTGTGTGCAAAGAAAGAACAGAAGCCTGAAGAGCAGATCCTGCGTTTGAACCGGTGATGCAAATGAGCAGGGAGGTCAGAAAACGTTTGTGAATGTCTCACTGTTAAATATAAAGGGGAAACTGATGACACAACAATACCGTATTGTATTAATTTAGTTGTCTTGTTCTCATTTTCTTACCTTAAAGTTGTTGTTATTGTTAAAACGTCCTGGTTGTCCTCATAATCCAATATTAATCCAAACGTTTCATATGAGGAAACAGTGGCATTGGTACCAATAAGTGCAGCAGTCATACCACTGGTTGAACTTTGGTCAGTCCAACTTTGAAACAGTTTCAAGACGACCAGGGCCGTAACGAGAGATTTTGTGGTCCAAAGTAAAACTGGAAGCTGATGCTTGTTTTCCAGGTGTGGCTGCAGGTCTGCTGACACTGCAGGACTCTGATCGACCCTCCTGGTTTCTTATTCATTAAGTAACTCAGACATTAAAAAAACCCACCTGAACTGAGAGGTCTTATTCCCATAACTATATAACTGTAATTGTAGTATTATGTTTCACACTGTAACATGGTTGTAATACATTCACATTAAAATGTTAGAAAAAACCCCCCAAAATTATGGTAGCAGCACTGCAAATTTTAAGTATTTCAAATGTTTTACTCAAATGTTTCGCTCCACCAGGAGTTGCATTGGCGCCTCCTGGAGTCTCAGAAAGTACACACAACAGTGGATAGTGTTGTGTAATTGCAGTGTGTGGAATCCATGTGAAGATTGCATCATTAAAAAAACCCAACATATTTTCATTTTTCTTCAAAACAAATACCACCAGAATAAATTCAAAACACAATACTATCACGTAAAAAAAATTACAAAACATGGCTTTAAGACATTAAGAATTCAGATTATATAATTATTTGCATGGCTGGCATCAGTGTGATATTAAATAAAGAGAGATTTTAGGGCGGTATCTTGGAGTTCGCTTTCTCCCACACTCTAAAAACATGCAGTAAAGGTGAAATGATGAGTAAATTCTCCATAGATGTAAATGTGGGCATTATCCTGTGACCAACTGGCCACCTCTACAGGGTCGTATCCCAGCGTCAGCCCATTGTTTAGATGCATTTAGTGTTTGACCAGGTGTTTCCTCATGTTAAACGTGTTGTCCTGGCCTACTTTGAATTCATTACACATATTGCTTCGAAGCGTAGACGTCGTCTCGCTGTGTTTCTTTCTATAACTGTAAGTTATGCTCTGACCCAGAAACCGAATTTTGGCACAGATTTATTCTTGGTAGTGCTGACATCATTCGGTCTGTAACCTTTAAAGATCCAGAGCTCGGCACCAAACCCTAGCCCTATACATGAACGCGACGTCACAATTCCCGCAGACGTGAGAAGCTGTAGTTAGTAAGCTTGTACCGTAGCTACCCTAACAGGTTTTAAGTAAACTGTCAGCCCTGACAGCTGTTTGTCCAACTAACTCGTCTCCTGTCAACACCTTTCAGCCAGACGTCGATGAGGCTGGAGAGTTAAAATGAGTTATGAGTTTGGCTCCAGGCCAGTGATAATCATTAAACTGTGGCACTCCTCCTGTCTCACCTGCTCGGACCTCTCTGGGACCTGAACAACTTACTGTAAGTCTGTGCGACTATATGCACTGCTGTGAAAAGATTTATAGCAATCCTGTGATAAATATTTGGAATTATTCTAAACTAAGACCACATGAAAAACTCTCGTAGGCATGAAAGTATAAGAAAATCATCATAAGATACAAGATAAGTTCACTATAAACTCGCTTATGCTCCTCACAGCGCTGAGATATGAATCAGTGTCTGGCATCCTGAGCTGTTTGTGTGTCGACAAGTTTAATTTTATCACCTAATCATAACTTGAGCTGTACATGACAGGCATGATTAAAGATCTTAGAACTGTGTGTGTGTGTGTGCGCACGTGTGTGTGTGTGTGTGTGTGTGTGTGTGTGGGAGTGAAAGCATCAGAATTCGGAGGGTAAGTAGGTTAATGATGTGTGCCTGTACTTGATGTCAGTGTCTG
Organism: Chaunax sp. Z400; assembly: GCA_037577475.1. Classification (NCBI taxonomy): domain Eukaryota; kingdom Metazoa; phylum Chordata; class Actinopteri; order Lophiiformes; family Chaunacidae; genus Chaunax; species Chaunax sp. Z400. The sequence goes on from CM075188.1 coordinate 27,551,846, forward strand.
ATCTTGATCAAAGGTCTGATGTCGGCTCATTTTGAAACCTAGTTTATCTGTCGCCAATGACTATAAATAGGCCCGATATGTGGTTTTTTAAAATGTTCAGGCAACTCGTATTTAGAGATTTAAGTTTGATTAAGTTTTTGTGGCAGTACAAATACCTCATACAAACAGGACATTTTTTTGTCTTAATGCTGCAACGTTCCTGTAAATTGAAGGTGAACTGCTGCAGGACTTGGACCACAGGTACACCATAAAGTCTAGGGAGACTTCCTGGGAATAAATCTTTGGAAAGTGCTTCCTTCTCTCACTGGGCTGTTGTTGCAGCAGCTGGAAAGCTGAAACCAGTTGCAGAAACCCAGTAAAGTTAATTTTTACACTGCTGGGCTGATGGTAGGTGTTCCTCGTGCACTTTTCTTTTTCTTTGCGAAAGTGTGATGAGGCTGTATTTAATTTCAGGTATTCTGCCAAGATGGCTTCACACCTGCGCTGGAGTGATTTGGTATTAAAAGGCAGCACACCTGTTTACAGTTTATATCCTGGCAATTTGAACTCGGAGGTAGAAAGACGATTTCCCCACAGGGATCAATAAAGTATCACGTTATCGTTTCCCCGGGGATATCTGGATTAAGACTTCAGAACGCTGCACCGTTTGAGAAGCTCGGGATCATCTTTTAGATTCAGGTTCTAATGGAAAGTGATATCGCAGTAAAAAACGCTTTAATTATTAGGTCATCGAGGTCAGAAGAGTCACGTCTGCTGTGCAAGAAGACGGCAGAAATACATCATGCTTATATAACCTGTTTATGTGTCTCCTAAAATTGGCACCTTGTTGTTTCAGCTCGCCTACTGACATTTCGAGCGTCTCCTCTGAGCAGGAGAAATCTCTTTTAAGTGCTGACATGAGTGGAATTCCAGTAATGTAAATTCATTGGGTGAATCCTTTGCAGTTCCAAAAATAGCCCCACCTCTGCGGCAGTCTGCGCTCACACGCTAACCTTTGTCTTCGTGTCTCTGGATGACTTCTTACCTGTATCTCATCTTTGTTTTCTTTCTCCTCGGTGAGTGAAGGGTGTCCTGCCCCCATGTATTTGTATAAACAAAGTGTGGGCTGTGGGTGAACAGGGCAGGGAGGAACGGCAAGGAGAGGTGCTGCGTTGCTGAGATTCCCAAGATTCCCTGCAGCAGATTTAGTCTCTTACAAAGGACGCTGATAGTCGACATGCTTCATTTGGGTGCGCAGGTACTGAAAGTACGATAATGTGTCTACTTCACAACCAGACATTTCACTCATTCCTGCACTCAACACAGTAGGTGTTGGGGGTGCGTATGCTCAGGTGTGCATAGTTGCACTTCATACCTATATATGTGTTTTGACAGATAAATGGCGGCGGGCGCCTTGTCCGTATAATCAGAGGCACACCTGAACACCTACCAGTGGCAAACAAAGCGTTCTATAACATAAGAACTTTCTGTACTCATAAGCAACATGTGAATGAAGCATAAAAAAAAGTTACGGTTGGATACCAGATGCTCACATACGCACAGACACACACAGACATGTATTTGGTGCATGTAGTGACTCATAAACTTTTCACAAGCGTGGTTTGATGAGTGTAAATCTCTGCTGCTTTTGTGTCAGCGACTAATAAATTAAATCTGATCAAAAACGAAGCAGCATATCCTGCAGTCAGTTGGCGGCTGCATGTTGCTATTTTGGGTTCTTCTGCATTCTTACCTGAGGTGCTCACACCCTGCCAGACCAACAGAGAGAAAAAAATAGATACTTATAAATAAACGGAGTCAACAGGGGTGCAATTAAAGTAATAAAGGAAAGAGGTGAAGCTCAGGTGAGGCAATGGTGGAACGCAGTCTGACACCTAAATCCCATCCAGAGGTGGTGATGTCATTCTGGGTCCCCCCTCAACTCACTGTCTTGCATGCATTTTTCATTTTTCTCCTAACCAGTACCACGCAAACGGCTACACTGAGGGCTAACTTTTAGGCCATATGTTACAAGTGCAAAGTTGTCAAATCATGTCCCCCAGTGCTGCACTGGTTGATGCATGCTCTTCAGTGGTGAACCCAGATAGCCTTGAGGTGAACCCAAGAGCTCTAATGCAGTCAAAGCCCTATTTCCACTGCTCTACTTTTGGTTTTCAATTAGGTAAAAAGTGCCTGGTTCTACTTTTTTAATACCACCCCCGTCGCGGTTCCAAAAAGGCCGAGCAGGTACTAAAAGGTCATGTGAAACATTACAGACCTCTGATTGGTCAATGCCCAGCACTCCTGGAATATCCTGCACAGCACAAATCAATGGTCACCATACTCAAACAGCCATGTTACTTTAGCGGCCATAACTTCTTTTTTTTTTATATTGTGGCTTCTATGTTGAGGAGGTGCAGATGATGAGAGGGGTGTGTCTCGTTGAAGACTACGCCATGGCAGTTTCGCACAGCACCCATCTACCCTGAGGAGGTACTATCCTGTAATGGAAAACGAAAGGTGAGGCGAGTAGAGTTGGTTTCTATGCAGTGGAAATGCAGCTCCAGTCTCCAGAAGCCCTGAGATCCCAGACTGTTTTGAAAAGATGTTATTTGCACCCAAATTTGCAATGTAGCCTCTAAGCTAAAAGCATTAGCAGGCAGGTAAACGTACTGTAGTTGGCAAGGTTTCGTTGATGGCATCTGAGGCGCATGAACCCGTCAGACGGGCTACACACTAATGCTTTTAGCTTAGAGGCTATTGTGAAAATTGGTGCTTAAAAAGGGTGTCGTTAGAAATCAGTTTTAGATTTCCGGACTTCTGGAGACTTGGATGAAATCATATGAGCTGCATGGAGTCATTTTATGATTATTTATTTTGCTTCTGGTCAATCCAAATACCCCTGTGGTTGCTTAAAATGCACCGTTGCCTGGCCTAAATGCCACATTGGATTTGCCAAAATGCCACTTTTTCTAACTAAGTGACCCTCCACACCCCCAGTGCCTTCTGACCATGAAGGTCCCTCAGGTTGACCCAAGTCCGGTGGTCTTATTTGCCACAAGTCGCACCTTAAAATGAATCCTAACCTAAATGGAAGCACCATCACCGAAACACCGATGGTCGTCTGCAGTCTAAACCAAAACCCCAGAAGAAGAAGAAGAAGAGGACCTGAATGCACTCCCTAATCCTGATCCTGTGTGTAAAGTGTTACTGTTATTGCGTGCCTGTCAGCTATCCTCCACCAACCCTCTGCCACTATGGTCGATTTCAACCCTTCACACGCTAAAGTCCCCTCGCATGCTGAGGTAGGAGGCGTGGAGGGGGGATTAGGTGGTGGTGGTGGTGTGTATGGAGAAGAAAAAGCAGCAATGATTGATCCTAGCCATAGACACCTTGCTTTATCGCTGCAGCTGATAGGGCCTACCTCTATTCAGCAGTGCTGTCGGCTGTTTTGTGTAAGCATAAACACAGGGCAAAATCAGTACCTGTGCTGCACTGTTTACCTGGCAGCCATTCAGCCCTTTTCTGTCTAAACTTGAAATAGGATCCAAACACTCTACTCACGCATAGTGGTTTGCACGAGATGCTTCACCTGCCTCCCAACCTACCGTGGGGCTCCATAGAGCTATTTTTGAACTGTCTGAACCTTAAACGCCCCTCTTATTTCTTTGATTGAGAGGTGGAACATCTACCTCGGGGGCTTTCACTGCAAACACGACAGTGATTCTATGCAGTTACCAAGGAGTCATACCACAAACAACGCCAACAAACATGTCGCTGATTGATAGCATTAGTCTGTGGATTATATTTAGATCCCCTTTTCTCACCAGTACAGTATGTGTTACCACAATTAACTGTTTTAAAAGGATTATGACAGGCTTATGTCACGGACCGTTGTAGCTTCTTTAATATATGACCTTTTGCTTGTCACTCAGTACATTATAGAGTACATGACGATGAATGTAGCATGAGGCTGTAAATTTTATTTTTTTGCCATAGGGCCAGAAACTGACACTCAATTCAGTTTCTTAGGATTTTTTCTAAACATATTTTACATTTATAAGAAAAATGCAGATATTTTGCATTCATACAAAAAGCCTGTACTTATTAAAGATGATATTATTCTGTATTAAAGGTAATATTTAATGTATCTACAGATATTGCCTTTTGTTTGGTTGTAGCTGGAACGGTACAGATTTTCGTCAAACATGGTAGATGGATCGGTCATGGGCCCTGAAAAGAACGCATTTAATTTTGGTGTAGATCCAAATAAATGGATGCATCCAGGATTTTTTTTCACCCATTTTCTTGGGGAGAGAGGTCCAGATCCAGGAATCTCCTTATAGTTTTCCTTAAAGGAGCAGTTCACCCAAAAGATTATAATTCAGTCATTATGTACTCCCCTTCATGCAGATGGGAAGGCAGGTGAAGTTTCTTATTCCACAAAACATTTCCAGACTTTTACAACGGAACATCAATGCAGGATTCTAAAGAACTGAAGAGGAAGATGGGGACTTGTTTTGAAACGAAACAAACAACCAAAAACAAACGTCAGAAATGAGTCTCTACAGACTGTAAGCTTTAATCCGAGTCTCCTGAAGCTCTGAGATTCCAAATTTATTTGAAAAGGGATTTTTCATAGTACGTTATTTCCTCTGTCTTTTGCAAGTCCAGCAACTTCATTGATATGATTTGATTAGCACTAAATCCGGTCCCTGCTGAGCAACACTCCAGCTACAAGGTGTAGTTTAGAGGCTATCATAGCTTGTAGGAAGCACACTTGTAGTAGCTACTTGCTAGGGACCTGAGCTCTTTAATTCGTTCTCTAACATGTCTTGAATGACAATAAATGAATGAATCATAAATCACACATACAAAAAAAAAATGAGCCAAAGAGGCTGAGAATTATTTAAAGACAGTAATTACAAAGCAGGAAGATCAGTCGACACAGTTGTCCCTGGATCTGTTGAAGCCTATTTTCTCTGATTGTGTCAAGTGTTTTCATTTGCACAGCAGTTATGAATGTGCATCTTTTCTCAGACTTTTCTGCTGCACAAACCTATTCTGGAGGTTGATAAAAGTCTAACATGAACCAGTTAGACAGCTAACAAACTGTCATGTAAATCTGATGAAATAATTTGTATTATGGAACCTCTATGTTCAAATAGGCTGGAAAGAAATGATGGATTCCAAAAATCAAACCAGCAAATAGATTAAACACCAGTATGCCAATCAAGAAATCTGCCTTTGAGAGAAATTCTAAATTAAACCTTTCCCCCAAATCAAATATCAAATGTAGAGTTAAATGCTCTTGTTGTAAGAAAGGTTCTTCTCGTCTGTGTAGACTTTACTCAGCTCACTGCAGAGGTAATTAGAAACCTGGGCGTCTGGGCAGCTGTTACTGTTTGTAGTAAGGGCTATTAGATATTGACCTGATGATAATTCCTAAAGGAATATCATTAAGGATCGGAAGTTTGATCGGGAAAAAAGGCCTAATCTCCTCCTGCGAGTTATAATGTGTCCTGCATTGATCCACCGGAGCAAACAGCAGCTGCCTGGCTGCACAGCAAACCCCAGCAAAGCAATCAGATAATAAAAAAAATTTAAAAAAATGTTAGATAGAAGAACATTTTTTGTCACGTTGTCTTCAAAATATCCTAAATATTGCTTATGTACAGATGATTCAAACAGAAGATCCTTCAAAGAGTCTCCATCACCAAAAACATTTTACTATAAACTAAACAACAAAAGTGGTGTTACATTATTTTTTATTTGTGTCAACACTTACATGAAAAGGCCAAAAGTAACAATGGAACAATAGAATGTATCAGATGTGCCTTTTGCCAAATTAAGTAACAGGCTACCATTTAATTCCTTGACCCTGAAACTAGCGCAGGTAACATGTAACTGGATGCAGTTTGCAGTAAAAAGATCATTTTATACAGAAATGTTCTGATGTTGTCCACAGAGGGTTCTCAAATGCTCTGTATTGCAAATGTAAGGCAGGCGTCAGCTTTGAAAAGTGTCTACTATGTGAAAGCAGGAGCCGAGCACCGGCTGTAATTTACGAGCTTCTAATGACAGAATTCCTAAAATATTAGGAAGATACAAAGGTTTGGAACGGAATAAAAGATTTTATAATTTATGTAATGACATCTGCCTGGGGGAGGAATATTTGCTTTGATTGAAGCAAAAAACCCTTAATCGTTGTTGAGAACAGAAAGAAGTCGCTGCCAAAATACTTTAGTAAGTCAACCGTCAGAGCATGAACTTAACCTGTTATTGCAGACTGATAAACTAAAGATTTAAACCAGTGCATTACTGTGGTCTACAGTAAATTAATGAAACAAATCTGAATTTTAAGCTCCGTGTTTGCCTCTTGGGACTCATGGATTGGCTTCTATCTCAAAGTTCTATGTACTAAAGCTTTACACCTTCGGTTTCCTTTTCTATTAAAGACCCACATTTTCAATCATAGTCCGGGGGGGGGGAGATGGGTTCTGAAAAATCATGTCTGTTTGATGCCATAATGATGGAGCGAGCTCCTCATTGAGATCATGACTCATTAACACAGACTGAAAAGCCGTTTGTTCACACAGACAATAAAACACACAAAAAAAACCCCATGCAAAACAATCTGTTGTTGTTTTAAGTGAGGCTGTTAAGAATATCTGATGAATCTGATGAACTTTCATGATTCTTGCTATTTGTAAATCCTGATGATTGAAGGCATTTATTGTAAAAGTCACAGATAAATAAATAAATGTAATATAACTCTAATTATCTCCCATGTTTTCACCAGTGATGTTAAGTGTTTTGATTCTTTTGTTTGTTTGTTAGCAGGATTACGCAATAACGGCTGAAACAATTTCCACAAATCTTGTGGAGGGGTGTGACAAATGATATTTTGTTGCGTATAGCATGTATTTAGTATTATTGCAAGGACATTTTTTGACATATTTTTCATGTACTAATCCATAAATTGTGATGTAAACTGATGATAATAATAATAATTACAATTACAATAAATCACATGTATTTATAATGTTGATATCTATCAGTGTGCTGCAGATCCAGATAATAGTCCAGATCATCTGAATCTTTATTTAGCCGCTGTACTGTAACATACATGTGTTGTGAGTGGATTCCAAAAGTTAGTCTGATTTATTTCCTGATTTCTGGAGAGAATCCAGACCTGATTCATGTAGGATATGTCAGATTGTTTGGGCTCATTATCATTGTATTATTATTATACTTTGCAAATCTATTTATAGTCACCAAACTGAAAAAGTGTCATTGCATTATGTTTTTTTGTGAATGGTATGGAAGAACAGCTTCATCAGGCTGTCAGCAGACTTAAATTATGACTGAAATATGTTTTTCTTCAGGGGATTCTTTCATAATCAATAGGATGAATTCCACCAGTGTGTCAGGAGCCTGTTTTCTTTTTTGGCACAAACCAGTGGTCCTGTTTAATCTGGCCTTTGAATGCAAGTACTCTGAGATTGGTTAACTCCCCCTGCATGCCAGAGAAACAGGTTTGACCATCGGGACAGCCAGGTGGATGGAGGGGAGAGAGAAAAAAAAGGTGTAGACACAGAAACTGCAGCACCTGCTTGTTAACTGGGCTGACCATGAGTAAGCAAGCACCGTGATCACCATGACTGTGAGCCAAATGACCTTCAGCTGCTCCACAGTCAGTGTCGGAGAGCATTGACAGTTCACTGGAGGGTGAGGTGAGGTATAAATAGAGTCATGTGGGACATCTGCTATACGCTCCAATGAGCTTCAAGTATGCTTTAACAGGAGAGAACCAAAAGTCCTGCACTGCTCGTCCGGTTCTTGTCAGGAGATGTGTCGCTGCCACGCCACTAATTGAACTTTCTCTGAAAGGAGCTGTGAGAAAACAGGCGGTAACTATTTATACAGCTACACACCTGACCAGGCATCTATCCAAACAGAAGGTCTTGAACCCAGCCCTTGCGTGCCTGTTCAACCCAGACATCTGATTAATTACAGTGTGGCCGTTAAGGCGAGGAAAAAACTAGTCGATGAAAAGTCGGCGAGTCTGCAGGCTCAACCTGCCCAAACAGCATCATGCGTGTTTAGCTTGTAAAGTTCTCCGTTCCACCCCCTCCTCCTCCCTCTCTCCCCCCGTGTGTTTCCTCCCCCCCTGCCTCCCTCCTCTGCTCCGGGCCCCGTTCGTGCAGACGAGGTAAAACATCTCCCTCGCTGTGTCAGAGCCCTGCAGGTGGCCCTGCGTGCTCAGGTAGATAATATCACTGTTACTATAGAATGTGTTTGGGTTTGCTCAAAAACACTTTTCACGGCAGCAGCAAAACAAAGTGCTGTGCTGTGCGTGATAACAGCGGGAGCTGCTCCCTACAAATTAACCTGTGGAAACACTTTGGCCTTGCACGAAACACACACACACAAACACACACAAACACACACACACACACACACACACACACACACACACACACACACACACACACACACACACACACACACACACACACACACACACGAAATACCTGCTCCGCCTTTTCTTTTTTCTTTTTTCTTTTTTTTCATAAATCAAAGTTTCCAGGGGAATGGAAACATTCTATTCAGGATTTATCCAGGATTCAGGACATTTCTCTTATATTTAATCCACCACAGGAATCAAGTTAATGCAGAACAGTGAAATAAGCCTTTAATGTTCTGGTGGTTATGTTATAAGACAGAGCTGTCTTATATCCAGGGCCAAAGCTTTGGACTGATTGGACAAGTCACTCTGTTTCTAATCTGCATAGTGTTTGTGCAGTAGACTATAAATTGACTTTCTTTAAACAAAAGAGGCATGAATAGCTGAATGCGCTCTGGGCCAGAAGCTGGGATGGCTTCCATAAACAGATCACCCAGGTGGTCCATGTGCGAGAGAGGGAATAGAGCGATGGTTGAGAGCCTGCTGCTGCAATCACAAAGCTGGATCTTCTTATTTCAGGAGCTCCCTTTGTGTCCTAGCAAAGGTCTGAACTTACGCTCATGCAATGAGGATCTGAATCAGGGAATGCAGCTGCCTGGCGACAAGTGATTCTTACTGCACGAAGGAAGTAAAGATGACTTTTTGGGAGCCAGCATATGATTTTAGCAGCATGGAAGTTTGTTTAAAGGTAGAAGACACAAAATGCTCCAACGAGGATGTTTTCAAAAAGATGATGATGATGATGATGATGAAATTGACCGCCAGTGAATATATATACATATACAGTCACAATTTATCCATAAGGAGTGGCCCCAACCTTGACAGGACATCTACGAGAAGGAACCACATCTTTTTATCTGATTGAAATCATGTAGAAATAAGATAAATTTATGATTTTACTGAAACAAACATATTCTTATTGACAACATATATACAGGAGTCTATATTAATAGAAAATAATCACATTTAAAATACATTTTTCATAGGTTTTTGGGCATATACACCGATCAGCCATAACATTGCAACCACCTGCGTAATATTGTGTCCCTGTTTGCTGCTGAACAGCTCTGACCCATCGAGTCATGGACTCCACCAGACCTCTGAAGGTGTGCTCTGGTATCTGGCACCAAGACGTTCGCAGCAGATCCTTTAAGTCCTGTAAGCTGTGAGGTGGGGCCTCCATAGATCAGACTTATTTGTCCCGTAGATCACTGACTGGATTGAGATCTGGGGAATTTGGAGGCCATTCACCGCCTTGAACTCGTTGTGTTCCTCTAACCATTCCATTCCATTGGTCCGTAGTTCTGATGCTCACATGCTTTCTATGATGGACAGGGGTCAGCATGGAGACTGACCGGTCAGCGGCTACACAGCCTCATACGCAGCAAACTGGGACGGTCTGTGTGTTTGGACTCCTTTCTATCAGAACCAGCATTGACCAGTTTGTACTACAGTAGCTCTTCTGTGGGATCAGACAACAAGGGCTAGCCTTCACTCCCCACCCGCATCAATGAGCCTTGGGCACCCATGACCCTCTTGCTAGTTCTATTAGCAATGGGAGCGCCATGTATTTTTGCTTTGCTACAAACGGCAGTAGCGTGACGAGGCGCTGAGCGTCTTTTCTACACTGAAAGCCGTTTGGCTTTTTTTGTGGTCGCAGAGAGTTGAAAAATTTTCAACTTTGGGTGAAATGCGGCGCTCGTTACTCTCACTTTTTACCCAGCCGTCCAATCACCGCAGAGGAGGGGCGGGACCCACATAGACCTGCAGATCCATCCTCTCCACCTACTTCCTCCAGCCTTCCCTTCATCCAGATCCAGATCCAGGGCCAGAGCAAGTCCTCTACCTTGTGCTGCCATTTTCACACTCAGTATTTGTTAATGAAACAAACTATCCTTATTCCAGCAGTACCAGTCCCATCTGTCACCGGATCAGCACCAAAATTTAATCACCTCTACGATATGCTAGGGTCCATCTTTGCTGAAAATTCCGTGCAAACCCATCCATTAGGTTTTTTTTGCGTAATCCTGCTAACAAACAAACACACAAATAAACAAACCGAACCGATCACATGACCTCCTCGGCGGAGGTAATGATACAAATGTGATTCCAGATTCTAGGGGCAGGTTTTCACGGTCCAGGAGTCACATTATGAGGGTCAAACTATCACAGGGCTATTTCTTGTAGCTGCAGTGACATAATGGGGAAACTGAGCTGCCTTGGCGGACGTTTGCGCTCTCTGAATGATGTCTAGTTTAATTTTGAAGTTGTAGGCTATTAATAAGACTAGTCAGACTGATGAACACACTCCCTTCCACTTATAACAGCTACATCAGCTTGCTTTAATGTGGGTGGATTTCTAGGTGCATCCAGCAGTCGTTGGCTGTTCTCATGGTTATGACTAGTGTGCAATAACCTTCCTCAAAGTATGACAATTCGAAGCCTCTGATAGTTGAACTTTTCCCATTTGCATCGCTGCTGTAGACCCTGCTTTATTCTGAAAACCCTGTCGTCAGTGAAATCCAACACAAGGAATAGAGGTATAATTTTCTACTTGGCACTGTTTTAAAAATTAAAATCTTTCCGCTTATTGAGGGATTTGGAGACAACAGTAAATGTTTTTACCTCAAACATTGTGCGTCAAGTTGTGTTTTAACATGTATGTTTCTCCACTATTGTAAGTTGATAACATCTGAGGCACCTTATGTTTATATGTACATATGTATTTATTCATCTATGACAAGAAGTCTTGTTATGTAAATATTTTACAGCATGTGAGCATCTGTCACTACTAGCTCCTCTGGACTGGATGCTACAATGCATTTCGTTGTTCAGTGCTTGTACTGGAAAATGACAATAAAGTTGAATTTTATCGAATCGAATCTAATGTCTCCGTATATATTGGGTCAAAAACAGCCCAAAACACAGGCAGCTACACTTGAATCCACGCCCAGATACAATTGCACAAAGAAAAGACAAAGGACGATCGTTGGTCTGCAGTTTTTGGTCTCAAATGGCAGATTTGTAAAACTCATAATCCCTGACAGCAAACTCCTCAGTCCCTCAAGTTGACTATAACTGTCGGACTCTGGCCCTGCGCCTGTTTATACCTCCTAGTTTATACTGTGAGCTGCTCCAGACAGACGCAGGCCTGTGAGCGCTGGGCTACGCCATGACGGCTCAAGATTTACTCAATGGAAAAACACATTCCACACACCTATGCACACACACACACACACACACACGTCATGTGACGATCCTCATCTTCAACGCAGGTGAGGGATTACAGCTACAATACCAGACGCCTCTCTGCTTTATGCAATGTTTAGAGAGCATTTTACATAACTAGCGTGTTTTCGTGGCCTCTCTTATCACGGGTCGAGCTCGTTTGGTAAATGACTTTGACCCAAGGGTCTGCTGTCAAATCACCCGGCGTAACGCACCTACCTGGTATCTTATCATGCTGTTATTGTGAGGGGTTTATGCACTCACCAATGATTTATGTACAGTGAGCGTGACAGGATCACCTGGCCCACACAGCCTGGTCATTCCACCAACATGTACAAACACACTCTTAGCCGCTCAGCCATGTTTGTCTGCAAAAAGGATTAGCGTGAAATATGAGGAAACAGTGACTGACAGAATATAACTCTGAGGTAACCCAGCTAGTGTTTCACAATGCTTAATAGTGTCAGATAATAGCTGTGAGTCATTGTTGAGAGTATGCCATCGCGTGTATGTTGAGCAGTTGAGGTTAGGCCTGTGTGTGTGCATGTAGGTGTGTGTTGGCGCTATTCAGAAACTGGTTCTCCTGAAATGTTGTTTTGACAGATACCAACAGCGCAGGGATCACCAGATACAAGGGGTTCCCTCCTCTATCACAAACAGAAATGATTTGGATATTCTATTAAGTCCTGGGTTTGTTTTGAAGGTTAGCCTGTGGTGCCGATGAATCAGGTCCGAAGTGACCCCGGGTAAGGAGTGCGTGTTTGTCTGCGGCTTAAGGGCTGCAGAAGTTTCTGTTATTGTTTTTGCTGTTCTTGGTATCTTTTGTGACTGTAGCTCTAAAAATAACACAAAGCCCATAATTATGGTTTTAAGCTAAAGCTGCCCTCCTCCTTTACCCTCCTGTGTAGAACCTGTGCTGATCTGTGTGCGTTAGTCAGTGATGTCAGAAGTTATTGATCATAGCAACAGTTTATACTTCTGTGGGAACCTTTTGCTGATGGCGTCAACTTCTGATCGTGAACAAACAACAATGAGGAGTTTATTTATAGTGCTTCTATTTTGTTGGCATGCAAGGTGTGGCACTAAGGATAACTTTTCAGCTCTCAGAATTCCTCTCTGGGGTGCCCCAGGCCAATTTACAGTAAAGTAGACGACAAACATTATCGCTTCATAATCTCTGCAGCTCTGCTAGCAGCTCTGTGAGGCTTTACTTAGCCTATGTTCACATTTCAAGTCTCATTGTTCAAGTCAGAATTTTGGTGCGGATCAGGTTTGGTTCTTGACGGTTCACATTCATAATGACAAGTGACCCATATCTAATGTGAACGTTCTGTCCTCCGAAATGGCATCATCTGCATCACCAACAACAAATAACATAGTTGTGAGGCAACTCATGGTATCCAAACTGAAATGGACTCCTAGCAGTGAATGTATGACATTTTGCTCTGGAGGAAGGCCAAACCATCTGCATTGTTCTTGTCGTCTGTCCTCTGTGGTTGTTTCGCTTCACCTAGCTTGAGGCTGATGACGGCACTTTCACGAGAAAGTGACTCAAATCTGATTTGAAAAGTTTGGATTTTTGTGTATCCAGTTTGAGGAGCTCAGAATTATTGCGCTTCTGCTCTTTACCGATGATGTGCTTCTATTGGCTTCATCAGTCCTGGACCGTCAACATGCACTGGAGTGTGAAGCGGTTGGTAGCACCTCCAAGTCTGACGCCATGGTTCTCGGTGGACTGCCCCCCTCAGGTTGGGGGTGAGGGAGTTTAAGTATCTTGGGGTCACGAGTGAAGGGAAAATAGACCATGAGATGGACAAGCCTTTTTGTGCGGCATCAGCAGTAATGCAGGCACTTATATCAGTCCGTCGAGCTGAGCCATAAGGCAGAGCTCTCAATTTACCAGTCGGATCTACGTTTCAACCCTCACCTATATGGTCATGAGCTCAGGGTAGTGACCGCAAGAATATGATCGTGGACACAAGCAACCAAAATGAGTTTCCTTCAGAGGGTAGCTGGGCTCAGCCTTACAGATGAGGCTGAAAGTAGAGCCCCTGCTCCTTTGTGTCAAAAGGACGATTCAGCTCTGTACAATATATGTCTGATACCAAAAATCAGTGCAAATGTAATAATGGTATTTCAGAGTTGGGGTCTAGTATTCGGCTTTGACAGTTGTGTTGTAGATTTAATGAGGTTTGGAGTTTTTTTTACAGAAGCACACACATGTTCAGAATCCAACATTAAGGGAGTAGATCTGCGTGAGAATTCCCGGTATTCAACTCATGTATGGATGGAAGCCAAGTGTAAATAATGTGTTTTTTTAATTCCGCATTCCATACTCCCATGTGATACATTTACAGCGTGTCTGCCTTTGAGCACAGATTGCTGAATGTGATACCAGGCTGCAAGTTTAACTTGAAAAGAGAGAGAAAAAAGAAGAAAAAAAAGCTTTTTGTTAAATAGTGCTGTAGCTTCAGGAGCAGTCAGAGATGACAGAGATGTAACAACAATCTTATCATGTTCCTCCTTCTCACCTCCTCTACACACTCAGTTGAGCAGCTCCACCGCTGTCTGGCTGCTGGCTATCAAGACTCCTCATCATTGCTCTGTTTCTGCTGTAACCACATTATCACGCATGTCGCAATAACGTGCCAGCGAATGCGGGCATCTTCTGTCAGTTCAGAGCGTTGGCACGCTCAGCAAAGTCTGTGACATCACAGGGGCAGGGCTGTGGATCTGTTTTGACTGAGCCAAGCAACCCCATTACGCTGCATAGCATAGCTTGGCAACACAGTCCACAGAACAAACACATACTGTAGTGACTAAGCCCTAAGGAAGCTGTTTTCTACCTCGCTTTCTACCTCCACCAGGGCAGCTCCGTTTTGTCATGATGTCATTGCATCTATAATATAATAAAAACAAAACCAATATCTTGATAAATGAAGGCAGTTGGTTCGGTTCGGTTCCTGAACCTGAAAGCCTTGCTGCTTGGTCGTGCTTCAAGGCAGGATTTGTCGGTGAAGTTAACGTAACCAGGATACCAGTGGATATACTGGTGGTGAATGTTGGTTTGACCCACAATGAGCTTCTTGACGAATGTGGTGAGGTTTGAAATGAAAGGAATTCTGGCCAAAGACAGTGCGGGCCTTGGGAATAGACAAAGTAATGAGATCACTGGACCTCAGGTGGTAGTTGTTATGGGAAAGGTGCAGGAGGCTGGAAAGGTATTGAGGTGTCTTCCCTAGTAGAGTCTTGTGGATAAGTAGAAGCCAATGATGAAGTCGCCTGGTGTGGAGGGAGGGCCAGCCTATCAGTTTATACAGTTCACAATGGTGGGTGGAAAAAGGTGCGTCAGTGGCAAAACGGATGGCTGAGTGGTGGAGAACATCAAGCCTGTTAAGGGCACACTTGGAAGCCATTTTATAGATGACATCACCATAATCAAACATAGGGAGTATGGTCATCTTCACCAGAGTATGTTTGGCAGAGTGTGTGAAAGAAGCCTTGTTACGGTAAAGGAACCCCAGTCTGGCCTTAACTTTGGCCTGCAGGTTATTGATGTGAGAAGTGAAAGAAAGTGAGGAGTCCAGCCAGAGACCAAGGTACTTGTAGGAGCTGACAAACTCCAGTTCTGAGCCGTCAGCACAAGTGATCTTGTGGGGGCAGGTGACACTGTTTTTCCGATCAAATAACATACATTTAGTCTTCTTGGAGTTGAGGCGCAGATGAAGGTCGTGAAAAGACTTCTCGATAGAAGTGAAATCACAGATTCTCAACCACGGCTCCGCGTTTCAGTGCAAATTGCAGCGATTTACTTCACTTTTCCTTTAGCTCTCGGCAGTCTGTAGAAAGTAGTTCTGTTTCCTTGTTAAATCTATTTGTACAATCAATCGCACAACAGCTATTTTTCACGTGTTGTGTTTTTGTGATGTGACGTGATGTGTTTTTTTGTGTGTGTGTGTTTTCATAGTGTTCAAGTTAAATACGTATGTCTGATTTTGGGCTGAACTGTCTCTTTAAAGTAAAAATGTATCACCTTTATTTGAAACTATACTCGTCTCCATTGGTTCATAAATATAAATCTAATTTTACTTGGTTACAAAGGAGGCATTCTTATGTAGGAAATAGAGAAAGAATGTATGAAGGAGACAAAATCTCTTAAATCTGATTCAAGATTCCAGAAACTTTATTGTTATTGTACTGCTGTGTGATACAACAACACAACAACTTCCTCATGCTGCATTTTCTTTTGGTGTTTTCTAACTTTTCAACACTGGAACATGGAAAACTATCAATATTTGCAGTGTAATCCAGGAAATAAACACATGAAATCAACCAGCTGGTACAGCAGGATGGGTTTAGACCTCAAAGCATGCCACCATAATCTTCAAATCGTCTGTCACTATAAGCAGCTGCTTGTAATCTGTTGCTGGTTGTGTTTGTTTACCTAGCAGACAAACATTTAGGAGCTAATGGAATCCTGTGTCAGACCAAATCCCAGGTGAAGGAATGTGAACACGGAAAAGAGACTCACGACATTCATTGGAAAAACAAAGATGTTAAATATGTTCCAGTCGTTGTCTGGCTGTAGTGAAAACACACACACACACATTCTTTTCACAGCACACAGGTGCGTGAGAATTTTTCACACTTGATGTAATGAGCTGTACTCTCAGATCAGATAAGCTTAATCAGATCTGTGCTTGAGTCATTCTGTATAAACATCCAAGATAACCTGTGCTTGTGTTTGTGCGCGCTGCGTCTGTGGGCACACACACATATAGAGACAGAGAATATATGGCTGCATGTTTATATAGGACAGCAGTTTAACCCTTGAGCAGGGCAGTAAATCTGAACTGGCAGGTTGCTGGGGGGCGACTGTGATTGACAGCTACTCCAAACTCACCTGAGCCTGTCTCCCAGGTGTGATCCGCGTTGTCTGGGGCAGGTGCATACCCCACATTGTTGTATCCTGTGTGTTTGTGTCAGAGCTCACAGAGCGCGTGCTAATCCTGCAGGTATTTGCACTAAATTACCCCTAAAGGGAAAAATAATTGAGCTTTTCTCTCGAGCTCTGCTGAGGATGGATCCGGCAGAACAGCTTCGATCTGTCTGGAGCAAAAAGCAACACGTTGTGTTAAAATGGCTCAACAGAACCACTGAGTTGGGTCTTATATCTTATATTTTCGTTAAAGTGGTGACGGAATTGTTTTATTTCCAACACTACTCCACTTTTTTCAAGGATTTCTCAAAGATTGAATGTGCAACAGTCTGGTTTATTTTGTCCTGGACTGATCAATAAAAAATCTTTTACTGGTGCATGTGTGACACATCTGAAGGTCAGAATATGCGTCCTTGTCTGCAAATCAGTCCCAAAATCTGCTTCACACATAACCAGCATGTGTTAGATATAATCCACATCAGGTTCAGGTTCAGGTTACTTTATTTATACCCGTAGGTAGATTTGGATTGCAGTTTAAAAGTCAAAGGCATCCACTCACACATGACAACAGACCATACAGGATAAAACATTCTCTGCTCCAGTGCTAAACCAAAATATGGAATAAACAAGAATAAAATCACTCAAGCTACAAAATCAAAGCAATCTAAAAAGTATGAATCAGTTAGATTTGGTTCCTCACACCACCTCACAAAGTCCTCAATGTTCGGGCTTCGGCTGCTTTCATTGTCCTGGAGCAGACTTACAATGACATCATCTACATACTTTATGATGGCCTTTGACCTCTTAGCTAACACCTATTGCCAGCTTTAGTTTAGATCAGCAAATTTCATTTAGCCGGTTGGGATGCACGTTTGATATTTGGTGTTTTGTAAAAAAAAGAAGGAAAAAAAAGAAGAAAAAAAAAGATGACAACGATTTCAGGAGAAGGGTTTTTTCATGAAACATGCTATATTTTTTCAAAAGCTGCAGCAAATAAAATGTTTATAACTATTTATAACTATGACAATAACAAACTAATAATAATGATCCCAATACGGTTCTAAATTCTAGGGGAAGGTTTTCATGTCCAAGGGCTGCTGCTTTCAGGTGTAATGACATAATAGGGAAACTGAGCTTCCTTGGCAGAGATTTGCTGTCTATAAAAACAGTAGATTCTGTCAGAGTTGGCCTTGTACATTCAGGAAGGTTTCGAAATAATATTCAACAAACGAAATGCATATTTATGTAAATTTGAAAAGCACTGATGTGTTTCGTTAAAGCCCAGTCATGTATTTTAGTTAAAACCTGTTAAAGTGTGCAGTACCTCTTTAATAAAGCATATGATGACTCATCCTAAAATATTTTATTGTGGATGTACCCTAATGGCCATAGATCTAAAGAGAGATGGTGTCATATGTTTTACACATCGTAAACCCCATCAAGGTAAATTTGTGATGTGTGAAATTGGGCTGTATAAATAAAACTGGCTTGACTTAATTATTTTAGAGCTTATTGACGCTACATCTCACAGCAGGAACACCTTAAGAACACTGATAACCAGGTGAGACGTGTTTAGGATCTGTCTCACACAGCTCAGCAGATGATTGACTGATGATATCATACGCTCACTGGAAGTGACCGGTGGGGAACATCAGCGCTTATACTGCCTCTGCTAACCAATTTCCTGTATCAGCACTGAGGCAGTGACCAGCCCAGATGCAGCTCAGACCCCAGAGACGCAGACTTACTTACTGCATCACTCTGACTTCATGATCTCCTGCACAGCGTATTCCCTCTGATAGTCTACGTCAAGACAAGACAATAGAACCTCATACCCCACTGCAGTTGCCATGATCCTACACAAACACACACATTGTTAATAACAACAGCAGTTTGTTCCAGCCTCCTGATATGTGTGCGTGCTCAGGCTGGTATGCAGAGCCAGACATTCTTCTGTCTCGTCGTCTGACGCTGCAGCTCTGAGGAGCAACGCTGAGCTGCAAGAATGACGCAGGACACAAACGCTCATCTCCTCCGCCGGTTGATGTCACATGTTTCGTCTGACATGCATCGGCCTCAGAGCTATTAGTGGGTGAGGAATGTTCTCCTGCAGACGATTAAATTAGTGAAATGTGTTAACGCAGAAACATTTGGGGTGTGATTACTCCATAAATACCTTTCATCAGTTAGGAATATTAAATGTTTATCTGCATAGCGACGGAGAACTGCAGTTGTCAGATAAATATGGTAGAGAACAGGTAGAACGTTGCTTGGACTGTAAAGTACCTGGGTTTGTAAATAGTACTTGAGTAAATGTATTTGGTTACTTTTTGCCTCTAGTGTGTGTGTATATCTGTGTGTTTGTGTACTCAAAGGGAAGATTATCTTAACCTGATTAAGGAAGCTGATGAACACCTGCCAAAACACTGGTTACTTTGGTGCATACCAAAAAGAGTGTGTGTATATGTGTGTGTTTGCTGTCTACCAGTGTGATAAGCAGATAAGATAAGTAACATGTAAGCAGAGTCACGGCTGTAGCAGGCAAGTCGCACGCCATGTGCTCCTCTAACCTCTAACACATCTCCTTTACCTTCAGTTCTACATGCCCCCCATGTAATGCAGCAGCAGAGATGTGCATGCATGCATTCACCCTTCACATGAGTATGCACATGTATGTGTGTGTGTGTGTGTGTGTGTGTGCAGGCGTGTGGTGTCCAGCATGAGAAACGCAGCAGGAGTTTTTTTTCTCCGTCGCTCTGCAGAGCGGTGGAGGGGGAGCGATGGGGGGGTGGACCAAGCTGTGATAACAAACTCCATTCACTTCAGAAATAACAACACAGCACTTAGAGTGAACCGCGGGCTCTTTTCCTCTGGGAGCCACTGATCTGCCAGAGCAAAGAGCTCAACTCGTTTACTGTCATTAGCTGTTACATCACAGGATGGAGCCCTGGTTCGGCCTCCAAAATGGATCTCTTATCTTCTCATTTGCACTTTGCACACATGGACACTCCTGTCCGTGCACATGCACACATGCACACATGTTCAGAGGGTTTCAGAGCCTGTGTTAAGCAGGGCAAGTTGAGTCTGGGGCAAAAAAAAAAAAAGTCAGGCTGAATTTGAAGTTTTAAAGAACATTTAAGAATCTAATGATTTTAACATGTTTGCTCTGTCCTGTTTCATTAACTTCAGTTTTATTACCTCTGCAAAGGAGGCGATCAGTTGGGTTTGTGTGTTTGTTTGTCAGCAGGACCACTCAAAAACCACATAATTGTTTTATCATAAAAACTTATCATGTAGGTTTCACATTGAATTTAAAAAAAGTGCACTTAAAGAACCTAACGTGACATGAATACATCCTGTCATCTTCACCTGTATGGCCTTCGTCTCCCTGTACTTGACACTGATTTGTTTGTAGACGAGTGCACGTCTGATGCAGAAATAATTGCTGACAGGTAAGGAGGCGAAGACTTACAAGCTTTTCTGTGAGCCTTGGTAGCTCAGTTTCTGCAGAGACCGATGACGTTAACAGTCTATACCAGGTGAGCTGTCACGAGCGATTTATGTATAAATACGTGTCCAGTGCAACATCTGAGCAGGCAAAGCTGTCGCAGTTTCAAAGCAACTTCTAGTAGCCTAGCCTAGCTTGTGCAAGTTGCTGCTTAATTTCAGCACCTGTTTGTTGCTCAATGTTTTCTGATCAAACTGATCTGTCATAATATTCGCTAGCCTGCCGTAGTTTCCTGTAATTGGTCCAAACCATGAAAAAAAATGTTTTCATACTAGAAATAAACCAAATACGGTTCAGTGATCCAGATCAAGACCACCTCTTTCCATCAGACCAGGTTTTGGCTCTTTGGTCCAGTCTTTAGTCTGGGAGAGACTTTGGTTTGGATCAAACTGATCTAACTACCTTGTTTGCTATAACAACTGTTTTTCTGACCCTTTTTGTCATTTGTCATGTTGACAACAATACGCAGATTGAATAAGTGAGGGTCAAAATGTTCAGATGTATATTTTAAAAATTTAAAGTTAGTCTGTTTGAGGCTAAAAGCAGCAACGCAACATTCTCCATTTGTCATCCGAACCTACTCAAACATACAGTTTATCCTCATCCCAAGTGTTTGTCATTCATTTTTTTAGTCTTATTTCTGCACCTTCTTGGTGGTCTTCCTCCCCTCCTGCTCATCTTCATAGTTGACAGGCTCAAAAAGGGGCAGAGCAAACAGGAACATAAGTCAGGGGTCATCACAGGTCATCTCAGGTCAGCAGCAACCAGTCTGAGGGCAGTTAGGAGAACAGTATTACTGTCATGGTAATAATGACAGAAGATTTGCATCGATGAGACCTTTAAACCTGTGTCGGTTGGTGGAGTTAGACAAAGTATCCTCTCAGTGTCCTGTAACCCAGAAGCTCACAAATTACAATATTTGTCCAGCATGGTGTTAGAGGACCAACCACAGACATTCATATTTACATATTTATATCTTACATGTGTTTATTGGTATGTTACACAGCTCTGTGTATACGTGTCGTAATAGACATATTTGTTATCTAGTTTTTAGCAACAGCAGGTTAAAATCTTATATTTATTTGGATGACAAATTTATGAATTTGAAATGTTTGCAGGACTGAAACTCTTCTATAGAAATATCTGACCTTGTATACAAAGTATGAGGAATTTGATTTTGCTAAAGCAATGCTCAGTGCTACATTTGCATAATGATCTTTATAAAACAAGTGCACTCTTTCTCGTTTTTCTCTAATTTCCAGATCATTTGGTGTAGGCTCTCATGGACCCTAGAGGAACTTGCCAAAAGAACCTTTTTGTTAGAGACAAACCTAGCAGCATTATGCAGCTCCCCTCAGCTCTATGCAGCATTTTAGCATCTTTCAGCTCATTATTTTGGCTTTCCAGCTCAGATATGGTTCACTCTCACCAATCTCACTGATCCTGTGTCCAGCTTGAACTGACAGCCAGTCTATTGCCCCATTTCCACTGAGTAGTACCGGCTCGACTCGACTCGACTCGCCTTTTTTTTGTGTTTCCATAAGGTAAAAAGTACCTGGAACTACTTTTTTTTTAGTACTGCCTCCATTGCGGTTCCAAGCGAGCTGACCAGGTACACGTGAGACATTACAGACCACTGATTGGTCAATGCCTGGCATACTCAGCATATTCTGCACAGCACAAATCAATGGCCACCACACGCAAACAGCTAAGCTACTTTAGTGACTGTAACCTTTTTAAAAAAAATTGCAGCTGTGATATTGAGAGGGGGAGACGTTCCTGTCTTAAACAGCTGATGATAGGATGAGAGGTGTGTGTCATGTTGAAGACTACGCTACAGCAGTTTCGAGCAGCGTCCATCTACCCTGAGCAGGTTCTATCCCATTAGGGAAAATGACCTGCAGAATAGTACCCAATAAGGCGAGTCGAGTCGAGTCGAGCTCGAATGACTCATCTTTGAGCTTAATGCTAAAATATCAGCTCAAATTATTTGTACTTTTGTGTTGTTCTTTTCATAACAAATGCACTTGTTTTGGAGAGAACTGAATTTGTTTTGGCAAGACGTCTCATCATTCTACATTAATGTCTCTCTAAAATCGTGATTCTGTATTTTTCCCTCCCCAATTTTGCATGAGGGTGCTTTTAGAATAAGCAGAGGTGTAGTGCTATGAGTTGAAGTACTGGAGTATATGTAGTAGTTCATGATGAATACAGTACTTTCTTGCACTCCTTCCGTGGTGATGTGATCTTTTTGTTGAGGAGGGCTGAACCGTCCTACCTGCCTGCTGTATTTACACAGCATGTCAGGTCCTGAGAGACACAAACCTCCTGAGACGTCAGTGATTGTTCACATTCCTTCCAAAGAGCCTCTTATGGGATGGGAGGGGGGGGCACTAATGGGACAGGTGAGTATGGCTGTGGTATGTGTGTATGTGTCTGCTCATATGCAAGTAATCAAATGCAAATATACGTCTTCGTTACTCAGTCATCTGACACTTCACAACACAAAACGCTCCCATCGCCTGTCTTTGTGTCATAGTGATTTTCATACCAGGTAGATGAGTCATAGCTTGTCTTATTTGGAGCATTTTTTTTTGTATGTGCATGTTTGAGTGCTGTGTTGATATCAGATGATTTCAAAATGACCTAAATTAATTTTGCTTTGCAATGTCTCGACCACTGCTGCTCTCTCTCTCTCTACCGTTGCGTCGGGCGACAATCGGCCAACTTCAGCTGGTTTGTTTACGAACTTTGACCAACTAATCCTGCGTAGTATACCTTTAAACAGAATCACCTGACGGGAATTCCTGTTGTGTCACACCATCCGTCAAACTCGATGTTTTGATGTGATGTTTTTTAGCTCATCTGTTGACATTTCTGAAGCTGATGGGCCTCCTCAGATATCTCCCAGGCTGGCGTCAATCATCTGGCAGGGTCAGCTTTGTGACAAGGGTAAAGGTCAGAGGTCAGCGATGCTCGTTGGCCTGACCGGCCACTGGCACATTCGGTTTCCTCAGGGAACAACAGTTACCCAAATGAACCTTTGACTGCTTGCTGTGTGAATCGCAGCATTGAAACACAACTCTCAGATGCGTACTCGTAAAAGGACACACACAAGTCTGTGTTCGCTCCTCAGAGGTTATTTGGCTCTAACCTCTGTGCGTCTCAGTAAACAGTGTTTGAGCCCTAAAGAAAAAGTTTATGCTCCTGACTCTTGTTCTTTTAAGCCCAATAGTTTCAATACATATTTATCTAAATGCAAAAGACACTGAGAAACACACAAAAATGCACACACACAACGCTGCGACTGAACCGTGAACAGATTACCTCTCATCTCTGTCAATTGAAGGTTTTTCCCCCTCTGATTTCGGGACCTTTTTCGGGGGCTTTTAAGTAAACTAATCTTTGAGCAAATACCACAGGCTGTTTCTGAAGTCTGCACATAATGGGACGTCTTAATATATCTGAATAAGAGCAAACAGACCCAACAAGAGGCTTGCTGGAAGTTTGGGATCAAAGCTTCGGGACACAAAGGCAGAGATTTAGCATGTTAGAGCGATCGTCACTCTTTCACAGCCAAGTATTGTGTCTGCGTTTCTCTCCTCAAGTTCTTTGAATTCCTGCTCAGTGTAAAACGCTTATTGTTATCCGTGGCTTTTACCGCCACAACCCGTGTTCTTAAACGTCTCTTCTCTGCCTTTCAGACTCCCCTCTATTGAAGCAGAGATTAAAAAACCAAACCGAGTAACATCAAACAGGCTAACATTGTGGGTTCGTGTTCTGCTGTTGGGTTATTGTCGACAGACTTGACCCGGGTTGTAGTGAATCCCAGTGGCTTGCAAACACCTCTTTTCTGTGGTTGTGTTTTAAGTGGTTGTTGAGCCCAGTTGCCATGTATACTGGGCGTGTTCCAGGTGTATTTGTACAAAATGCAGAGTTTCTGTGTGCATAAGCAGGCTTTCTCTTCATCCAGGCTCTGTTTTTAGTCTTAAAAGCATTTGATGATTTTGGCAAAGCTCCATTTGAATCACAGATCCCGATGCAGATTCAAGACGTTACACAACACACAGTTTGAATTATTTTGTTTCCAAGGCAGCAGCCCAGGACTTATCACCTCCCACACTTACACTTCAACAGATTTGATTGTTGCAAGTGCAGAGCTGAATGAGCCCTGTGGTTGATTTTGATTTGATTCATTAAACTCTATGACACGCTGCTTCCACCTGATTGTATCTGATAAGCACCTGTGCTGTACACATGTACTGTACTGCACATTCATTTATCTTCACACACCTGTGCAAAGTAGGTTACACTTTACCAACCATGAGTTACCGTGAGTTTGTCTTCAGCTTATTTGTGTTGTGGGTTTGACCAGGGTGGTCAAAGGGTTGAGGGTTGATTCAGCACAAAAAAACATCATCATTCATTTTAATTGTATACACAAATGGATGATTTTTATCAAGTTCAAATGGCTCCAAGGATCAAGGATGTAAAGGATTGTTTTTGTTGTTGGCTTTGTCAGGTCCCATTTACACAACATAAATGTTTTTGCTTTGTATTTTGAAAGAGTTCTGCAGTCACACAGCATCGTTTTCTAAACATTCCCCGTACATACAGATCCGCAAAAGTGGCTGAAAAATGTAAGAGTAAGATCACAGTAGTGGTTCAGCAAATCTGTATTCAGATTTTGACAGTCCAACATTGTTTTTGTTGTTGTTGTTGTTCTGCCCGCATACGCGAATTAGGTGGTTTACTTGCATCCTTTCTATCTGAATGTTTGCAGATTTATCTAGAATAGCAGCATGTTGACAGTGACGGCATGTTTCTCCAGCCAGAAATATGCAGAGGAGTTCAGAGGACTGATAAAGAGCCGCCTCACCTGAGGCGAAACCAATGATCTTGTGGTGAGCTGCTGCTGTATGTCAATTATTGTGTAAGTTGATTGAGAGGCATGGGTCGGGAGAGCTAAGCAGACAGTATGAGCTCTACTGAGTGCCATACTACTTAGCAAATAGTATGGCTAAAAAAAACACGTTTCATGAGGTCACAGTAACCAAGTGGACGTTTGCCCCAAATCTGAAGAGCTTCAATGCATTCCTGAGGCATTGCTTTCATGAGGATGGTACAAACAGAGGGGCAGATGGAGAACTCGAAAATGTGATGCCACCAGCCATGGTTTCCATTATTATGCAGGCATACAAATAAAAAAATAACAACTCTCTAATCCAAAAGCATGCAAATAAGACCTGCAACTGCACATGTTGGCAATAAGATGTAGTTTAAAGTGAATGCCACTTCATACAGCGCATAAATCCACCAAGGCAGAACAATCATACATGTCTATTTAGCTTCCCAGACGTGAGCCCCACCCCTCCTCACAGTTCATTGTAAATCGGTTCCGTAGTTTTTGAGTAAGTAGGGAAAATGTTGAAAAATCTTGCAATATAAAAGAAAATTGTTTAAAAAATTCCTGGATCTTCCCCTTTGTCCAGATCTGTATCCAAACTTTATGGGCTCCTTCCTGCCACATCCTCTTCTTTTGATGTTATTAGTGGAAGATTTGAACAGCCTCCACCTTCATCTCTTTACATTCACGACTATCATCAGGGCTTGGCAGAGCTGATGGTGCTTCCTGGTACATGAGAAGTGGTTGTTTTTAAGGAGGTCAGAGGAAAGGATGCAGGGTGAAGTATGACGGCTGTGATTGTTGCAACATGCCCCCAGTGGAGGTCATGAACTGTGTTTGGAAAGTTTTAGTCCATTTTCACCTGTCTGTTGTTATTCCTGCTTGTCAAACAACAGCCTGCCAGAGCAACAGGAACCAATAGACAAAAAGTCTTCAGGTACTTAACCTGCAGTTAGGCTGGAGGTGACAGGGTCAGATTTTTACTTTCTATGCATTCCTACTGCCTAAAAGGCAGCGTCATTTCAGCACAAGGCCAACTCATAGAGAGACAAACACATTCACACCTATTAGTAATTTAGTTACCACTTCAGAACCACCTGTGGAACCATCGGGAGGCCGACGCCCTCTTTACATTTAAGAGTAGGTTAAAACTTTCCTTTTTGATAAAGCTTTTTATTTAAGGCTGGCTTAATTTAGCTACTGTATGCTGCTATAGTCCTAGACTTCTGGGGGACCTCCCATAATGCACTGAGCACCTCTCTCCTCCTCTCCCTCTCCTTCTCTACACATTCATGTCTCATTAATTCATGTTACTGACTTAACTTCTTCCCTGGAGTCTTTGTGCTTCCTCATCCTGCAGGTCACCGTGTGATTAGATCTACTGCTGGGAACCTGGTTGACGCCCACTGACATCATCATCATTATCATTATCATTATTATTATCATCATCATCATTACTATCATTAGTGTAGTGTCTGTAGTAGTTATGAGGACTACAAATTGTAATCCTTCTATTTTAATAGCTTTTATTGTGGTTGCACATGTCTGTGTCCCTGTCCCTCATTCTCTCTCTCTCTCTCTCTCTCTCCCCAACTATCTCCTCATCTTTCTCTCTTTCTATCTCCCTCACCCCAACCGGTCAAAGGAGAGGCTCCGCCCACCTTGGGTCTTGGATCTGGATCTGTTAAAAGGCAGTTTTCCCTCACCACTGTTGCTCATGGGGGATTGTTGGCTCTCATTGTTGGTAGAGTAAAGAGTTACGGTCTGGACCTGATCTTCTTGGACCTTTTTTTGTTTGTTTTTGGACATAAGAGCACCTAAAGATAACCCTCAACAGACACGCATAAAAGCTACAGAGAGAGGGTGGGAGGGAAGGTTTGCAGCATTTTAAACATTTTTAAACGTTGTTCATAAAATATATAGGTGCCGTACATACATGGAAGTGTAAGCATGTTTATACTATTTGAATGTGCACGCTTACATTCGATCCCACTTACATAAATCCAGCACAAATGAGAGAAAAGAAAAGCATCGCCATGGACGAAAGGAAAAAATCTAACTTTTTTTTGCTGATCTGCGTCCGTCCTGTAAAGACTTCCTCTTACGCTGATGCTCTTATCGCCTCATATTGATGCAGGATTTCAAGGATGTGTACCCTCTGTGTCTGGATGAGATGCAGAGGGATTGTTAAGAAGTCGGGAATGAGATGAGGTTGAGCTCCCCAAACACGCAGCTTTGGTGCGTGTCGATGCTGCAGTGAGGGCCGTGACAGAACTGTGGTTAAAAATAAATGGTTTGGCAGTCAATCCCTCACACCTTTAATTAATAATTCTCATATTGTTCGCACGCAAGGTGCTCTAGAAGCTTGGACACACACGCGAAACAGAAACCCTACATAACCAGCAGGATAACAGGATCAGAGTAAGATTTTATAAAACAAAATTAAAAATACTCATACGGTATGTAGTTTTCTGGTTAATTCATACTTAAAAATCAACATTATCTTTTATTTTATTACTGAGGCATCTTGAGCTGCCAGGTTGCATCAGACAGACACATAAACACACTAAGACACGCTCACATTGGCAAATATGCACATCGGCTGGTTATGGCATGCCTGTGTTTTATACTTGCATTTATTCGCCATGGAAGTTTCACCCATATGCACAATGAGAATTCTCCCAGGGGTTCACAAAGGGTTCGCCAGCCTATAACTATGTGTGTGTGTGTGTGTGTGTGTGTGTGTGTGTGAGAGAGAGTGTGTTTAGCAGCTAGCATGTGTGTGCATGAGTATGAGTTTGCACAAATAAACAGGTGAGCCACAGGGTGATTATGCTGTCAACTGCTGCTGAGTCATACACATCTCCACCGAGTTAATTAGAGGTGGCAGCGCATACCTGGGTTTTCACACACATAAATACACACATACGCAACCACGTACAACACAAAAAAAATTACAGAGAGGTAGACAAATGATATATATAAATAAACTTGCGTGCCATCCGTTGGTGTACACGCAACACATTGATAGAGGTTGACACGTTCATCCGCGGTGCATGCGCTCTCACACCTGCAGCGCTGCATCTTAGGTGTGAGTGTTTTCCTGGAAAGACTGATGATTTCTCATTGGTTTCTGCGTAAAGCATAGAATTAGAACAGCTGCTTGTTGTGCCACCATGTGATGCTGACAATAAGATAAGATAATAAGATAATGCACCCTTTATTTATCCACACTGGCCTTCCAGGGTTTTGGATTAAGAAATAAACATAATTAGCTCAAATCTTTTAGAAGGGAAACTACTGTGCAGCATTGCTAGACTCAGGCTGTATCTTCAAACTATGTCTCTAATAGAATTACACAACTAATTACTATTAATTAGAGCTACACGGAGCCCAACTCATTTATTAGCATGTTTCTCCACTAGAAGGACACTCTATAGAATCATTCTTTAAACATGAATTTTCTATAATATGTTGTTCTAGAGATAATATTATTATTATTATCACCATAATGACATAATACTCTGCATACCTTTGTTTTCTAACAGACATTTACTCTAAACTCATTCCTGCATTCTGTCAAAACGACTTGCTACAGTTTTGCCATCAAGAACATCTTTATTTTGTATACAAATTAGTTATTTTTCCTCTGTCTCTTCCGCCTGTGCTCTGAGGAAGTTTTTATTTTATCGTTTTTATCATTGGTTTTTCAGGTTTACACCTTTTTACTGCAAATCAGTGCAACAATTGCACATGTTGTAGGGTTTGAATAGATCACACACTGATGTCAGACACACGGCAAACTACAAGCCAATCACTGTCTAGTATCGGGAGAAGTAGCCCATGTATAAGTGAAGATTACGGGATGCATTTATGTGGTCAAAAACATAAAAATGTGGCTGTTTAAGTTTTTTTTTTTTTTTTTAAATCAACGCTTATGTCACTCTAGTATGTCAGAGTACTAGAGGCCACCACCTCACATTTATCTTGACCTGCTTTTTGCAGCCTTTCACAGCATATCTGAGCACACGACTGACAGGGAAATCCTCAGGGGACAGCTTCACCACCAGACTGACATGTACAGAAAAAGCAGATTACATGCGTCCAATCGCTTCTCTTTGTCCCTGTTCCGGTGTTGATGATTTGATGACAGGGTTTACAGTTTCTAGAAGGTGAGATCTGGCCCCACCATTGGCCTCCCGTGTCATTATTACACAATCAAACCTTTTGAGAGCACACAATGCCCTGTGGTCATTTTGTCCCAGTCACACCTATGAGGAATATGCCGGGACAATGGATATTTATGTCTTTGTTCCAGGTTGTGAATATATGGTGACGACTCTTTAAAGCTAAAGCTGATCCTAAGATCTGAGCTGGTTGCCAAAAATAAACATGGCTCAGGCAGACTCTCATTCACCTCCTACTAAACACTGTTATCTGTAGAACAGACCACCTAGTTGTATTGGTTCAAATCTGGCAAAATTTGGTTGAAAATTGCAACATGTATGGGGAGGTGAAGGAAAATCATGTCTTCATCATTACTGATCAGCAAACTCCAGGTAGAAAATAGAGCTGGCTGTGGTGGTGCCGTAGCAGCCATCATGCAGGGCTCATGCAGCCTGGGAGGCCCGGCCATTGGTCAGTGCCTCACCTGGAAAACAGCTGTTAATATAAAGGTATCTGCTGCAGCAGGCGACAGACACCTCAGTCCATCCTCAGTATTATTGTATAAAAAATAGTTTCAATTTTCAGACCCGATGGCAGGCATGAACAGTAACTATAGAAACAGCCAACACTGATCTGCTCTCGTTCACTTACAGACGTCATAGAGAGGCATCAGTATTAAAGTGAGATGGATATATGTCTTAGATATATGTCTTCATCATACGAGTAATGTGGTGCACTTAAATAGTTTGCATTTGCAGCCATACATAACAATAACCTTGATTTGATTGTCACTGTTCATGCATCTCTCTGCTAATTGATTTTCACATTATTTGGGGAGAAAAAAAAGTATTGAATAAAGCGATTAAAAGTAAATCCCTATGCTTTGAAAATGGTCAGGAGTGTTCATGTTTTGTTCTTACAGTGATATTATTTGAAATTTGAATTTTCTGGACAGCTATTTTCCATTAGAGATCACTGTGGGAAACAAGGGGACTTACTGCAGTATGTTTCAAGTGCTGTATTTATGCTGATTTACTGTCCATATATGTTATGTTACAGAAAACCTTTTAGAGAGTTCACATGCACCGGTGAATGTCATACTAACTCTGGGCAAATCTAAAATGCCTGCGTTTTGAATTGTAAACGAAAGCGAGGCGAAGCTCTGTTTCACGTTTCATGTTAACTTACAAGCTGCATTTCTCTTAGCTCCTCGACACAGGCTTTCCCTGGGTGTGGATGGAAATACAGAGAACAGTCCACCTAAAATGTAAACAGCAGTTTCTCATTTCTCTGCCTTAATTTCAATGTAAACCAAACCAATCGCTCCCCCTCCGCTCGCGCTCAAACCACCAAACTTGATGGTTTCTTGGTGTTCCTTGCCCCGGGCCACCCATTTGGCACATCGTCCCATACTGTGTGCCTCATTACTGTAGGTCCCAGAGGAAGAGAGGAAGACTCACTAAAAGCAGAAAACATACGTTTGGAGAGCAGGAAGCTCTTCAGTGATTTGGATATTTCTTTTATATCCATCATATAAGTTTCACCGCATAAAATAATTCTTAGTAGTTATTATTACTCCACATCTACATCCTGTCGCTGTTACCAAATAAACCAGCTGTCAAAAGTAATATTTGCTTGCTATTATACAGTATGAGCTGATAGAGTGAGGAGTCTAAGCTGTAATATCAGAGATAGTCCACTAGTACAGATGCAGTCCATTCTCAGAACTTCCAGGTATGTAGAAACATTTTTTTTTTTTTGCACAGTGGCTCAGGCAGCACTGTTGCTGCACAGCAAGAGGAGCAGGACCTGGGACTTTTCTGTGTGGACTTTGCATGGGTTCCCTCCAGGTACTTCGGCTTCCTCCCACAGTCCAAAAACATGCAGTAGAGGTGAATTGGTGACTCTGAATTTTCCATAAGTGTGAATGGTTGTTTGTTTTTCGATGTGTCGGCCCTGTGATGAAGCGCCAACTTGCCTCTCGCCCACTGTCAGTCGGGATTGGCTCCTACACAGGATAAGTGGTTACAGGAAATGGATGGATGGACATCAAGATGAGGAAAAAGACAGGTCAGACTTACACCAAGCGATCAAGAAGACGGGAGCACACTGCAACTCTAGAAAAACATCACGATTTTATTCCGACGTTAGAAATTTCTCTGCAAGAGTGAAATCTCTTGAAATGCCGATTGGTGTAAAGTCAGCATTGATCACGTTCCTGGTCTGTCTTCCTAACTCTCTGACTCTCTCCAGGAAGTATAGCGACAGAAGACCAAGTGAAACACCATCACCTTGAACAAACTGGAGATTTCTCTGGGTTTGAACATTGTTGTAAGCACTGAGAATAATGTTAGGACACAACTCAACAAAATTTTAATGGTGCAACTCAACTTAATTGTTTGAACCAAGCTAGTAGCCACAAAAAACTTAGGAAGGACTGATGGGTTTGCCTGGTGCAACCCAATCTCTCGTCCTCTGCCCGGGGGCCGAGGGTTTTTTACAAAACACCCTGTACCTTCACGCCTCACTTTCTTTACGTAGCTCCAGATAATAGGCATCAGAGTTCTCTGGGGACAGCGTTTACTGGGTACGTGACACACTGGTAGACATGACCCACTTCACACGGCAACACAAGATCAGGATGATGCATTTACATAAACTGCTACATCACTGCTTGTAATGCGACATCCTTTCTATAGAGGACTATAGGGTGAATCCCGGATGTCTTTTATGAAGCGACGCTCCAGTATGAGCTGCTGGTGCTTGTACTCAAAAGCTGTTCCTGGAATCCTTTATTGTTATTTGATAAGAGGACGATTTCAGAAGCAGACAATAATTTTTTAAAGGCCATTAACCTCTACCATCATTTCTATTTGCACAGTTGACAAGATCAATACACAATGAGAAGTCATGGTCTTGTAAAAATGAATAAATAAACACTGATGACTACAGTGACATTCAGTCATATTTGATCAACCTCGCACTAAAACAAACTGTCCCTGAATTACACAGCTATAAAGTAATCAGGAGGAGATAGCATGAGCTGCATTAAAAGCCAGTTGAGCAATTCTTCCTCCTAGCGGGTGTTGCCACTGTGTTGGCCGCAAGCCTGCAGGTCTTCTGTTTTCTCTGTCAACACCTATGGGGCTTTCACAAGGCCAAAAGCCCTGCCCTGCACTTGTCAACCAATCCATAATGGGAGCCAGGCGGCAGAGGATCGACACGGTAAAGCCATGACACACACATGCACAGCTGGCAAGTCATTTGTGGCTGGATCGCCGGTGCAACAGATGTGGATGTACGTGACTGACTGACAAAGGCTAAGTACACATTAGAGTCCTGACGGTTCACATTCATAATTACACAGACCTGCACCCAGCTCTAATGTGAACTCATCTGTCCTCTTAAACGGCAGGCATGTGCACATCCTCTGTACCAACACCAACAAAAAACATCATTTCAATCAGGAGAGAAACAGAATGAGACAATTAAAGCAACTTTATTGTGAACAGAAGTGTAGTCTTTGGTGCTTAGACCCAGGCAGGAAGTAGATCACCAAGGAAAGCCTTCTGATAAATTATGTGCTTCTGGTATGAAGGAGACTTCCCCCCTGGTGGTGGTGAGGAGTGGAGCTCCATGTTAGGGTGACTTCATGAAAGGAACTCCTGATGGCAGGATTCGGCTGGAGGTGGCCAGGTGTCCCAGGTTGAGGTGGTGAAGGGGTGGAGGTGGGTCTTGCCTGACTGACATGACAGCTGAATGACAGCAGAGAGAGAGAGAGAGAAAGAGGGCATATTTAAAGTTTGACAGCTTACAAATGATTGGCTAATAGGAGAACGTGACAGGTTGTGATTGGATTAGAGGAGAATGAGATGTTAAAGTAGAGTTTAGCAGGAAAGTGCTTGTGATATAGAGGCCATGTGTAAAGAGAGAGTCTTCCTGATCTGACCGTCCTCATTCATGTCGCATGGTCACGAATCTCACATGAATCCGATCTAGGATTCAAATCTGATTTGGAAAAGTCAGATTTTTGTGTTCACACATGTCTGAAAAGATCAGATTTCTGTCAAATTAAGGCAAAAATACAAACTGAGTCTCCTCAGCCTGGTAATGTGGACGAATCCTGAGTAACTGAGTGAAGTTACACGATTGGTGCAGCCCAGTGTTTCCTCATTGATTATTGCTCTTTCAAAAAAAAATTATCTATAGCATCATTAGGCGAACAGAAAAATCTATCAAACTTGTAATTATTGTAATTATTAGGGGTGGGGAGAGATTAAACTCGCCTAATTAAGTTGACTTTTATCCTTTCATGACGTCACTTCATCTGTTAGCTCATTGCTAACATGTAACAGGAATTAGCAGTAACACGCTAGGATAAATTAGCAAACGATTTAACTAAGCTTACCATTCAATTATAAATAACTTATAAAGGCTGCTAACTTAACATTGCTGGCTAGTCCACTACTAAACTGACCAGCTACGGCAACCCTAAAGGATAAAAAAATACACCTCCCTATGTAAAGGCAGCACATAATACCTTTATATTTTATCTATTTTTCTTATAACACTATTGCTTGATGAACAGGAACTGCTAAATACACATATTAAACAAAATATTGTGAGTTTTCTCAAATTATGTAACTATTTTTGTTAATGGATAACGTGTCAGGTCACAGAGCAGGAAGAAGAAAATGAGATAACATTTTAACAATAAAACAAGCATAGACTGTGTGGTCACCATACGTGTCAAAATTTATCAAATATGAATGATAAATGGTTTTAATGACTGACTGTAAATGAATTAGCTGACCACACATGACAAAGTTCACAACTTTATCAAAATATTACTTTAAGATATCCCTTTATTAGTCCCACAGTGGGAAAATTTACAATTTACAGCAGCCGTCTTCCGTCTGTGCAGCCAAAAGTCCAGTAATACACAAAAACCACGATCATGTTAAGCGTCATTTTGTAGACGTAAATGATGCAAGGTTGAGTTTGACCTTAAATTTCCTTATAATGTAAAACACAGATCAAACCTCAGAGGCTCACAGAGGCTCTGTGACTGACTGAGAATATTCACTGTATGAACCGTCCTTTTTACCAAAGGTCAACATACAAGGAAATACATTTTAATAATTTTACAGCCATTCAGTTTCCAATGAGCTCGAACACTTAAACACAGATTAGACGTTTGATGGACAAACATTCGCTCGGGAACCACAAACTGGTTTATGTGATGATAACAGGTGAATGGACGTGACCTGTTCTGCAGCAATAAAAGGGGAGCTAATGATTAAGTTAAAGCAAGTTAAACATGCTTGGTTAATCAGGGTGTGGCTGAGGTCAACTACAAATTATAATCAGATGTGAATCATCTGAGGTGTAGTTCACCGTGGTGTGATTCACTCAGTGCTCTTATGTTTATCATTCTATCACATTCTTATCAGGACGACTGATAAAGAATCACGGCAGTCAGTGAAATGAGATTTAATGAAAATGTTTGGTGTACATTGACACACTATTCCATTTTTTTTTCTTGACAGCAGGAGCTAAAGATGCTAAATTACAGTCATTAGCTTATGTTACATTAGTCAACATATTTAGCTTTGGCATATTGAGTTTGTCAGTGAATGCAGCATCACTGGCTAATGTTAAACATTAACTTGTGCTACAAATGACTCGTGTATTAATTCAAACAGACAGAGGGTGATAGCCCACATGTTTAGTATAGAGCATAATATTGGATTAAAAAAATTATTAAATTTGTCACTATAGTTCTATAGCCAGGAGAATTTCAGTCCATACATACTGTTGTATATACAGAAACTAGAATTGTACTCTACACTGCAAACTGTTCTGTAATTGCCAACGTTTAAAATCTTGGATGTGTTAACATGAGATTAATTATCTTGTTTTAAAAGTTATTTACTTTTTTTAAACTTTCTGGACTGAAACAACTTATTTTAAGATTTATTGACACGTCAAAAAAAATGCCCAATCACACAACGTTAAAGAAAGTGCAAAAAAATAAATAAATTTTCCTTTATCCAGATAGACACCAAATTTTAATGGGTGTATTTCTGGTCCATTGTTCTGCCAAGTTTAGCAGAAATCCGTCTGGAAGTTTTTGCATAATCCTGCTGACAAATAAACAAACAAACCAGAAAATAAAGTGACTGTGATGAAGATTATGTTTGAGTATATTAGACTGGCTGCTAGCATGTAAATAATTTATGTAACTTTAAATGACGCAGTATAAACTACACTGTTCATCATCTTTACCTGTTTTTAATCGTATGTTTTGACAGTTGCAGGTCGAGGGACTCGCTGCTCTGCTGGAGTTTAGAGCTTTTCTTTAACCTCTCCTCAGGCTCTTATGATGCTGCTCTAAACCATGAGTCAAGTCAGGTATTATAGTCAGTTTGTTGACCAACACAAGTTTTGCCGAACATTTGTTTTTCCACGCTGTTGTCTGGAGAGTCAGATTAATGGCACTGGGATACTCCCAGGTTTCACAATGCCTGGCTGGATACTGTAAACGCTGGAGCAGATGAAAACAAGAGGAGCACACAATGTAAGCATCCAGCTGCAGCGAAGCTGTATGAGTCACACACTCTGGAACTTCTCTGAGCCTCAGGAGCTCCAGGAAAACAGGAGTGGTTGATTAATTGGTTCGACCGGATGCAAACACTGCGAATATGAGATGAGGATAATCATCACAGAATCTGGTGTCTGGTGTTGACCAGTTTGTTTGTCACCATTTTTTTTATTTTACAGGTTATCAGCTCAGAAAATGTTATCTTTTTTCACGGTACTCTTAACAACAAAAATATGCAGCTCAATGGTAAAAGCACAGGTTTGCTGCTAAATGAAAATGTTGAATACTGTGAGCACCAAAAATGACTGAACTTCATTCACCTCCACAGTATTACACCCGTTGCCAGATAAAACCCAAATGATTTGCATGGTTAAATATGACTAGAGGTAAAGAAAATGATGATGTAATGTAGGTGAACCAACACTTTAAATCTCATTGAGGACATAAATAGACAGATACGGATTTTTAAGCTTTGAAACATGAGATTTGGAACATCAACAAGAAGCTTCTAATGTTTAGCACACTCAGAGTGTACACAACTGTAAATAGTGTGTTTGGTTTTGGGAGCTCAACAATGCACTCAGTCATTTTAAGAAGGATGAAAGTTTAATGATCCCCGTGGTGGAAATTGGAAAAAAATCATATTGAAAATATGAAAGGATGTTTTTCCGAGTTTATGAGGGTGCATCAGCGACATAAAGAACAAGTTTCCAGCCTTTGTCATTTTAATATGGCTGCTGGTGTGTAGAGGTTTGGAGTTGGAGAACAGCTGTTGTCTGTTTCCCCCTCTCGCTGCTCCCTCACCGCCGACTTCTGTTTATGCAGAAGCTGGCGCTCGGCTTCATCTGCCCCTCACAAAGGAGAGCAGCTCATGTCGCTCTCTATGTTAATGCTGCTCTCTTTGTGTTTGTGCTGCACACGTCGATAACTCCGAGCTTTTTTAATCCAGGCCTGCGTCCTGGGTCTGCAACATTCCCGGTGGGGTGCGTGCAAGGATTAGCCGCAAGGGTCGCTGTAACGGCGTCTAATCTACAGCGGGCCTGTTCTTCAGCGACTCAGTGCTTTGAATGCATCTGTACAGAAGACACAATAAAGGTGCTCGACATCGCCGCTCTGCATATGCACGGCTTTATTACCTCTCACAATAAGAGGCAGGATTTTTGAGAGGCATGTAGCTTGTCGTGCAATCCCAAAACTACAGCGGGTGTTTGTGTGTCTGTCCTGCAGTTAGCTGCACGTGTTCAGGTGCTCTCTAGACTGCTGGGAGTGAGATATCAAATAAGACGGCTGTTTATCTGCACAAACAATCCTTTCATGACTGGATTTAGGGACATAATGCCGGAGCACATGCACATTCTTCCCGCTAACAACAGCTAAGGTCAACTGTCTCGTGGTAGCAGCAGCAGATAGGCCTGAGTAATGACTGCAGATACACTTCATATAAGCTGTGGGTGTGACCGCCTGTATTTGTTTGCCCAGTCACTCAAACACTCGCAGGTTAAGTGGAGTTACGTGTTGGCTTCGGTGCCCTGATTTCCCCCCTCCTTCTTGACTGATCGAACCCAGGACCAGGAGTTCACAGCCCTCCTGTCCTGCAGGTGAACCATGAGGGCTGCTCTCCGATGAGGGGTGTTTTACATTGTAGAGATGTTAGGCGTGTCTGAGGCCATCCGGAGTGTAAAAACCTCAGAGTGACAGACAGAGAAAGACGGTACAAGAGAACACGTCGTCCCAGCCTTTATTCAGCTCAATGGTTCAGCAGGTTTACGCTTTAGCCTCAGGCACAGAATGAGTGAAGAGAGAGGAGGAGATGGAGGTCAAGAGAAGGCAGAGAAGGAATGACAGGAGGAGAAAATATAAACAAGAAGAATAAGATGTTT
The DNA here is from genome assembly GCA_037577475.1 of Chaunax sp. Z400. Lineage (NCBI taxonomy): Eukaryota > Metazoa > Chordata > Actinopteri > Lophiiformes > Chaunacidae > Chaunax > Chaunax sp. Z400. The sequence goes on from CM075188.1 coordinate 27,589,527, forward strand.
ATGTTCTAGAATATGAATCTTTTTTTAAACAAAATAAGAGTAAACAACATTTCAGCAGGAATGTTTGGCTAATATTTGACACTTATGGTCAATTCATTAAATATAAATTAAGAAGACGTCACAAAGTAAAGATACCTGACAGAGTTTCTCACCAGCGCTTGAAACTTTATTGTGTGCATGAGATAGTTTTCCATGTGCACAAGAAAGTTTTTTTTTTTTTTTTTGCCCATGTGCCTCAAGTAGATTTTGAAGAGAGAAAAAAGGAAATCAGTATAAAAAAAAAGAAAAAAGGAAAAAAAATCTTTCTTAACTTTTTATTATTGTTTTGTAATATTTGTACCAGATTATTTACACAATATTTTCATTTGTGTATCGACATGATATAAATATTTTAAAAAAAAAATATCTCCAAGATTGTCAATACTGGCACCTTTAATTTGACAACACCTTTAATTTGAACATTGTTGGAGACATTTTTGGATAACGTAAGTTATTTAACAATATAAACACAGATTATATCTTTAACCTTAGTAAATAATTGAAAGGATGTCTTTGTCAACCGTTTAAGTTCCAAGTATAAGTATGACATAGTATCAAGGCAGTTTGTCAAATGTAAAATATTATCTATAGGATTTATGTACAATAACATTATGGACATGAATTTTCCATATAATACTAATTATAGTAATAATTAATTCCTTTACACACAAAGCCTGTTAATCATATTCCTGCGTTGACATGTAATATGTACTAAAGTTAAATAAGTACATGTGTCTGAAGTAAAATGCTCACGTGAAGAACGTTGTTTATTACAATATTCTAAAAGCTTCTCATGTTGACTTTAGTAAATAAACAGAGTAAACAGTCCAGACGTTCATCACATGTATTGCGGCGATGAGGCCTCTCTGTGATGGAGACTGAAAACTGAACCAGGGAGGAAAACAGGAGACACAGCAAAGCTGGAGGGGAGGGACGGACTAAAAGAAGAGCAGAGGGAAGTTTTCCACACCTCTATATCAGCTGTCTCTGCCAGGCACGCCATCCTGTGGGTTCACTGACATGCATTACTTCACCTGCCCTGTGGTTACCCAGCCAGAGAGCAAAAACACTCACATGCAATACAGTCACAGGTACAATCAGGTTAGATATTCACTGCAGACCGAATATTCGTAGCAGAACATTTCCTCTTAGATCTTTTATGCAGGTTTTTGTCAATTTAATTCTAATTCTGGTTCAGATTTTTGTCAAATTAATGACGTAAAGCAGATTTTTTTTGCAAGTGTCATTAAAAGAGGATTGAAAAACAAATCAAAAATGAAATTACATCATTCAGAAAATTCTTAATCCATCATTTTTTTTGTATTTTTATCTCCAAAAACAAACTTAACATGTAATTTTGTATTTTCCTGTCTTTTTTTCTCAGTTTGCCGTGACGACTTTTATGCAACATACAGGCCAAAACATACAAGAGAAGAGTATTTATTAGCTTATTCATTTTATTGAACTAAGCATGTAATGAAACAGTTCCTTTGTTTGCACCATGACTCCTGTTGGGTTTGTCGAGAAGGTGATAAAAATAGAAATGGGTATTTCACAGGTGGAGGCCTCGGGACATGTGGCAGTTACACAATGTACAGACACAGACCCCCTCAGGAGATATTACAAACAAAGACAGCCTCTCTGGGAACATGACAGTTACACAATCCAGCTTCTGAGTGACTCTTGCGGTTTGTGTTACGGGTCGTATTGTGTTTACGTTATATAAATTATCCCTGTTACATAAAAAAAAAGAAAAAAAAAGGCGTTTGATATGGGACTGTGTCATAAATGAGCATCGCCCAACTCAAATGGACTCCTGTGGGAATCGGTACGACGTCATCAGAGTCAGGATCATGTTACATACATTATATAGTGTGTGGTTTATGTATCAGTCATGTGGATCTGTTGCATTTAGGATATTATCATCACAAACTGTGACACACCTGCAAGATAATGTATTGATTTATGGTCTTTGCATGTCGATTGGTTCAAAATGTGTTGCTTTTAACCTCCAGCCCTCACCCCTGGTCTCCTACAGGTGAATAAACATCAGCTGGAGGATGACAATGCTAGTTTTAAGTGTTTCCCTTTGCAGTGTAGCTGTGAATGTGTTTGTGTGTCTGTCATTATTGCAGTTTCTGCACCAAATGAGTCCAAATCTTTTTTCATGTGACCCTCCAGCTTGGCGTTAATCTTTAATTCAGTAATGTGTAAGGCTATATGTTCACAAGCATCGCTGTGCAATTCCTATTTTTTTGCTCACATCAGATTTTTGTGTTCACACAGCCCTGAAAATGTCAGATTTGTGTCACATTAAGGCTAAATTTCAGTCTGTTGATGTGAATGTAGTCTAAAACTAGTGCTCCAGAAGCACAGCCTGCAGAAAGAGGATCTAGTCTAATCTTCTTTCTCTATGGACTATCTGTGGCTCGCCTACTGATTGGGAGGTCGGTGGTTGTCGAAGTATCTTTGAGGAAGATACTGAACCCCAATCTGCTCATCCCAGCTCGGATAAACCGGAAGCGTTGTGTCAGGAAGGGCATCCGGGGGTTAAAAACCTGTGCCAGATCCACAATGTGGATGAAAAAAATAAAATCCACTGTGGCGACCCCGAATCGGGAAACAAATCTATAAACAGGAGCAGCAGCTTCCTGAAGTCTGAGGTAACATCATGGTGAGGAAGCATCCAAAGACACAAACAGCGGCCAAGTGGAAAATGCATTTAGCATTTAGCTGGTTGGGTTCACAACAACTATGTCAACGAAAAAAATGCTGGGAGTGAGAATCTTTCTCAAGAATGTTGCTCGCCCCACCTTTTATGGCGTGTTCACACCAAAAGAGGTGAAGCAAACGTGACGCAAAATTTTTCATGTGGTGCGATTGCATATAAAGTCAAACGCAAAGCTGCAAGCAGACACAAAATCTGCACTGCGTGACACGAATGGTGCAACGCAAATGGAACAAAGTCTCGAAATTAGCATCTTTGTGCAAGTGGAAAAATGTAATTCACCAGATGTCACACATACGGACGTCAGTAGTAGAAATAGAGCTGATCTGTGTGTGGATTATTGGAGCTGTTTGACTCTGTTCTTTGTTAACTATGTTTACCTACAGAGATCGGATGGAGAACCTGATGGCAGGTCAGCAGCTGGAGGCTGCCAACCTCACCCAGTTCTCACATGAGTGATACGATCAACTCAGATGATCCTGCAGAGACGTTGGCGTCAGTAAAGTGAGTTCAGTGTGAACACAGCATAAGAGTTTCAGTCGTGTGTTTTCCTGAGCCCTAATTCCAGAAACATTATACAAAACATAGAGCTTGAAACGAGCATCTAATAATTTCTTTTTTTTATTTTTTTTATTTTTTTTTTACATTTTATTAAGTGATAAGTCTCATGTCTGTAGTAGAATTTATTTATTTATTTATTTTTCCCCTCATTTTTCTTTTTCTTTTTTCTTTATTTTTACTTAAAAAACTACTTTGTAATTTTATTCTACTGACTTGTGTTGTTACCATCAAAATATGGTGATATATGTGAATGATCATGTTGTACCTTTTTTGCCTTCACCAATTAAAAATAATTTAACCATTCGGCCAAAATGACACTTGAAAAGTTCTATTCCCAGATACGAAGTTGAAACATTCATTAAAAGTGCTCACAGCACAATCCTATTTCAACATACAAGCTATCTATTTAATAAATTATTTAGCTCTGCTGCCATGGAAACACACATGCTCCTGATAATATTAGCTTTACAACAAGGAATAAATCAGTAAATATCGCACAGGTTCAGTGGGTACAGTATGTGGTCTTAGGCTGAGGTTAGGACCTACAGCCGTTATTATGAGGGTAATCCCCGCCTAAATGCCGATGTGTATACAATAATATATATGTATCTGATAAGTACCAGCGTATGCAAACCTGTCCAGCTGTTAATGCAGGCACAGTGAACAGTTATGTACATGCTATGGATGGAGGGGTAAACTTTTCATAAATGCTAATTAACCCACAAACAAGGCTGTATTTGTGCACATTTAATTAAGATCTTTGTGAACAGTGCAGCACAGTTGCAGCTCTGTGACCTGTGATGCATATTTTGCATAAACACACCTCAAGGGAATGAGTGTTCTTGACTGATTTCTACTGTTTCCACTCTAAAATGACATTTGTAATAATGGAAGTCTCTGTGTTGATATTTCCAGTTTGTCCACATTAGTAAATGCTTTCTCAAATAACATAGAGAATAATTACGGGTATGTGTTCAGATGAGAAAACTTATATTGTGAATATGAGTTCAAAACAGGAGAAATAAAGTTGTTTTTGTTGAAATGAGACACAAACAGACAAAATCCTCATAAACTGTTGTCTTTAAAATTCCTTGGGGCTACTCCAGCATATTTTATGGGAGGCTTTGTTCAACCAGTAAAGATCAGAATTAAGAGCATTATTTCAATATCTTATCAAAGATTGTGGTCCTGAGACTACTTGTCTTGGTGGTCTAAAAAAATTCATGAAGTAAAGTTTTAAAAGGCAAATTATTAAATTATAGGTACAACATTTTTTTCCCACTAGCAAATTTGTGCCAATTTGCTTTTCATAAAAGCTCCACCAAAGTAAAAGCATCTAAAACGTACTGCATAACTCCTGTATTTAAATTTCATACCATGTAAAAACAAATATTTGATGATTATATCTTCACTATATTATCACAAAAGATCTCTTTGAATAGATTTGTATATGTTTAAATGTATCTTTTCATAGACACACTTAAATCTAACTATCTTCAACAATTTTTTACAGGTGAAATTGATAAGAATATAATGTTCAATAATAATGGTGCATAAGAGTCACTCTATACGTTTGGGTAAGGCTTTGGTGTAAGTTTCCACCAATGCTTTACAACACAATGCAGAAAATAGCTTATATGTGACTATAGTTCAAGAGAACAATGGCTGATAAACCATGGATCAATGTTGTTTCTTGTTTCTAGGTGTGAACTCACCGGCCTATCACCAATCTGTGCTGTTTAAATAAGATTAAAGGGGTCCATTAACAACTCAGGTGTGTAACTATTCAAAACCGAGGCTTCCAGTCAACATGTGTAGCACCTGTACTGATAAGTGAGTCAGAAGTTCACCTACTAAAATCTTCACACAAAGCCTGAGAGATGAATATGACGTTCTTATCAGCATGTGAAATGACACCCATTTTATTCCAGAGGCAGTTGGTACAGGCTTTTCAATGCAACCAGCAGTCTTTAAATAACCTTCGACCCTGGATAATTACTGCAACACAGTACGGCTGTGCATTTCAAACTATTTACATTCCTTCCTTGCATGCAGGTTATAGACAGATTCTTCAGGTAATGGAATTATGTATGCATGCTTGTGTGATCCCCTCAGACTGAAATAGCTGCTGTAAGAGTCAATGACTAATATGTGGCTCTTCCATGTGTCATCTCATCAATCAGCAGCTTGTTTCATTAATTCGACAAGTTGTTTTTTTGAGGGGTTATTTTATGTGACAGTTGGTCGCAGTAAGTGGATGATTTGTATACGATGTGCACCATAATTGTCAGACATCTCTTATCAGCAGGACGCATCTCGCCTCCATGTGCAACGGCTCATTTCAACAGCCGTCACCTGCCGTTCAGACGACCACACAGATCACATCGCTTCTCATCCGTGCATTTTTACGAGGCTGTTATGTAGTTTGGCTGAGTGGAGAGATGGCTGGATTATATTCAAAGCGAGGAACAAAGGATTTTAGTTAATATAGATACCTAAAGAGGAACTTTGTGCAGAATTGGGATGATTCTCTCAGAACAGAATCCCAAAAAAAATAATTAATGGGGGTTTGTGCGTGCTACTTGGTGTTGTGGGTTTATATACAGTATGTTGTATTGAGAGACAGCAGCGTTGCAGTGTGCCTGTGCATGCTTGCATGAGCCACTTTGTTGGAATGCTGGCCCCAGGCGCTCAGCAGCTCACAGCTTTAACTTCTGTAAACAAACTAATAGCAGGAGACTGGAGGACCACACAGACTCTCTGGTGAAGCTCTGACTGCAGCCTGTAGTCAGTGCTGCTGCTGTGGACGCAGACGGCCGGCGTTTAACTGATTTACATGGCTTGATTTATTATAACCATTTAATGCCCATTGTATAAACTAAAGGCGAGCAGAATCCGCTCACTGCTCGATGCACCTGCACCAATACCTGCAGCATTTCAACCTATCACAGATCTTTCTCTGACGCAAAATAAGACAAAGGCTGCATTTCAGCTGTGACACGTTTTTTTTTCTTCTTTTTCATCCATCACACAGCTTCACACCCCAATGGGAGAGTAACAGAAGCGGAGCGTTTAACCCACCTGTCTTTGTTGATTCAGACATTTTTAAGCACCGCGCCAAAGGGGGCATTTAGGGTTACCCTCGTCTGTACGTAACAGGGGTATGAGTAGGGGTTCATCCACACCTCCTCAAAAAACACTGGTCAGAATTAAATTAAAGTTCACAGGTGCTCTGCAGGAGCATTAAAGGTGTGCATCTCATATTTGAGGTCTTCAATTTACCCATTTTCACATTTTTATATCCATATATTATTCATATTCATATTCATATCTGAACTTTCATGTCACATTTGAACTTTCATGTCACATCTGAACTTTCACGTCACATTCGAACTTTCATCTCACATCTGAACTTTCACGTCACATCTGAACTTTCACGTCACATCTGAACTTTCACGTCACATCTGAACTTTCACGTCACATCTGAACTTTCATGTCACATCTGAACTTTCACGTCACATCTGAACTTTCATGTCACATTCGAACTTTCATGTCACATTCGAACTTTCATGTCACATTCGAACTTTCATGTCATTCATGTCATGTCACGCCTGTGATTGAGGGTGTGGTCTATCCACATCAGCACAAACGTTTTTTTTTTTTTTGCAGGAGTGTTGTCATCCGTGGCCTTTGACACAGACACATATGTTCTACCTCTTTAAAAGAACACTTCCATCATTATCTATTCACCTCCACGGCGATTGAAAGTCAGGTGAACTTTCTTAGGGTGTTTTCATATATGGAAGTCTGAACCATGGTCCAAGCCAAGGTTCAGGTTTTTCTGACATTTTATTCATTTGGTCCGGTTAGTTTTGGGTTTTTTCCAAGCGCACTAAAGAACTTTTCATAACATACCTTCGTCCTGTCATCATCATCTACATTTCTCCATACTTGATGATTGATTGTCCAGAATTCTGTCCAGATCATCATAAAAAGGAATATTGTCCCTCTCATTTGTAAACACACTACTTTTATTGATGACATCGTTCACCTTTACATACTGCTGCATTCAGGAGTCTTGGCTCTCCAATCCTCTCTCTCTCTCTCTCTCTCTCTCTCTCTCTCTCTCTCTCTCTCTCTCTCTCTCTCTCAACCTCACAGAAAATAAATTAAAAGTTTCAGGGTTTTATGTGTTTTTTTCCAGTTGACTTTTGATTTCTTCATCAGAACATATCACTATTAAATACCTCGTCTCTTCCTCTCCCGTGTGTTACTGCAGCTCATTTTTAACTTCTTCCATTTGTTTCTCTTCTTCTTGTGTTTATTGGTGACGGTAGCCTATGTAACTTCCTGTAATCGTCCCGAAAGTCTGAACCGTCCAGAAAAGTGCTTTTACACTGTAAACCAACCAAACCATGGTTCAGCTTGATACCATACCTTTGATTTCATACCTGCAATTTATGTCCGGATCAAACTGAAAAGAGTCTGGACCAGACGAAGTGTAGGAGTAAAAGCACCTTTTCCACCCAGGTAAAACCCTGTTGCAGCATTCTCATAAACACCTGAAGAGGATGGAGACTTGTTTTAAAATGTATAAAATGACTCCATACAGCTCTTACTGTGTTATCCAAGTCTTCAGAATCCCCAAGATCCTGCACTGATTTGAAAAGATAGAAGCTAAAAGTCTTCCACCCCGTCTGAGGAGGATGCACAAGATCAACAAGGCAACAGTGAAGATTTCTGCTTAAAAAAGGGTGTCAATAATGTCTCTGCAGACTTGGATTATTACGTATGTCCTGTATGGATGGAGTCATTTTATGTTTGTTCTTGGTTGCTTTAAAAAAAAGTCCCAATCTTCTTTAGTTGTTTAGGGAAAATGCTGTAACTCTGTTTCGCTGTGAAGATACAAAAATGTTCTGCTGAATAAGAAAATTTACCCGACTTTCCATCATGGGGGAAAATATAATGATTTTGATGGTGTTTTATTTTGAAAATGGCCTTTCCTGTGTCTAACTTCCTCCCTGGCTTCTTTCTGCTCGTTGCAGCTTAGCGTTCTCCACGTAGCAGAATGAGAGGCACTTCTCGGATGCTTCTGGAGGACCTGATGGAATCAACGGCATCGCCTAGAATGACATCAACCACTGGCAGCCACATCATCGCCAGAATGCAACACAGCCGTGCCCGAAAGCATCGAGGGGGTAAATTCTATGTATTGTTACATGCAGTATGCATAGAATTAGGATGAACTACTTCATCATAACGTTGACCCTCTTGCTTATACATGTCCCGTCCATATCTCATAAAACTGTGTGTGATTTAGACACAGCCAAAGACTTCAGACAATACAAATCCATTCTGAGAGCCTCCTCTATTCACTGGTCACAGAGTGTGCAAACACATGACCTCATTTAATGTGGACACTGTACATTCTTATGTACCTGTGGAGATGATAAAGTTCTCATGGAGTCGTAACAGAAAAGAAATCTGTGCTTTTACTTGTCAGCTGCCTTTTTTGGGGGGGTTTTCCTGACCAAAAGTAAAACCAAACGTATTTAAAGAGCTGAACACAGCCTTCTGTTGTGTTTCAGTCATTATAATCAAAGTGGTTCATCAGTAATTTACGTGTCTCAGGCCTCCCATAAAGCCTGAGCATCTGAAAAATAAAACTATGTTGCAGACAGTTTGGATCTGATGTTCATGATTGCTGATGATTTTGTGCCAAAAGCAGGGCTAATCCAATGTCATTGATCAGCCCACTGAGATGTCAGCCTGTCTCAATCCTGCCTTTGTTTAGATCCTTGATAACGATCCAACTGCCACCTCATTATGAGCTGAAACAGGTTGGATGACATGTTAAATATCCCCAAACCTCCCTGTGCTCTCGCTTTCTGCACAGCAGTCACACGCGATGGGCAGCCTGTGGGTGTTGACAACCACACGCTCAGTTACACCTACTCTTATTTGATATCTAAGGTGTGTGTGTGTGTGTGTGTGTGTGTGTGTGTGTGTGTGTGTGTGTGTGTGTGTGTGTCTGTGTGTGTGTGTGTGTGTGTGTGTGTGTGTGTCTGTGTGTGTGTCTGTGTCTGTGTGTGTGTGTGTGTGTGTGTGTGTCTGTGTGTGTGTGTGTGTGTGTCTGTGTGTGTGTGTGTGTGTGTGTGTGTGTCTGTGTGTGTGTCTGTGTCTGTGTGTGTGTGTGTGTGTGTGTGTGTGTGTGTGTGTGTGTGTGTGTGTGTGTGTGTGTGTGTGTGTGTGGCTGTAGACCCATGATGGATGTGCACTGAGAAAATCATTCATCTACGATGATACTCGTAACGTATGAGATGTATTAACCAATGCAGATGCTTCACATTTCATTTCCTGCTTTGCACCCGGGGGGGGGGGGGGGGGGGGGGGGGGCTGGAGGTAATTAGATTGATTCAGGAGTTTCCTACCTTTCCTATCCCATCCTAAGGACACTTTTGAGTCCTACGTGGTCCTCTTGGGCTTTGTTAACATCGCAGCTCATTCAGTTACTTTGTCTCTTCTCCTTTGAGAAGAGACAAAGTAACTGAATACATTTACTGAGGGAAGTTACTTCTACAGTCTTAAAGTACTTGTGCTTTACTTTAGTATTACTATTTTATGCTACTACAATAACAATACTACAAAAAATACAGTAAGAATCAGTGAAAACAAATTTAGATAAAACTGACAAAAAACTCTGAGTTAAGCTTAATATATGGCTAAAAATGACTAGAATAGAATAATTTAAAAAAACAGTATAGCAAGAGGGTTTGTGTAAATCCTGAGTTTTCCACCTTTGTGAATGTGAATCTATGACATATTTTGGGGATTGATTGCTTTGATGCCGCCATGGTGTTTTATTTATTTATATTGTGAAATCAAAATCAACAAATATGTATCAAAAGAAAGAAAGAAAAAACAGTAGAAATTGATTTGAGAATGCTACTTTAAAAGATTCCATCTGTTTGGCTTGGATATGGTCAGGACTGGTAGAATGGGACATGCAGTGTTTAGGATTTTTTGCATAGTTAAGTACTGAAACTACAAAACAATTGGTGCCATAAAGGAAAGGAATATTTATTTTTCTATTTCACCATTGTTTATGTACTTTAAGTCTTGTACTTTCCTATAAATAGTGGGGTATATTTTAAAAAAATTTTTTTTTTTGCATATTCTCTCTCGTATTCCCTTCATGCCTGGGTTCCCTCCAGGTGCTCCGGTCTCCTCCCACAGTCCAAACACATGCAATAACTGATGACTCTAAATTGCCCCCCCCCCGCCACACACACACACACACACACACACACACACACACACACACACACACACACACACACACACACACACACACACACACACACACACAACCCTGCAAGCAGAGCATGAGAGTTTTTTGTATGTTCTAATTTCATCTCTCAAATGCATTGTCAGTTTGATATTTAGTTTTACATAGTAGTTTGAACTACTGTCTTTAAGTCTTTGCATTTATGTGGCATTGAAATCATTTTTGTACATGAATTATGTAGTGTTTGTTTGGTGGTCAGAAACTTTTCATTAATACACGTTTAACATATCAATATTTGATGAATGTAATTTCTAATGTAGTTTCTGTCTACATAGATGGACCTGGATTAGTTAGTAAATGTATTTATTAGCATTAATCCTGATGACATTAGGGAAAGCAAATATTTTAGTGGTTCTAGGGAATCTACCGGTGCAGCAACAAGCCAACCTGTATAATCAACATTATAATCATCAACATGTTTAAACACTCTGAGCAGTAAAATATGACATATTCTTTATAGCATCCATGCTGTTCCCACATTACAACTTGCTGGGACCTTCTGAGAAACATGGAAATCCAGGGCTGGAGTTTGTCTGTCAAGTAATGATAATTACTGGTAACATTAATTAAAAGTTCCATTCCATCCAGGTCAAACAGAGTCATGGAAAAACTCTGCTTCACTAAAGTGACCAGAGCCTTGATTAATGTCATTAATTAAACCTGTGTTTAAATGCTGTTTGGAATCAATATGACTGCCATGAAAAAAAGTCTATTGGTAGCTTTAAAAGTAGCCTCACCATCGCTGTCTACACACATAGAGAAGAGCAAGGCCTTTTTAAAGCAGACACTTTGACTAATTCACTGTCACATTAATGATAGCTCTGTTATTTTCCACTCAGCCATGACTGTGAGAGTCAGCCAGCATGCAAAATAGCAGGATCCTGAGCTGAAGCAGGTAAATGGAAGTTTACACCTGTGCTCCATTGTAAGGCGCCTAAGAAGCTCTGTTTTCCTAGTATTTAAGCCTCCAAATTTGAAGGTCCAGACACTCATCTGAATTAGAGAGGTAAAAAAACAAAACATGGACTGCTTTCTCCACAGTTACTAGTTAACTACCTGTTGCACAGATTTTTATTACATCATCTCATAACCTGGTATTTCCCCTTGAGATCAAAGATCTCTTTTACAAGGGAGACCTGGCCAGGAATAGCAGCAACACTTAAAATCACATAATTTAAAAATGTCAAAACATCAGAGAAAAAATGAGCATGTTGATGCAACGGATTCCACCATAGTTTAAAACTCATTCAGCATCATTAAACTTTGAATTTTAAGATCGGTCTGCAAATTGCTCCAAATAGTTGGTGCAGAAAACCTAAAAGTCCTCTTACACAATTCCGTTTGGGCTTTGGGAGCATTGAAATATAAAAAGTCCTGAGAAAGGAGATTATAATTTACAAATTTCCAGTTTAAAAGAGACGATAAGTAAGCAGGGATTTCTCCAGTAATGGCCTTGTAAATAAAAACATACCAGTGACTAAGGCAGCATGTCCATAAAGAAGGTATATTATGCATATACTATGTTAAAGTCTCTGGAAGTGTATTTCTGCACATTGCCTGACTTCAGCTTATCTTCTCTAAAATGAATAACACTCCTTACACCAGAGGATAACTGACACCTTGTCTGCACGACATCACAATCACCCGTGAATAACAACCTACTCGCCGTTAATTTCAAACTTCGCTGAGCACAAGTTCTGTTTTCACAGAACCTGTTACTCACCTCTTTGAATTAGATGCTTCCCCGGCCGCGGAGAAGTTGTCAGGGATTATTTTAGAGTCACAGAGATCCCCCATCTGTTGGGACTTGTTTCATTATGCAACGCAGCCGGCAATTCCATCCCCGCTCCAAAAAGCAGGATGGTTAAGTGAAAAGACGGTCATTTGTTTGTCAGTTGATGTTGAGTTTCTCCTCGGGCCATATTAGCATTAGGGTGTGAGACGTCAACCTGCACGTCAATCATGGATGATCTCTAAATTAACAAACTGGTAAACAGCTCGGAACGATAAATCTCATTGGCTTTTCTCAGTCATAATCACGCATTGTGAAGGAGACTGTTTCAAAATTGTATTCCTTGTGTGAGAGCAAGTAAGTAAATAGCTTAACGAAGGAGTGCGGCTTCTTCTCAACGGAGAATCTTCACCAAGGATGTTACGTTTTCACCTGTTTACATTTTTGCTGGTTTGTTTGCAAGATTACACAAAAACTACTGAATGGATTTCCACCAAATCTAGTAGAAAGATGAGGCCTGGAAAGAAATGTAGGAAATCTGGTGAGGATCTAGATAAAGGGCTTCATGCAGGAACTTTCCTTGGAGATATAATATGTAGCATTTCTGCATTAAAATGTCTAAAAAGCATCAAACCTTTCTTTTATATTTAGTTGAGTTGTGTACTCACATTATTTCAAATATTTCCAACAATGTCCAAACCCTGGGAAATGTGTATTATTCAAGGTGATGGTGCGTTTCATTCGGTCGCCTCCTTGTCGCCATGACATCCGGGAAGGACTCGGAGAGTGATGAGGGATATGAACATATGTAATGATACTGATACGGATGGAGCCATTAGTCCATAATCTGTGTGCATTTCATCCATACTTGTTGATCTGGATGAAACTGCACTACCACTAGAAATCACTGGGGGCAGCGTCGCCATAATTCAAGCAAGACACGACAAATGTCTGCAGCTGTTTCCTCTGTGGTTATGTTTTTCATGGCCTCACAGACAAAGTGCGTCGCTGCCTCTGCCTTTTTATTCACTATACACACACAACTTCCTCTACAATCGCCATTTTCATTGTACAGCAGTCGAAACGTTTGACTCTTTACTGCCCTCTTGTGGACGCATTTCTTAACATGTGCGTCGACGGGTACATTGTTTGAAAGTAACGTATTTATTTTTGTACGTAGAAGTGTAATGGAGCTGTTATAGTAACATGAATAATAATGTGAATAATACATTAACTCGTCAGATAGAATTTAATTGGCCGCGGTTGTTGTTTAACAGTGATAACAGCTCCCATGATGCCACGCTGCCTACAGCATGTCTTGTGTTGTGTTATAATGGAGAGAACATACCCAATTAAAGAAAAAAAGATTTCCATGAAACATTGTGAGGGGGCGGGGCTTGGGTGAGACAAAAACCCATGAAGATTTGGTGTAGATCTGGATAAAGGAGCAGATTCAGCATTATTTTAATGACATCCCTTTGCATTTTATCTCCACCAAAGAAGTGATGTTTTCCTGCATTTTCACTGGAGTCGGTTTGATGGGCTTTTGTAAAACTTGGTGGGAGGGCTGGGCATGAACCCAAACTTCTAAATTTATCATTTGTTTAACTAAATTTCTATATGCATTTAAAGAAAGGTGTGGATCCATTTTTTTTTCACTTTTTTAACATAGTGAGTTAACATTTTTCTCCATTTCCAACTATTACACCTAAACTACGTGACATATTTTGGTGACACATTATGGGCCCTGAAAGAACCCGTTAAAGTTTGGTGTAGATTTAAAAACATTTTGTCTAATTAAACAAAGATTACTCCACTGATTTCGACAAAGCCTTGGGAGGGGCGGGGCATGGGTCGTGCAAAATAGACAAACATGTGTAGGATGGTTCGGCCTTGGTTGAGGTATGCGCTCTACTACATTAAAGCTTTTATTGTGAAGGTGCTTTTTAGGTGTTCCTCACAGTGTGAGTGGGTGTCAGATCAGCTCCCATCAGGGCAGATTATCTCTCAAGATTTGTTTGTTGCTCCGTTTTATTTAGGATGTAATTTCCATCCTCCACAGACCTCCATGCTAGCACACACACACACACACACACACACACACACACACACACACACACACACACACACACACACACACACACACACACACACACACACACACACACACGTCCCACACTGTACTACAAAGTAAAGTTACTGTACATGAACATACAGGACATTAACTGGTTCAGCTTCAAACACAGGAAAGTGTCCCTGGATTAATCCTCTTTGTTCCTGAGCTCTATTGTATCTGAACTTTATTTTCCCATCCTGTCGTATATATATATGGTCCACATGTGTGTGTCTACTTTTTCCAGCGAGAAGAAAGACTTTGAAGTATTTCAGAGCAGAGAGGTGAAGATGACAAATGACGACAAGAGAAACGCTAGAGATAAGGCGAGAGCTGACAGATTTGGTCACCGTTTCTTTCCATCTTCATTATAATAACATTCTATTTACTGAGTTTTGAGATACCCTTTTGATTTACACCTCCTCCAGCCCAGGAACTGTTTAAAGGAACTGTTCAACCAAAGATGAAAATGCAGCCACGATCTAAAGGCGGCTGAAGTTTCTTAGTCCACAGAATGTTTCAAACAAGCCCCCATCAGGAGAACTGTGCTGCTCTGTTTTACTGTGACGCTCCAGAAATGTTTTGTGGACTAAGAAACTTTTTCTCTAATTTTCCATCAGCATGGGGATGAATACAGATGAAGAAAAGAAGAAGAAAAAACTCCATGGCTGTTTCAGGCCTCTAACAAACCGATCCCATCCACTCAGCCTGACTGAATGCTGAAGGAGTAGCTTTGGAAGGCCTGAAGGGAGATGGTTGGATTTTTTTTTCGGTTGAGTAATTTCAAAATATAGCAACTCATGCTGGTTTGTCCAACATTAATAAAAGAGCCCCATTAGGGTAAAGTATCAAATAAACCTTCTGCATGTTGGTTTTTGGTCTCTGGTTGAACTGCGGTAAATCCAGTAGCTCAAATTTAAAAGTCATGCTTGTCCAAAACAAACAGTTGAGGTAGTAATTTTACATTTTCTTTCCCCGATAAGTTTGGCTAAACTCTGGATTTGTTCATCCAATTATCTGACTGCCTCTGTGTTTTTTTTTTATTATTAACCGATGTGTCCCTGTTTAAGTGTTATTCTACTGATAGAAATGAGGTAAAAATGACAATTTGTGATCAGCAGAAATTGTCCAGATTTCCCATTTAGCCTGATTGAAAAGAAGCAGCATTCACACTGAAACTTTTTTCCACCACTAATTCATTTTTAAGACACATATTGTATCCACCACAAGCACAGTGTGATGTGTCTGCACTGCAAACTGTTCTGTACTTGCCAAGATTTCAAATCTTAGATCTGGAAATATGAGATAATTTTCTTGTTTTAAATTTATTTACTAGTGTTTTTTGTCTAGCCTACTTATTTCTATACCGAACCAAATTATTTTAAGATTTACTCCTGCTGCATGAACAGATAATTTTACTAATATTAAGCCATTTCTCCTCAGATCCAGTGTTTATTTCTTGTATTTTTTGCACGGTGCAGCAGAAGGCCACACACACACAAACAAACACTGCATTGCTCCAGGCTTCAGGTTCGCTTTCTGACACTGTGGGAGGCTCAAAGTTCAGATTTTGAATGCACTGTGAAGGAAAAAGCAGAGGAGAGAAAGTCAGGGAAGAAGTGATGTGATAACACATCGATAAGGCCCATCGGGATTTATATTAGCACAGAGAAAAGGGGGATGATTTACAGAGAGGGGGGAGGCGGGGATGTGACCAGAATTTGGCCGAGGAGTGGCAAGACATGAAAGTAAGATATTATCCGTGTGATGCAGGAAACAGTTTGTGCTGCATCGAGTCATATTTGTCAGGTAGAAAACTGAAGTCCTCCCCCGCTGCACGCCCCCCTTCCTCCCTCCTTGGATAGGGAAGCAGGATGTCTTTCATCCAGTTCAGCTGAGGGATCAAAGCTAAAAGGCTACTCGGCTGCAACTGACCTCAATTTGCACTGCTGTGCACTCCACACCTCTCCGACATGCACTCCTATAGTTCTCCTTACATCCCCTCCACCACCTCCCCCCTGAACTACACACATGCTACTTCCCTTCCTGCAGGCCGCACTGCTTCACCCACTTAACAGGGGAAATCTCTCGCCGCCTCCGACCCATTGATAGTAGAATTTATAGCCTCCACATTAACGCTGTGACATATTACCTTTAATGTGCTATTTTTAAACTCCGCCACTCATTATCAGACGGTCAGACATGTCACAGGCTAACATATACCTCATGTTTGCGTTGGTTACCTGTTCACAATAGCTCCTCACTTCAAAGAGCAGCCAGTGTTTAGCTTCCTCTGTCTTCTCTCTCACTGTTTTCACTACAAACAGCCTCTCTGCTTCAGCTCCCCACCCACACACTGTAATGTACACACACAGTATTTGTGTACACCCATACTGTACACATGCTCCAGACTATATATATATTTATGCAACCATTATAAGTCACACGTCTTGTTGTTCTGCTGATTTAAAGTAACGTGTGAAGTCTCTTAATATTCAGCTCTTTATGGTCACTTTCAAAATGAGCTTCTGCGTTCTGAATCCACAAATAGACACTGACCTACTGCTGCATCTATTACATTATATAATATGAGTAAAGATTTATTAATGATCAAATATGGTGGACAAAAACAACATACCATACCTCAAAACAATCCAGAACAGCACTCCTGCAATAAAATATCATTTTGTGTCCAGATTTTATTGAGTCTATGTCAGGAAGATGTGGTTGTTCTTGGGTTTATATATTTATTTGACCTTTTATAAGAAAATTCTGTTTTGTTTTCATTTATTTGTCTCTGTTTTCTCTATGTTTTCCTTTCACTTTGATTCTATTCTTCCTGAAATACACCACATCTTGTTACTGGACTTTACTTTCCTAAAGGAAAGCATTTTATTATTATTATTATTATTATTATTATTGTCTCTACCAAAGACGTTATCTTTTCACCTGTGTCCATTCATTTTAAGGTTTTTAAACAGGATTAGGTCTCAGACCCCAATAAATTTTGGCGCCAATCTGGATAAAGGGGCGGATTCAGGGTTTTCTTTTCTACCTTTAACATTGCATTTTTTTGACATTTTCTTTAATTTCTCATGAAATAATACCTGGATTATCATGAAAAATCCAACATCATGCATATTTAGTTTTTTTTTTATATCTATGACTGTGCAGTTTGGTGCAGATCCAACTGAAATGACAGATCCACCAGATTTAAAAAGATTAAAAAGATTCTAGTCTTTTCCCAGCTGCTGCACAGAAGGGCTGGGAGTTTGATTCCCTTATCTTTTGCCACATAGTTCCTAAATCAAATTTGAATTTTGTTCATCTCAAATTTTTTTATTTTATTTTATAACATCTGCTTCTTTTGTTTAATTTAATTTTAAAAAATTTCAGTAAGGTATAAATTAAAGCAGCTTTTTGGTATCATATCAAACTGAGGAATCAACAGTTATAGATAATTACTAACTATTAACTTTTGGAGGTGTTTAATGGTGATGTTGTTTCTGGTTTGCATCATATTCTAAGATGTTGTGAATATTTTGTGCTTCCCATGTGTGGGTTTGTTCTCCAGTTAATATAAATACAGGAGTATTGGGTTCCAGCCTCTCATCCACATTTTCCACCATCTATAAACTCATCTCTTGCTCTCTATAGCAGCAAACAAGACCACAGAGAGGCCGAGCTCAGAAATGACATTCATGAGCGCCCTCTTCTGGGCTGTAGCCACAGTTTATGAAATATTTGGACTGAATTAAAAGAGGGAAAATCCTGAAGACAAAGTGAAGTTGCTGGCCAAAGCCTGAATCCTTTCTGTGATTGAATTAACAAAGGAAATGAAGACATATTATATAATTTTTGAGCCAATATGCTGCAAATTAAGTCCAGTTAATATTGGCTGAAGCCAGCTGAGTTCCTCCTGAGTGTGTTAAATCCTTACAAGCTGATCCATGGGATGGAAAACCCATGTGTGGCATTAGAAGGCTCATTCAAGCTAAGACCCTCTCTTCCTTTCACACAGTGGAAAATAAGATGTAATGTTATTTTCAGTTTGTTTCATGTGGTGTTATTAATCCCTGGTGTCTCCTTTTATCCTCTAATTTTTAAATAGGTCCCCTTAGTTTTCATTTTGGTATGATAAGATGACATTTTATGGCTAGAGTCAGTAATGTAGCTTTAGTGGGAATCTCTTTTTAAAAAAAGGATATAATCTTAGTAATGAAAATAACATTTAACGCTTTAGATTACAACCACTATAACCAATACATACATGTCTGTACTGGGAATTATGGGGTAACAATTCAGGATCTTACTGGAATTATGAACTACAGAGTAATTATCTGGATGTTTTGGAGGAATTTAGAGAGAATTTATACCATAGTTTGAATTCATGAACAAGCACAGAAAAAAAATCATCCTATAAAATGTTTTATCTGCTAAATAAATTATTATCATGCATGATCGTAATATATGCTCTAATCTCCCTTGTACTGACAGAGCATCAAATGGAAAACATTTTCATTTAATTCTCCTCTCTGTGTCTGTCACATATGAGTTACCAAATATTTTTCATTAATGGCAAATGGTTAAATTACTGAATATAGTGAAAATGATTGTCAGATGGCAGTCTGCATGTTATCTACGTTACCTTGCATAATATTATTCGCTCCTTTTTCTGCATTAAGTGCCATTTCAATAGGGGGATGTATTTCACTCCTTTTTGGACTGTAAATTAATTTCCAGATTCCGGACACCTAATTCAAAGATAATTAATGAGGTGTTTAAAATGAAATGCAAAAAAAGATCCTGGTATTTTCCTTCTAGGCCTTCCCTCTAGAGAATTCATTTCCCTGTATAATATTACAAACTTGCTTTCAGTTGCTTGAAAGTGCATCTCTCATAATTGGATCAAACATTTCCCACCAAGTTAAGATTTTTAACATCCTCCCCCATGAAAGATTACAAGCTGACTTAAAGGGATAATATCAGTTGTTTCTGAGGGTTTGGTCACATTTTCTAATTATTTACCTGCAGATCTGAGGGGTAATATTTTTCTGAGTGGAAGAAGGCCCTTCCTATATATATACAGTATATACAAATACAGACTTTTTGACCAGAATTCTTATTTTTTAACTAATGGGTTCCTTTGCTTATAGCAGGGTACATTATGACCATATCATAAATAACCAACAACTTGAACAGCCTGCATACCTTATAGTTAGTTACCCTGTAACTAAATGTAACAATGGAAGAAGTTACTCTGAGACCACAAACAACACTATGAGAACATTTTTTATCTATTTTTCTTGCCTCAAAACAACAAAGAACGAACTAAATTTATAGTTTGTAGTCAGAGGAGTATATTAACCTTATACTGTGTGTGTGCTGTGATTGAAATCTTGTGTTTAGTCTTCTTATATGTGTATTTATATATTTCCTGTGTTGAAAGGAGGTCGTGCACGGACATAAAAAATAAAAAATCCGTGATGCTCGTCGATCACATTTTTACCGTCTTTTTGCATTTGTGGTGATGCAGAAACGAGTGAGTGACATGCTGGGTGGCTGAATTCTGTCCCTGTGGAGCCACAAGGCCAGACACTGGCATCCAGTAAGTTTACTGGTGAGGTAGATGACGTGACAATACACTGTCCCTTGGACCTTTGTTTGCCTATTTGTTGGTAGATTTGAGCTGAAATCATAAAATATATTTATTAATAAAATAGGTGTCTAATAGTTAATTAATAACTACTGTGTAAGTTTCCTTGTTCCCAGTACACGTTTGAACTGGTAGGTACTGGTACACAAAAAGATTACATCGTAACTTAGTAATTACACATTGCAGACTGTACCAAACATGACATCATCAGACCAGTAAAAAAAAAGAATCAAAACATCTGACCAGTGACGACAGAAAACAGAGCGAACAACATCAGTCGGGTGCTGTGTATGATTTTATTCTACTCTCCTCTTGATTGCATTCGGCACGGGTCCATCCAGCTCACAAATGACCCCTAGCTGTAACCAAGCCGGCCTGTTTATAAACACAAACAGTAATGAACACATGTCACATCTCATCAGAGACAGAACACACAGTGCAGCCTGCACCGATGGCTTCAGCTGGCCCCTGTGGATGCAAGCTGTTTCCTCTCAAAGTTACGTTATTCACTGGCGGAGGGATGAACATGCAACAGTAAAAATAAGAGCTACACAACAGCCTGAACATATCTGGCATACATATTTTTTTACATCCTCAGCACCCTTGTGGATTTTTCATCTTACTTTCTAGACTTTTCCCAGTGAGTTTTTCTGCCTAATTCTCAGGGCCAATCCTGTCTGTGCCTCCCGAGACACAGTAGCCTGTTGTCTGGCCTGGGGAGCCGAAGGAGTGGTGTTATGAGAAGGCAAGGAACATGTTATGTTAACCTGGGTGGTAAAGCCTGAACATATTTGGGAAAATGCCCCCTTTATACCCTCTTAGACCCACTATTTTTCTGCAGATTCTTACAGCTGACTGTGGGAATTTTACAATCCTACTCGCCTCGTAATAAAAAAAATGCTTTGTTGAACCAAATTACAACAAATTACAAATAAAATAACATGTTTCTCACTTTCTTCTTGCAATATTTAGCCATTTAAATAGTTTTATTTGAATTTGAACATAAGACACTTTTTTTCCAATTATGTAATCCATAAAATAATTTTTAAAATATTTTTTACATGAAAGAAAATACTTATATACTATATTACAGCATACACAACAGTTTAGAGGAGAAAAACTTGACACAGTCAAGTATTCAAGTTGTAAAAAAAACAGGGGAAAAAAACCCAGACAAGTGACAGGACAGGGGCACTTCAGGGGCCAATCAGGTTTCAGCTGGGGCCAGTGCCCCTCTGGCCCCGCCCCTGGATCCGCCCCTGAGTTGCAGTAATCAATATGGTTTGTGATAAGAGTGTGAAAATGCAGATCAGTACTAATCTGTGAGGACTGGGGAACTGTGAATTAAATAAAAGTGGGAAGTTTGATTCGAGTAGCTTTGGTACCCACCAGAAGCACCTCAGCTTCATCGCTGTTAAGACGGAGATCGTTTGAGGAGAGTCAAGATTTAAGTTCTTCTAGACTGATGGGAAGAGGGTGGTAGGATGGAGTCGGGCTTGGTAGATTGGTACAGCTGAGTGTCGTCTACGTAGAAATTGAACTAGATACCAGATGTCCTAAATATATGGCCAAGTGAATAATCCAAAGCAGCTCAACAACTCAACTCAAAATATTGAGTTTGAATTTCTCAAATGCTCTCAGATCCATCCAGAGAACATTTTGATTCATCGTCGAACATGTAGAAACATGGATAATGATGATGAAAGTGTAAATGTTTGGCTAATGGTTTGGAACTTTTCATTAATTCATGTGTTGAATAGTATTTTCTTGCATACATGCAACATGTTATTAGGCTGAAAAACATAAGTTTCTCTCCACGCAGAGTGACTTAGATTAGTTATAAAACTTATACAGCTGTATTTGAGTGGTTTTTAGGGAATGCATTGGTGCAGCAGCAAGTCTGGAAGAAAGTCAATGTGTAATATAAAGCTTCACATTTCAAACACAACGCATCTTCTTTGTAGCAGCCCGGTTGTTCCCTCATTATGACTTAGAAGCTCACCAATACAACAAAGTTGGGAAGTTCTTCCCAACTCAGAATATGGGACCACCAGAGAAGCATGTGAATGCACCATGGGTACAGTCTCATAGAGCAACTACAGTAGATTTGGAAACTGTGTTTAAAAATGGTGAACTACCACTTTACCGCTTTATTTTTTGACACCTTGCTGTAAAATCATCCCCATCTTCATCTCTACATCCAGTCATTGGCCGTAACACCCAGCCAGTGTGTCAGCACTCAGAGTGAAAGGCTGGCTGTTCCCCTGAACTCTCCCTTTTGCATTGTGTTGATGTAGATGCTTTTCCAAGCTAAGCCTGGCACAGGCCTGGATTTCCGGATCCCAAAATGTGAGCCCAGGGAACTGGACTCCTGCAGGAAAGGGGAGCAGCGGGAGATGGAGCGCCACTCAGAAGCAAAACAAACCCAAATATCAGGGGTTTATTTATCTCCCTGTCTTATATTAACAGCAGCGCTACAGGCTAGTGATTAGCCACACATGGGTTCAGGAGGTGCTCATTTAATTTCCCTTGGAATCCATATTTTGTATGAGATGCAAAATACAGAGAGGGATTGGATTCATGCCAACTCATTAATAACATAATAGTGCTTATTTAACAGTTTCAGAGGCTGACTAAAGAGCTGCTGTGAGACAGGTGTGCTTAAAAGAACAGGGCACCCAAAAATGAAACTTCAGTCATTGTCTAGTCAGCCTTATGCCGATAGAAAGTCAGATGGACTTTCTTAGTCCAGAAGACATTTCTGGAGCTTCACAGCCAAACAGCATTTAGATAAAATTCTTAAAATACTTCTACTGACAAAACATAGAAGTACTTCTACTTCTGCCATCCAGTCTTCTTGATAAATTACAGCCTGATTGCACATTGAGACACACAAGACCTGCCCCAGGTTTTTGTAATGTTAGCACCGAACATATGATCTCACTGCAGCGATCTTTGACATTGAGCGATTCATACTTGTTTGATGTCTTACAGTTGAAATGCCCTGCGCAGGAAGGAAGTGCTCACCCACTGGTCGCCTGTTCCATCTTCAGGAGCTCTATGGGAGGGAGGGAGGATTTCAGTGCAATATTTACAGTGACCTTTTCCTCTCACTGGCCAGGGGCCCATGGGAAAAAACTGGAGAAGACAAACAATGAACAATAGGGTTCAGGGATGAGCAATGGTGCCAGCGCAGCATGTGCCATTACGGGATGTGGGTTACAGAGGGTTGGGGTGGGGGGTCACAGAAAGGATCAAGGAGCCAGCAGTCCCTCGGCGGCACACCTGGGACACCTGTTCAGAAAGCCTGTGCTATTTAAAAACACGTGTGATCATGTGTCCCTTTCCTATAAGAAAATATTGTTAGAGTTAGATGAGAAGATCGATACCGCTATCAGATCTGTGCATTAAATACGAAGCTACAGCCAGCAGCCAGTTACTCTAGCTGAGCAGAGAGACTTCGCTAAGCTGTTTCAAGCCTCTGTGCCCAGACTCCTTGTCTATTGGCTCCGCCTTCATATTTCATTAACAGATATTAGAGTGGTAAATAGAAGATTCTGCTAGAATTTCTTCCTTAGCAATACATCTCAAAATATGACACATGTTCAATTGTAGATTCACCATTTGGTATGTGTGAGATACGCCACTAATGTTCTCGCTCAGTGGCAAAAGGCTGCACCACTGAGACGAAGATCAAAATCTTCCAGCGTCATTACTGCCAATGTTTACAAAGACAAACAGTCCCCGTGTTGCCTCAGCATCTGTGCAAACTGGCAGGTCACAGTTTGATCCCCCAATTATCAGATTACCCCGTCTAATTGGACAATATGCTTTCTCCAGGGATTGGGCCTTGCCTTATCAAGAAATTCTTTCTGCCCTGCACAATTTGGTGAGATAAATGTAATGGTATCAGTACCATAGTGTGAGCCTGGGTGGTCTCTGTTGCATTTCTAATGATGCTGCGCCTTTCCCAGAACAAGTGGAAATACCTCAGCGATGCACCGTGAAAAGAGAGAAGAGGAAAGAGCCAAAGCTCCCACTGCGGCTCTCACAAAGGACGTCACTACAGAGGAGCATACTGGCCAATAGTGCTGGTATTTTTCTGCATGTACTTTTAGATCCACCTGGGCACAAACCAGATGAGTGATCAAACTGCTCACTAGATTGTTGCTACACAATTGGGTAGTTTATTCTATAACAATACATCAATTTTAAAAACGATGTGTGTAAAATCTTAAAATATAAGGTAATTCCAAGGTACACCATTTACTACTGATATGTACTGGTTTAAGTATAAAGCATACATATAAAGGAAACATTAAAATAAAGTCAGCTTCAAGAACCCCAAAACTATGCCTAAGTACACTAGATGAGTAAATGTACTTACATTCCACCACTGCTGGGCTCTGTACTTGACAGAGAAAAATAAATAAATAGATAAAGTGAAAAAAGGTAACACATGCAATGTCAGTATGTTTTTAGAAGTATGTCTCTAGACCAGCAAAGACCTTAATTTGCAAATTACATGAATTGAAAGTCACCATGGTCTTTATCCATTTAATTAATAACGTAAAATGTTTTCCACAAACTAAATTTACAGTGAAACTAAAAATTAATGTTCGTTTCATTTCATTTTATTTTGAAGGCTGTGGTTGATGACCAAAGGCGGAAGTAGTCACAGGAAACAGGAAACGGCCGCTGCAGTCCAGCCTCAGTGAACAGTAAGTTACAATTTTCTCTATAATATTTTTCTCTTAAATGCTGAAGGTAGAGTCAATGTAAATATGGTAGGTCATACAGTCATATAAGCGGTTTTTAAGAAAACTACGAACACAAATGACGGTCACTGCTAACGTTTAAACCTTCCGGTAGAGCAAATTACTTGCTGGCGAACGCAGGTTAGCCTAAGCTAACGTTAACTGTCAAATTTGTCAACAGAGCAAATAGCGTTATCACTTTCTCTAAAATCACCAATGGGTTGTTTGATATGTTGCTCGGGACGTCTGTAGCGTAGTAATAATAGTGTATGTTTTTTGAAAAAGCTGACAGATCTACTTAATGTTTAATGGCAATACGACTAGCATAACCGAATTCAATTTTTAATATCAGTCAATATGTAAAGGCGATGTTGCCGTGTTATCTAGGGTAACATATTTAAGGCTAGTCGTTAACATTTTCTCCCCAATACGGCGACGTAGTGCACGTCACACATACATTTCTTTAATAATTTATTTAAACAGGTTGTCTCCTTCAGATCTTGATTTCGTTCAAGAGAGATCTGTATACAAAACATGTACATATACTGTACGACAAACATATATTATTACAAATAAGAAAACATTTACAACTGTGATTGAAATTTATGAAATAAGAGAATGTAATTTGGTAATTTATTGAAGCTGGATCCATTTATATACAACATAGTATTTGAACTCACTTCTACCAAGTTCTGTGTTTACTCATAAAGTCAGTGATTTCTCTGTGATACTGGAAGCACAAATGACAAAATGACACTTTACACAATCAGTTTGTATATCAAGTATACCTTATTTAAATTAGATGACTTTCCTTCTCCTCAGAAAACTTTGCTCTCACCTCCCAATTTATTCGACGTATCACTTTACTTGTTCTTTGAAAACATTTACTCTACTGTATACAAATGAGAGTGAGCAAAAAAGGAAATATATGAAATGTTCACACTTTGTTTGACTCGGAAAGGCAGCACTTCACTAATACTAAACATGAGAATACTTTAAGTTAGGTTTTTGAAATACATCACTGCTTGATTATTGATAACAAATTATTGGTTTGTATTTAATGTCCATTCATTTGTTTGGGAGTAAAACACTTTTCAACCTCACTGCCATATATTAGATGATTATCTTTATTGAGCCATATTATATTTGTTTATCATTGGCTTCAGTTTGTTGGCTTGTTTTTACAAAGTGGCTATCAGTCCTCATCTTCAGGAATTATTCTGTTAATTTTTAGTTCAACATCCCTGTCTGCTAATTGAAGCTATGTCATTGTGGGGATGATGTGATGCCCTCCTGATTTTCTATAAAACACAGTTTTTTTAAAGGCTTTTTTTGTGATCAATTTTTTTTATTTGTCAATATAAAGGACAGTTTCCCATGATATCATGAATATTAATCATTTTCAACACAAATGTCCAGGCAAACTTTTTTTTGGACTTTTTTTCAGTTTTTGAAGTCAAATAATATGGCAGCACACCAGAGAGTCATCGAATAATCCTTACTTTTCTGTTGGGTCAGCGTTTCAGGTTGAGGTTGAGCAATAAATGAAGCTAGTTAATCTGCCCCAGACGAGGTTCCTTTCCCAGAATAAGTCACCATCGTAACTGTATTTAAACTATGTTGAACTCTAGACCGTACTCTCTACAGAGACCCAACAATCCCCCATGAGCAGGAACATGGAGACAGTGGAGAGGAAAAACTGCCTTTTTACAGGCAGAAACCTCAAGGTGGGCGGCCCACTGCTTTGACCGGATAGGGTGAGAGAGATAGAGAGAGAAGATGAGGAGGTAGATTGTCAGGGAGAGAGAGAGGGAGTGAGGGAGTGAGGAACAGAGACACAGACGTGGAACCACAATAACAATAACAGCTATTATAATAGATTACAATTTGCAGAATTTATAACTACTACTACAGTAACAACACTGATAATAATAGATAATAATGATGATGATGATGATAATAATTATGATGATGATGACGTCAGTGGGTGTCAACCATGATCCCAGCATGGAACCAAAGAATGCTAATCAGAAAAAGCCTGGTTTATTTGATAAACTCGCTTTATGGAACAACGCCCAGGTATAATTGCTGAGCTCCTCCTCATTAAGTGCAGTATTTTCATACAGAACAGAGCGTAAGCCTCTAGAATCCCAACTCTTGTGTACTTTTGTCAAGTATTGTTATAACATACTTTGGTTGTTTTTTCAGGGACTAAGCACCTTACTATATGTGCTTGTTCAACTGGTTATGTGAGAGTGATTGATTGACAGGTTGATTGCAGGCAGGCGCCATGTCGCAGGAATAAGATGTCATTGAGCTCCTCCATCATTTGTGTCGTCAGCCTTTCAGTGAGAGTCGCCATAGCTCTCTGCATATCTTCCCCAAAGTCAGCAATGCTTGGCTGGGGAATGCGGGGGCAAGGCTACACTGATCCATTTCCTGCCCCTCTCTTGGGGCTCTAATTGAAAAATTTGGGTGGCCCTGCTTGTTTGTTTTGGTGGAATGTGGTGGGATGTGTTTTTTTGAGACTTTTCCTCCGTGCTGCGCCTCCATAGACTGCGTGGGGAATCGAGCAACAGAGCTCAAGCCGAGCCTTGTTTGCAAAACGGCACTTCTCTCTCCCCCTGTCTGCTCTCTGCAGTCTGCCCCACCTGGTAGCCTGCTTCCTGCTGACAGGCTTGCTGAACCATTGGTTTTCACACTATGGTTTCTGTGACCCAGTCAGACCTGTACAGACAGACAGATGGAGGAGCTCAGGACTGGAAAGCAGGTCACAGCACAGCTCAAACATACAAGCTCAGCACTGAATGAATGACTGAAGCTTATTTATTGTAGATCATTGCAACATTCAAACCTCTGGTAATTTTTCCTTAGTTTTCCTTGGTTTCAGCTTCTTGGCTGGTAGAATAATTGTTCCAGCACTAGTTGATTATTTGATTGGTGAATTTCCAGAACAGTAATCGACAACAATTTGGATAATTGATTATGCCTTTTAGATATAAAAAAAGACAGATATTTTCTGGTTCCACCTCGTAAAATGTACGGATTTGCTGCTTTTCTTTGTTTTTTTACGTTGTAAATTTAATTTTGGGACTGCTGGGCCGACTGAATAAGGTTTTTTTTAAGATGTTCCATTTCTACTATTATTCCTTTTACTGTTTTTGACTTTTTTAAATGCCTGTCAAATAAGACAATAATTTTATCATTCAATAATTGTGACTGTGACTAGTTTTAGCATTAGAAATGTATGTTTTTAATACTAAATTGATCGTTTGGGGTCATTTTCTGATGTTTTATTGAATGAACACTCAACAGTTTATCGAGAAATAACTAGTAGTTTTAGTTGCATCCTTATAAAGAATTAATTCATAGAAAAAAATATCAGTAGATTCATTTATATTTAAAAATATTAACCGTGTTCAAATAAACCGTGTTAGCATAATTCAGTATGTGGCTGTGGGGATAGTTCTCACACTAGTGATGTTTTTTATATATATATATATGTGTGTGTGTGTGTGTGTGTGTGTAAAGCAGCTAGCTTGACTCATGAAGGTTCAAATCTCTCCATTTCGCCATGTCATTTGGGCAAAGCTATCTGTCTCCAGTCTGTTAATCCTCTAAAAACATCTCCCTGCATTTGCGGGCCTATCTTTCATATTTCTGTTTATTGTTCCAGGATTTTTATATGGGAAATTGGGAACTTCACTTTGTTAGGCCTTTCTCTGAAAAGCACTTGAGACTGACAAACAAACAAGCAGCAAGCCCTAAAGATAACAAAGCCTGTGGGCAGACATCACGATGGTCGGATAGTGAGCCAGAGGCGCACATCTGATCGCTCTGTCCGCTTCCTCTGTCACGAAAGACTCTCTGTGAACGCAGGAGAAGCTGACTCATTTGTGGAATGACTTGCAGCATCTGTTCTCCAACAGAAGATGCACAGTTATTTAAGATCTGCTCATTTGAAACATGATACAGTTGACTCACATTAAGGTCAATCAGCTGCGTTGCCCTGTCCACATCTTAGAGGCACGCGGTGGGCTTGAGTGTGAGCGAATACTGTGGAGGATTGTTCAACGCTTCACCCCATTCTGTGTGATCAGACCACTCATCTCAGGTTGGGTGATGTTTGGCTCGCTCTGTCCATTCAGAGGAGTCAGGGGGAGATCTTTGATGGAATCTGGTGTTTGTGTAATGTTGGGGAGCTCGGAGTGAAATGGTGTTAGTGTAGGTGGGTGGGTGGGTGGGGGGTGCTCTGAGCCGCCGGCGGACTGAGTTAGCTGCTCTGAGGGGGTGAGGGTGATGAACTGTCTAAATGGGTCCCTTTGTGCCCCCTAAACCCATTACAGTCTCTCTTACACATCCACACACTCACTTGCCAATCACTGCCATATGCGAGTCACCTTTGAGCTCAGAGCTGCATGATCTAAGGCATGAACGCCGTATTCATGTGGCAGTGCATGTGTTGATCCGTTGGGTCGGGTAGATAGTTCCTTGTGTCTGTGGTGCTGCTGCTGAGAGTTTGTCATGTTCTATAAAAAGTTAGGCAAAGGTCAGCGTTTGGAGGACTTGTTGTGTGATCTTAAGTCTTGACAAGTCTTGACATTGATTTTGTTGCTTCCTTTATTTGATAGTCACGACAGAGGGGGTGAGCAATGAAGCTCCTTGATTTGAAACAGTGAATTGACTTTTTGTGACTTGAATTTTCAATTAAGTTTTTTGGTGATATTGTTGGATCCGCAATTAACAATATTGTTTCTGATAAATCTGATGGTTATCACCCCGGCCATGGAGGTTATGTTTTCACCCGTGTCCGTTTGTTTGTTGGCAGGATTAAGCAAAAACTTTTCAGAAAACTTTGTGGAGGACTTCGGGAAAGAAAACATTAAAATTTAATGTAGATCTGCACCAAGGGGCAGATCCAGGATTTTTTATTTTATTTACAACTTTCTTCCATTACTAAGAATTTTTTTCCTAATTTCTCAGGAAAGACATCCATAAATTGTGATGGGGAAAAAAATCACACATTTTTGGTGTTTATGTATGAGTGTATATTGTAGTGTGATGCCGATCTAGATAATCCATAACGGTTGGATCCAAATACGTATTTGTAGAAGGTTTATTTATTTAGCTGTGGTCAGAGCTATACAGACATGTAAAGGATTGATCGGCCTTGGTGGAGACATGTGCTCTACTCAGTGCCATTAATTTATCAATTTATTGCCTTAAAAGTCGTCTGTCAGATCATCATTTTTACCTTAAAGGACTTGAATAAATAACAATTTATAATTTTCTGTGTATCGGTTATTGTCTTTCATTACCATAAATTCTAGATGATTGATAACATATTTTAGTGCAATCATATATTGTTGATGAGATTATTATTTTTATTGTCCAAATTAATGATGTAAAGCAGTCTTACTACAAAATAAATGAATTTGACTTTATAATGTAGCTAATACAATCATTATAAACTATATTATTTTATATTATATGTCTTATATTATTTGTTTATATTAGAAACCTTTTTTTTTAAATGTTGTGGAAATGGTTTCAGGTATTCATGTAAATCTGCGTTTTTTGTTCAATTGGAGTTTATAATTATTTTGCCGTTGCAACAACTGAACCATACTATTTATCACTAGTATTCATCACTATTTACAATTAGACATAATTTAATCCTATGTGGAAAATTAGTCTATTTGCTGTTAGTGATCTTCCCTGCAGGTTTGTTAATCTTGGTGTGCCTGACACAATCTGAAGTAGGGCTGAAAA
The DNA here is from genome assembly GCA_037577475.1 of Chaunax sp. Z400. Lineage (NCBI taxonomy): Eukaryota > Metazoa > Chordata > Actinopteri > Lophiiformes > Chaunacidae > Chaunax > Chaunax sp. Z400. The sequence continues at coordinate 27,620,233 of CM075188.1, forward strand.
ATATACACACACAAAAAGACAGATATTGAAATTGTGATATAGGTCACTATTTTATACATTTTCGCATTTCATTTTCACAGAAAAAGATATAGGTTATAATATAGTAATAATAATAATAATATAATAATATAATATAATAATTGGTTGTGAGACATTTTACTTTTTATTTTATCGAAAAATTGCAGCTCCTGCAATTTTGATATTGCATATGCTCATATTGGGTTTACCAAATCTATATTTTGGTTATAATTTGTCAGACAGTGTTATAATCAATAGAGAACATTTGATTTGAGGCATCAGAGAATGCATTATGTCCATCTAAACTCTGTAGCAGGAGATTCAGAGTGTCCTAATCTGAAAATCTGGGTGTCTACCCAACTTTATCAAGTCACTAGCAAGTACACTGGGACTGACGTCCTTTTAATGAAACAGAAATCCATTGCAGCCATGTAGATCTAAGACAGACCATTGAGCCTCTTTGGGTGTGCTGCGGTATTTGGAAATTGATTGGTTTGACATGACAAAAGATTTTGTTTAGAGTTTTTAATGAAAAGTCTTTCCTTTTCATACTCATGCACAACTTCAGGAATGGGTTGTCGCTTATTAGCAGCGCTGCAAGAAGATCCCCCAAGCCTCAAACTTCCACAGCTACCACACAGATTAGAGCCAACCCTGCTGTTTGTTAATCAGCCTCCAAGGAAAACAAACTCGCCTTTATAGCCGTGTTAGCAGAGAGGGAGAGAGAGAGAGAGGTTGGAGTTTGGCGCTGGAGGCTAGCAGCATCATGATTGGAGGAGAATCTAGAGAGAGAGAAAAAAGAAGCTAAATCTGGTTGTGTGTTGTCATCGATTAAAATTAGCCTTCACTGTAAGACAGACACATGTTGGAAGTATGATCTTATGGGGATCCTTTGATGCCCCCTAAAAACCTTTATCCCTCCTGTGGAAAATGCAGCCCACCTCATAAGTTTCCAGTCGGAGCTTCAGAAACCTCTTCTTTTGTTTTCCTCTTCACGCTGCTTTAAGGAAAAAATCATTTATTTAATGTGTATAAAGTTCTAGTTTCTATGACCTAGTTTACAGAGTATTTGTGATGGTGTGTGACATGAGACTTGTGCAAGAGTCCCTTTGGTTTCTGCGTGAGTTGATGTGTGTGTGTGCATGCTGGTGTTGCAGAGAGGGGTCTGGGCAGTGTTCCCGTGTCCATGCACAGCCCCCAGAGTAAAGTAAACACAGCGGCTCTTTTCTCATCCCAGCCGTCAGCAGGCTCTCCCCAGGCCCGCGCCAGAGACCACACACCCAGACCACACACACACACACACACACACACACACACACACATATATATACACACACTGGCCAGACCTCTCTGCAGATCTTTCCCCATACACATAGACCACACAACACCAGCTCGGGCCCCTCGCACGCAACCGAGCCGAGCTGTCATTCTGCCCAGCGTGTTAGTGTGTAAGTGTGTGTGTGTGTGTGTGTGTGTGTGTGTGTGTGTGTGTGTGTGTGTGTGTGTGTGTGTGTGTGTGTGTGTGTGTGTGTGTGTGTGTGTGTGTGTGTGTGTGTGTGTGTGTGTGTGTGGGCAGGCTATCTGTGTGTTTGTGCACGTGTATTTCCAAGATGATGGGGGTGGGATTGGCTAGAAACAGTCCTGGAAGCAGAATCTGAAGTGTACAAAATAAAGATCCCAATCCTCTGGCCCTCGCCGCTCCCACTCTAAACATATGGGATTGATGAAGGATATACCAAGCTCTTGTTTTAGGCCTGTTAACCTCTTATCTCCTTCATGTCAGATACATAGCCCCTCCATTTCCTCTGACAAGCGCAGGGCCGCAGCAACAACATGAGGTAAATCCCGTCTGCAGTTTTCTTGTTAGCTCCAGGATGTCAGGGTGACGGGCAAGGGGGCCCCTTGTCGCAGACAAGGTTCAATACATGTGCTGCTGTTCCACTGAAGCTTTTTATCATTCCATCCTGTGCAATATGTCCTACTTTTAACAAGATGAATTCCCAAATTTCAAAATTGTTCAAAGACACTGTCACGAAAATAGGAGCTCCGAAGTCTTGTTATATCTACAAATATTCATCAAGTGATGAGACTTCAGGGATTCTACTGAAACTATTAATCTCTCAGCTGAGCTGTCAATGAATCGATAGGAAATGTATTGACAAATTTGGGATGCTTGTGTGCGACTGTGAGATCCGATTGAGTCGTCCTACAATCGCAAAGATCAGGGGTTCGATCCTCTGCTTCGGTTGCACCTTGACGTGTCCTTGGGCCAAGTATTGATCCCCAAATTGCTACCAATGGGTCTTCCATCAAGTTTTAACTTACCTCTGCAAAGGAGGATATGTTTTCACCAATTTAAGACAAAGCAATTTTTAACATTTCTCAGGAATAATCCTTAAATTGGGATGTTAAAAAAAATCATTCATATGTATCGTGTTAATGATTGATTAATCAATGCTGTGCTCTTTAAGTTTTTCCTTTGATATTGGCGCCCGTTGCCTCTTGGAAGTCTTCTTGCGTCTTAGTCGTATGCCTACATCTAATTAGCGACCATATTACTGTGCAAAGGGTTACCACTGTGAACTTGCTGCAGGTCCTGTCCGTGTGAACTCCTGCATTGTTTGTAGAGAACGTGTTTTGGCTGCAGAGCAAAAGGGCGGAAGCCTCTCTAAAGCTGCTTCAGAGAGTCCAGATTGGTCAGGCTCTTTAAGACCTGGCAGTAATTTATATGCAAACATCTGTGCTGCTGAAATACATCCTTTCGGTTTTTTTTCAATCTGGAATGATTCCCTCTCTTCCTTTGCTCAACCCCAACATGAACTGATTTGCATGGGTGCTCTTTCGTTGGTACCATAATCTGTACAGTATTGTGTGGGCTTATGTGGAATGATTGGGGAACCCAGGTTTATTTATCCTTCGCTGTGAGGTTTACATTCTTCCTTCCCTCCCTGCTCTCTGTCTGCTCATTCTTGGCTCCCTTTTCTATTTTTCCTATTATCTGGGAGATAACCGCTGCAGTGCATGCATTGTTTGGAGACCTACTGGGTGGGAAATTAACACTTGATGCCAGCCAAATGCTGCTCGTCCCCAGTCAGTCCTAAAAATATGAAGATCGGACTGTCTGATAGTTCAGTAAAAGCGTCCGGTCAATTTTGAAATATAATTTACCATATTAATTATTAGGTGAGGGTTGTGGGACTTACCAGCTATTGACATCATCTTTTTAAGATCTGGTGGGTATTTTCTTATTGTAGAGGACATTTGTACAGATGATTGTAAAACACTTGTGTAACCATTTGAAAATCTGAAAGCAGTGCTTATTATTTTGAACATAAGTTAGATTTAGATGTTTGTACTTAATATATAATTTAACAGTTAACTGATAATTAAAACCCTTCATTAGTCTTCTCTAAATATAATCATTAGATGCTTTTCCCATGCCTTAACTGACATGTCAGTGTGAGTTGCGTTACTTATCATGCCCTCTTTTTCCATGTCCAGGTGCTGATCGCTCCAGTCTGCCTCAGGTCATCATGTCTCGTGCCCGTCAGCCTCCACTGGTCACGGGCATCTCGCCCAAGGAGGGAGCGGCTTGGACCAAAGTCACCATCCGTGGAGAAAACCTGGGCACAGGCCCAGCCGACCTTGTCGGTAATACATTTATAACCACATGACTAACCGCACATACAGCTTAGCTCTGCTAAAATGTTTCTGTGTTTGTTTAATGTTTAAAAATATATTTCTGTTCAGCAATATAAATTTTCGTTTGGAATGAAGACTTCCACATTCATCCTTTACATGCCCCCTTGATTTTTTTCTTTTTCTAAAATATATATTTAAGTTTAATCATTTAGACGTCAGGATAAATATACAGTACATGGATTACTCTTTATATAAGCAAACGCATATATATATATATATATATATATATATATATATATATATATATATATATATATATATCCCCTCTGGTATGAGATGTTGACACATTATTTAATCAACATTAATTTGTTTTATCCTTAAATTATTCTTGGGTGATGCAGCTTTTGTGGAAAAAAAGACTGATTTTAAATGAATGTAACTCCTTTTATTTGTAATTTAATTTCAGTGTATTTCACATAAACTGATTTTATTAACTTATCCATCAACAAACCAGAGCGAACCTTTTTTTAAAACAGGCTGGTGTAATGTTTGTTTTTGTTTATATGATTTGTAAGTGGACAGGAAGCCTCATTCTTTTCCCCCACGCTTGAAAAGGAATTTCACTTTTTGGCTGTTCAGGTTTTACTTTCATGACCATTTAGTCGAGTTAAAAAAAAACATCTTAACTCAAGCAAATTAAATCCCGACTGTTTCAAGCATTTTTGTAGAGAAAATAGATTCAATTTTATCTACATATCTGCAATAATTAAGTATTAATTTAAACACAAATGTGTAAGACGTTTATAACAGTGTTATAATATTGTATACTGAAGGATTTTCTATTTTCTATTATCTTTTTCCATTTCATTATGTTAATTTGATTTTAGATACATCCATTGTGAATTAGCTGTAAATATAAAATTGTTGAAATTGGTCTTTAAAGGGTAAACCAAAAAAAGATTTTTTTCATTAACCTGTCGAGTGCTTGTAAGAAAAGCAGCAAATGCTTACATTTAACCAGCTGGAACCAGCAAATGTTTGACGTTTTTGAAAAAATGACAATCACAATTAATATCACTTTATCGATTATCAAAATAGATAGCATTAGATCTGCAACTTACAATTATTTTCATTGTTGTTTAATATGTCAATTATTCTCTCAATCAATTAGTTGCTTGCTAAAAATTGTCAGTAAATATTTCCTAAAGGCTGATATGATAAACTCAAACGTCTTGTTTTGTCCACAACTCAAAAATATTCACTTTATTTTCATAGAGGATTAAAGAAAGTAGAAAATATTCACATTTAAGAATCTGAAATCAGAGGACTTTTTAAAGAAACTACTAAAAACTATTTATTTTAAAAATAGTTGCAGTAAATTTGATAGTTGACAAATTTTCAATGAATCTTTGTAGTTCTAAATTTGTTAGAGAAAAAAAACCAAACAAATAAATAGAATATAGAGATATTTTACTGTGATATATTCAATTTTTTCTGAAAAAGTCTGAAACACACTCAAAACACACATTTTAGTTCCTGTCAGTATTTATATTATTGAATGCTTTAGTTTGCATTAATGTGAAAATGTAGTTTTTGACGTCTCTTTTTCAACATCGACACCGATGGACTACCTCCACCTTATTCTCATCTCCTGTACTGATATTTTCCATCTTGTTCCCTGATTCCTCTTCTGCACTACTTCCTCAGTTAGAGTGGAGGTGGGGAGGGGGGTCCAAGTCCAGAGGACTCATACGCTGCTCCACGCTTGGTATGCCGTTCTCTGGCCCATGATGCAGGTCTATTTCTGACCATGAACGTCCCTGGGGCCCGCAATTACACAATTAGATATGCACAAATGTGTGCGAGTGCTTATGTATTCAAACAAAGTGGCCAGTAGAGAACAGAGGCAGGAAATGGCGCTCTAATGGTCATATTATTCACGGTTTTATGGGCTATTTGTTGATCAGCTTTCACAGGCTTTTATGATGTTTGATTATACACACATGAAGCTTTCAGAATCCCCTCGGCTGGAAACGTCAAAGTAATCACCGCGTCTGTCTTCTAACGTCTAAATAGTTTTCAAGAGGGTTTAAAAAGAAGACGACAGATGCAGGGGCCGAGTGCACATTGTGCCAGTAATGAGCCACTTAGCAGTGAAGTGAATATGTTAGCTTAAAGGAGCTGAGTGAGAGGAAGGAAGGTCACGGCCACCCATGCCTGTCACGACCCCAACTTCAACTCTGACCCCTGTTGACAGTTTGACTACACTTGCTGAGAGACACCCATTCTGTGTGAGTGAGCTCCTCTTGTTACAGATTGTCCTCGTGTGCGTTGGTGCCGAATACTGTTTATTTGCCCTGTCGCCGTGTGGCTGTATCTCTCGCCCCTTTTCACCTTTTCCCCCCTCTCTCTCTCTTCCTTCTCAGGTCTGTCGATCTGCGGCCATAACTGCTTGCTGACAGCTGAGTGGATGTCAGCCAGCAAGATAGTGTGCCGCGTGGGTCCTGCCAAAGACGACAAGGGAGAAATCATAGTCACCACCAAGTCTGGAGGCCTGGGCACCTCCACGGTCTCATTCAAACTACTCAGGCCAGAAAGGATCGGTAAGACTCACAACACTGACAATCTGTTGTTTTTTCCTGCTGGTAACAGTTACATTTAGGGCTGCAGGTAATGATTACATGCATTAGATCAATGATTAGTCTTTAAAATGACAGAAAATAATTAAAAGGGCAAGTTCCCGGAGTCAAAGTCAAAGTCGTCATCGTTTGTTTTTCTAACCTACACATCAAAACCCTCAAATAAAATCAATTGACAAATGTAGAAAACAGAAACCAGCAGAAAATCCTCAGATTGACAAGGCATTTTTTTCTTATCAATCAATTATCAAAAATAGCTGCTGATTAATTTTCTGTAAAATAGATGTTTCAGCCAAGTCAGATTAATTTTAATTAAAATGACAGGTGGTCTTACTTCTTCTGTGATCTATGACTTTAAAAAAAACATTCAAACTGAAAAATTACAAGCACTGAAAAAAGCACTTTAGCATCTTTGACATCACATTCATAAAAAATATATATGCTACAAATAAACGTACTGTAAAGCTCATTCACCAAGAACGGATCAATAACAGTCATGTGATATGCTCAAGTTGGTGAATGAGCCAACAATGTTTATTTTAATTGTAACAACCAGATTCAATGATTCCAGTACAAATGGAGATACTGGCTTTCTGCACCATCAGCAGTTTACTATTAGCTTGTTTGTACCCTGGAAACTCAGGTTTCTGTGTATGACTTGAATGTTGTCTGTTCTTGAAAAGTTTGCAAAAAGAAAATCTGTATTTCCATCAACTAGTTTTACTCCGTATTAACAAAGGCAACTTTACGGATGGCTATAATGAAGACAGTTAAAGAAAATAGAAGTTGTGAACTGGAAACAAAAGCAGCTGTTTACCAACTGTTAATAAACCTCAAAAAAAGGAAAAACAAAACCATTCACTTTGGCCGTCTACCATGTAATGTGGGAATTAGTCTGGGAATGGGAATCTTATGGGAATATCCAGGAAGACAGAGACAGCAAACACAGCTTCTTCTTCTCCTTCTCGAAGCGGAAGCAGCTGATCTGTTGTGTGAGTCAGACGTTCAGTACGTCAGAACTTACTCAGAGAAAGTGTTTCCATCTCTCATTAAAGGAAGAGTGCATCCAAAAATAAACAATCTGTCATTATCTGCTCACCCCCCACGCCGATGGAAAGTCGACTGAAGGCATTTCTGGAGCTTCACAGCAAAACACTGTTGCAAAATTCTCCCTAAACAACAACTAGAACTTCGCTTCACCTCGTTGTCTCACACACACACCAGACAGAGCTCAGCTGAGGTTGCAGAAACAAGTCCCTCTGTTGGCTCTAATCCTTCATTTGTAGTTTTTCTGTGATAACAGTGGTGTGTAGAAAACACGAGATCTCGTTGATCTCGTCTGGACACACGTTGCAGCTCGTGCACCTTCCTCAGATGGCATGCACGCTAACGCTTTTATTTTAGAGGCTACAATAAGGATTTCAACTTCAAAAAAAAAAAAAAAAGGATGTAAATAACAGTTTTTCAAATCAATTTGTGACGCCAGGGCTTCTGGGTACTTTGATTACACAGTAAGATCCGTATAGAGTCAGTTTTATCTTTGTTTTTTGTTTGTTTTTATGCTTTGCATCGTGTCCCCATCTTCTTTAGGTGTTTAGGAAGAATGCTGTGATCTATGTGCAGCTTTAAGATCCTGAAATGTTTTATAGATGAATAAACCTTATCTGACTTTCCATCTGCATTTAAGTGGAAAATGACTGAATTTAAATTTTTGGATTAACTTTTTTTTTTAACGTGCATTTGTTTTTCCAAGAAGGTGAATAAAATAGAGTTCTCTCTCTCTCTCTCTCTCTCTCTCTCTCTCTCTCTCTCTCTCTCTCTCTCTCTCTCTCTCTCTCTCTCTCTCTCTCTCTCTCTCTCTCTCTCTCTCTCTCTCTCTTTTAATATGTCCATTACCTTATCCCAATGCCATATTTCAAAATGTGCGTCAGAATACTAGCTAACTAACTTAAGGAAATGTTAATGATGATGCCTGAATATGCACATTATTTAGAAGAGTACACCTGTGTGTTGTGTGAGTGCACATCTGGAATCAAGCTCCATGACTTCTCACCTGTCCTGCAGGTATCCTGGACCAGTCTGCTGTGTGGGTGGATGAGATGAACTACTACGACATGAGGACCGACCGCAACAAAGGCATCTCCCCCCTCTCCCTGCGACCCAGCAATCCTCTGGGCATCGAGCTGGACAAGTACGAGCCGAGAACATACGAACGCGCGCACACACACACACACACACACACACACACACACACACACACACACACACACACACACACACACAAACACGGCGCTCAGCACAGCCATACTGCCATAAACACACACGCTCTGGTTATTGAGTCATGGTTTACATCCCTAAACAGAAACAAACTCTCCCCATATGCAGGCGTTTGAAATATTATGCCAACACAGCAACGGCTGAACTGCCTCTAACCGCTGCTCACAGGCAGTGGAAACAGAGTAATTGTGTATAAAGCAGAGAGAGTACGGCGATAGAAAGGGATTTGGAAAGAACTAAAGCAGTGACCCACACACGTTTGTATACAGCCTGAGAGCCAGCAGCATGGTGCTGCCTCCCACGCGCCTGGCAGGGAGTTCAGAAGTTGTACTATATAGTTTGTGTTGTCGGGTTCTGGCATTTTTAACTCCCAGTTTGTTTGGTTTAGAGGGGGCCGGGGGCAAGTGACCGCTCGTGGTCAGAGACGAGACCTCCATAAACAGCCTGTACCCTTCACTTGTCTCTCAGAGTTGCATTAAACATACAGCATCACATGATTACCCAGTTCTCTTTTGACAGAAATACATGGACACCCTGTAAACCTTCAGTTCATTTAAATGTAAGAAATATATACTTAATAGGAGAAGATACAGACGACAAATATATCTGCTATTGAAGTATGATCATTGAATTTGGAAATAAAAAAAGGATAATCAATAAGAAATAAATGGCAAACCTCTCAGTCCGAACACGTGACTTCATCTTCTGAGAAAACCTGGAGCCAAGAAAATAGTTAACAAACCCCCCAAAAAAAGCTTGACTTCACTTTTCACAGAGAGGAGAGGAAGAAGGTGAGGAGTATCCTGGGAAATAGCTCCTCTCTTTAGGCTCCAGGAGGCGCTGTAGAGGTCCTCTGGCAACTAAAAATGCATTTAACTAATCCTTAATCCAAAGTACCATCAGGGTTTTTAAAGTCTCCCTCCAGTCCTGGAAAGTGTCCATTTTCTATGAGAAATTGTTTTGTTTTTTTAAGCTGGTCCATGTCTAATATTTCGTATATTGTTATATAATATAATATATGTAAGAGTGATGTGGGAACCTGAATCTTCTTGTGTATTTGAAAGCTGTACCCAGCATTTAATCTAGTCATTTAATCAATCCAGCTGTCTACTTAGTGTCGTCTGGAATCTGAACATGTGTGTCACTGGATAATATTAGGAAGCAGGAGAGTTCCCTCAGCTGGACTCTTCTTTACTGTCATTCTAACACAGTACTCGGAAGGTACAGAAATGCACTCAAGTCATCTCATCATGTCATGTCACCTTCAGTCGACTGTTGTTCACTTTGTTATAACTAGTGCAGTGCCCGTTCTAAATGTGCCTTAATACATGACAGTAATGTCCTATCCCACATCTAGCAGCAAAAGTGACCTGCAGGTCAATGTGCCGCTGTGCTCCTCTTGCATCTGTGGTGTTTCCACTGCCCTCATGTTGGCGATGCAAGCAGCATTGCTTTCCAGGCTTGCATCTCGTGCTGCCCGCGCACAGCACTCTGCCTCCCGCATCCGCTTGCATTTTGCACGGCTATGTTTAGTCATGTTTGTTATGGTCTCATTTATAATTGCAACAACTCTGCAGAAATAATATTATGTCATCTGCATGAAACAAAGAGCATGCATGTGTTGTACTTTACTGCCTCTGGTCCTTCAGTGCATATGGTTGTATGTGCATATGAAATGTTTTCTCTTATACATGGGTTTTCTGATTCTCAGACCTGAGACCTTAATACTGTAACATCCAGTGCGTTTGGTTTGTGTGTATGTGTGACTGCAGAGTGGGTGGTGTTGGTGGGGGTTTGGTTTGCGTAGGCCTTGGGTCATTAGTAGAGATCAAGCTTCCCTAATGAGCTCTCAGTCCTCCGGGGGCACCCAGGCGTCATACACAGCACTTCCCACGCCAGGCTCTCCCAGCCTGGCTGCTGTTTGGCAGCACACTGCCCCCTGCTGGGAAAAGTGGATCGTGACATCACATTCAACATTTCTCACAGTCTCACAATTCACACAATTCTCTTGCCAATTTTTCCCTCACTCATGAACTGTCTTTAATTTATTTATACATTTATATATTTTTTAAATTTTAGTGTCATTATCACCGTACGTCTGCACATCTGTACATCTTTTATATCGGGGTTCTTCTTCTCTTCTTCGTCCTGCTTTTTTTGCCGTGCCGTTTTCCCAGAGGCAAAATCCCACAGAAAGACGTGGAGCTGACATTTCCGGGAATGAGCGGAGACTTCACCAGTGAGAACTTCTCTGCCACCTGGTACCTCATAGAAAACCATTCAGGCTCCAGGTAGGCCCCCCCCCCCCCCTTATCACTCTCATTGAACTAACCTCCATCATAACTACGAATAAGAAGGGGAGAAATTAATAAAGCAAAAATGATAGGAGTGAGAAAACGTCTTAATATAAATCATCTAATTAGGTGCAGCCTTAGTCCAGTAGAACTGCAATCAAACGATTTATCGATTGGTCAGTTAGCAGGAAATAAATCCATATGTTTTTTTAATAATTGATAAATTGTTAAAGTAATTTTTTTTCTCAGGTTCCAGCTTTTTAAATATAAATGGTGTCTGTTTTGTTTTTTTGGTGTTATTTGTGTTTTTGGACTGTTGGTCAGACAAACAAGACATTTGAAGACAGGCGTTTACAATCAATAAATGAGGTAATTCATTAGTTAGAATAAATTTTGCAGCCCTTTGATACAGACAGAAAGATTTAGCAGTGACACAGTGGTTTCCTTCGTGAATCTTCACACGTTCGTTTGGTCCTTCAGACAACAGTTCGGTATGTAGACGAGGCAACTCTGACCCAAAAGCCCTGAGCTCAGTCGGCTGTCATGTCAGGGCAGAGGAGAGTTATTTTGGACTCTCCCGGCTTCCTTTCCCCCCTGCTTAGCCTTCCAGTAACCCAGACCCCAGGATCCAGCATGACCAGGGGCCTCTGTTTGGACCTCACCGGGTGACTGTTTCTTCCTGCTGAGGAAACCTCACTCAGAACACTGACACACACACACACACACACACACACACACACACACACACACACACACACACACACACTGGCCAGAAATGTGTGTGTGATATCATCTTTAAGATACGTGCTTGTTTAGTAAAAACAAATAAACACTGCTAATGTAGCGCTGAAACGATTAGACTCATAGATCAGACAGTTAAATCACAAAATGTATCAACACCAATTTTTATAATCCATTAATAATAATTGTTGTGTCGTTGTGGCCTTGTTGTTGCTGCATATGCATGCATGAGAAGGCCATGATAGAAAAAAATAGATTAGAAATATACTTCTCAAATGATCAAAGATATGTCAGACCCATTCTGCCTCACTGAGTCTCCATTACTTTAGTGACATATTGGAAGTAGTTGTAGGTTTCTAGCCCTATCTATTATTGTTCAGCAGCATAAAAAGACTCCTTTTAAATCTGATAGCTCTGAATGACACAGATACCAACCCTCCTCAACATGCCTGATTTTTGTTTCTCACCAAAATGCACCAAAATTGAATGGTGTTTTTTTTGTGGAAATCCATTTTGCAGATTTTGTTGTTGTTGTAATACTACTAAAAAATCCAACCAATCGACAAACAAAAGGCCGTGGACTTAAAACATAATCTCCCTGTTGGAGATAATAATGACATTAATGAAAGTAGACACAAGTTGGAGGCTCGACGATCGTTTTGTTTTCCTTTCCTCAGCTTTGAGCAGTTGAAGATTGCAGCCAGTAATCTGAAGAAGCAGGCTTCTAAGAAGAACGAAGGCAGTCTGGCCTACGTGAAAGGAGGCCTCAGTACGTTCTTCGAGGCCCAGGACGCCCTGGCAGGTGAGGGGGGTGGGGGAGATTAACACATTTTTTGTGCGCTGTGTAACTGCTCCAAATATCTACGTCCATGCTCAGAAAACAGCTCTGGATTTTTTGGGACTGTGTGTGTGTGTGTGTGTGTGCGTGCGTGCGTGCGTGCGTGCGTGCGTGCGTGCGTGCGTGTTCATGTCTCTGGGAATTCTCCCCCCCCCCCCCAAACATGCGGTTTTTGCAGCGGTTGATTAAAGAGGCTCATTTGGTCGCTGTGTGAAAAACCCTCCTCTCTGCTACACTAGCCAAGTTCAACACGGCTAATTCACCATCATCAAAATGAGATCATCTCACACCTGACACACACACACACACACACACACACACACACACACACACACTGACTGTCTGATGCCAAAAAGATTTTTAAGGTAGCGGAGACGGACTGCTGTCGCCCTGCCAGGTACCTCAAATCAATTGTTTGCGTTATCATTCATACTTTTGTCTGTTTACTCTCTCCTCCCACACTAGCTGCTCAGTTACTTCCCCTTTCTATTTATAAGTACACTTTTCTGCCCCCATAATTATTATTGCTTTCCGTGTGTTTGTGCCCTGGTTTGGAGAGAGGCGATGTTTTCATTGTCAGTGGTTGAATTTAAATAAACGGAGCAGACCAACACAATGCAGGACCAGAGTATTAGGCCTGATAGTGCTGATAACAGACCCAATATGACCAATAGGAACAATGCACAGCCATTGTCACGTTCAGACTGAGCGTGCCTATACTGTGTGCCCACTACCCCAATGGGAAACATGCGTTCTCTGCAGACGGAGGAAGCCGTGCACCGTGGATGGACTCCTGTGACCTGTCAGCAGAGAGGCAATAATGATGCTTTATGGCCTGTGTGACAGGATGCGATTTACTCCTCTGGCCTGTAAGACACTTTGAATTCAACAAGGTGGGCATGTATAGCATGTTCAAAACGTTAAATATGTGAATTAAATTCATGTAAAATACAGTAAATCGTTTCAAACAAACAAAACGTCACTCTTTAATTCTGTTCTGTCATTTGAAGCAGGATCAGCATCAACCAGTGGAAGAGGCTTTGAATGATTTTACAGTTTTAACTAATTTTTAAGTTGTTGGCATTTTCTAGACTGTCCTTTTTGACCACTTGTTTTATTGCACTTGTCATGAGTTAATTTCCTTCATGGGAGCAAAACATAACATACAAGAACCTTTTGAAGCTCATGCGTTTGCCTTTTAAAAAAAAATTGTTCTCAGTGAGGAGAGAGAATATGCAGCTGCATCAGGCCACCGCTCTAGTTCTGAACTTTTTAGAAAGACGTTGGAGTCATCACCGTCACTCCTTTTCCTGGAAACCAGTATATCAGATGAAGCGCTAACCTACCAACCAATTAAATGGAGCACAAGCCCCATCCTGACCGTGTCCGTCTATCCTGACCTATAACACGGACAGAAAAAGCTCATCTGTGGGAGCAGATCATCCAGACACTGAATGTGAATGATTGTTGTTCAGTGTTGTCAACCCTCTGTTAGCTGAGTGTTAAGTTTACCCAGCGAACATCAATCAAAACCATCATACAGTGATTTTTCTCTCTTGTGGACACATGGCCTTAAACAACAGCTGTGTGCCAACAATCGTCTTCTCCTCAAAACATCGTGCAATTTCCAGCTTTAAAAATGTATTTTTTCATAAAACACATCATCTCATATTTGGACCAAGCCACCTGACTGTAAAATCCACTTGTATACTTCCTGACTTCCTGTCTTCTCACTGTGACTCATTACAGCACTGAAACATGTTTTTTCTCGGCCAAGCTTTGGCTCTCTGACATAAAAAAAAGAAAAATGAAGTGGTAGCCCGGAGAGGATAGCTCAAGTAGAGATATTCTGTACGCTGGGTATGGTCAGCCAAACCGACATACCAGCCGGCACGCTGCCAGCCAGCCAGCCAGCCAGCCAGCCAGCCAGCCAGCCAGCAGCCAGCAGCCAGCCAGCCAACTCCAGAGAGCTCTGCAGTATCTCACTGCCAGGCCTAGTTAGCACAGCTGTCTGAGCAACTGTGAATCCTTTCTTTGTCTCTCAGCGAGCGTTTGGCAGGTCTCTGTGGTTCTGAGTCATTCCAAAATCAGCCTCACCTGAGATGTGGCTGTGAAAACGGAGGAGAAATTAACAGCCGAGCTTTTGTGTTCTCCACACTTTAGAATGTGAAGCTGCTGTGGTGCTTCCAACTCTCTCAATCACCATGAAGTCATTTTTTTTTTGTCTCCTCTCCTGTTTATTTTTAGTTCTGCTTGGCATGTGAGATTTTTATTGATGACTTATATAGAAGTCTGTTAGGCAACAGGCAAGGTGGAAACCAGGAAGAGAGGTAAAATCTGGGAAAAGCACTGAGGCGGATAGTAAATATTTTGACCAAGCATCAGAACTCTGATTTCAGTATCCGTGGGGGTTTAAACCCTCCGTCTCTTTCTCTTGTTCCCACTAATTGCTTCATAATTGCTCTTCAGAATAGCTTAACCATCTCCAACAAAACCCCATGTCTCTTTTTAACGAACTGTGAACTCACACAGTTCAGACGTTTGCATCTGAAAGTCACAAATCTTGCTAATTACAGTGCTGATTGGGTTTGTTTGCAAATGTTGGCTTTTGGAAGAAATGTGCTCAAGGACTCCAGCCTGCTTTTCATGCTGTAAAGGTTGTGTTCACAGGGAGAACAGAAGTGCCTCCTCGGGCTCGGAAAGATTAGCATCTGCTCTTCTCGCACCTTAATGTATTTATGTATTAAGGCGAAGAGGTATAAATATATTAAAATAAGAGCTGTGTGTATTCTTAATGCAGTTTGCACCGATGGGAATTGAATCCTGGAGTCAGGAGAACCAGAGAAGTAGTCCACATCCCTGAGACAGGGTCTCTGGGTCAGACAGGGTTCAGTCCCGGGTTAGGTGTGCATTGAGATGTACATTCTTTGTGCTTTTGTCAGGTGGCCTAGTTACTATGAGGCAGAAAGGTCGAAATATGATAGGCAATTAATCAAATATTGTAATAATTGTTACTCATCAAGTCACTTTTCCTCATCGGCGACTTTTTTTGTTTGATGTAGTATTTGACTTGTTTGCAGAAGGGAAGTTCTTTGCTGTGAGGAAATAAGTGGTCCTGTAAACACTCTATGTGAACCGCCACAGACTGGTGAAAGAGATGGAGGGACTGTTTGGAACTGGAGCCTCGGGGACAAATCGAGAACAGAGGCAGAGTCGTTCTGCTCGATTGACTGACTTGACAGTCTGCGAGGGAGTCCGGGGGTTGTTTCTCCCAAAATGTTGAAAAATTGGTGGTTTTTCATTGTTATGTGAAAAGGAAGTCTCCCAGCGATGCAGGAAACGGAACGGCTACCGTGTTCCGAAAAAGCCAGATTCCCAGGGCCTATTCCCTGAGCCCCCAGCCCCAGCAGGAGTCAAAACATCTCCAGCTTTAGAATCCAGGGACACTGTATTTTTATTCTTATTCTTATTCTTTTTCTTTTTTTTTGTCTCCTCGACGGTTCCAGGAAGCGAAGTGGAGCTGCAGCTCTTCCTCAGGTCCTGGCTGCGTGTGTTATCCGGACTCTGACCTGATGTTTAGGTTAGCTGTTGCGTCATCAGTGCTTCAGTGTGTGACAGACGAAGAAGAGACGCAGCTGGCAGCAGGGCGGTGGGGGGGTGGAGACGTGAAGCAGACCTGCACAGTGTGTCTTCCTGTGTGTTCTGCCCTATCAATCCTTTGCTCTCCCATATACACTCAGACGTCTACGTGCCTTTGTCTGAACCGGCATCTGGTCGCATTTTCTGTTTGGCGGAATGGCCGGTGACGTCCGCTCTGATTGGGCCATGGCATGTTTGAACAGTGTCTGCCTTGAGGCTTCTGTCTGTCAGAATGGAGCCACATATTTATTTACAGAACTTTCCCCCTTCTCCCTTTACTGTGACCAAGTTCTGCAAACAGCCATGTTTTGTAGTTGAACCAACTGTTTCAGAAAGTGAAGAGACAGTAATGAGAGCATTGTTATAATTTTTGTCACGTTTTTGTGTCCAAACTTCCATTTTTGTGATGTCTGCTTGTTGCATATTTTAATTTCTCCACAAGCATGTATGAGAAGGTCTCCTAAAATCCTCTCCATCTCTCTTCCACTCTGTCAATAAACTGGCCCTGCAGCTCTCAGCACCCGGCTGCCCACTACTGCACACCATTTATTTATTCACTGGGGCAGCTACACAACTCGCTCTGCTGCTGCTGCTCCTTCTCCCCCTCAGTCCCTCTTTTCAAATTCCCTCTCCCGCGTAAAGCGATGGATACAAGCCATCAGAAGGCTCCTCCCACTTTCACCCCAAGTCATTTTTTGGCATCCAGACCTCCAGCTCTGCTCTCCGCTGTTATGTTTTTAGAGTTGAAACATTTTAGATTCAACCTCACCTCCAGGTCAAAGGGCTACAAATGTCCCAAAGACCACAGCACTGCGCTGCTAATGATCTTTGCTGAGGTGAATTGATCCTGTACCGTCACCACTGGAGCTAGGTTGCGTGGGAACGGTCACAAGTGGGGTTTGGGTTCAATTAGCAGCATCTGCGGGTGGAGATCGGGGAGGTTATCTCCCATCTACCACTGGGGTAGGGCCTGTTTATTGTTTTACTTTCGGTTCCTGAAATTGAAAATGTTCCTGTCTCGGGAGATTGCATGGTCCTCACTCCACAGCTCAGCATTCATACTGACATTTGTTTCATTCATGTCTCTGTATTGTGTCCATAACAGTCCTTTACAGTATAAATTATGTCAGACTTTTGTGTTTCAGCCATCCACCAGAGGCAGGAGTCTGATGGTACAGAGAGAGTGGAGGGATCCATGACCCAGCGCCTAGAAAACATCCTCAACAGTAAGCATCATCTGATTAGGCCCCATTTCCTGTGTCACTTCATGCATCGATGACTGATGACGATGACATGTGGCTATATTCCAAGCTGGTTTTGAGAAGTCCAGTTTGAATTTGCTGAATACTGACATCAGTTCAGTATGAAGAAGCATCACTGATCAGAACGCATTCACCACACCAATTAAAAAGTAAATCTATTGATACCAAAGTAAGGTTGTGTCTGTCTTTACGTTTCATACTGCAGCATAGAATGGGAGAATGACCTTTCAGCAACCCTTCAGAAATTTTTTATTGAATCCCAATCCCTTCAAATTCTTCTCCCCCCCCAACTTTTCATGGCATCTTCACACTAAACACAAAGCAAGTTGTCTTTTTTTCCCCCCTCCAAACAGAAAGAATATCTTTCGGACATTAGCTATAAGCTAGCGAGCAACATCAAGAGTGTGTGTGTGTGTGTCTGTGTGTTTGAATTCAGTTCAACCCTTCAACAAACAACTTTCACTCGCTCTTCATCAGACCAGATGGCATCTCGCTGGCAGAGTTTATCTTCAGCTCAGTTACTAGACCAGTTTACAAGCTTTAACTGGTAATTTTATCCAAACCAAGTGACTCTCAAGGTTACCATATGCACTTTAAATGCAGCTTTGAGATTATTTAATCACAAGGTCCGACCCTTAAAGCCTATTTTACATATTTTCAGAAAACCTTAAAATTCTATTAAAATATACTATTCAATTGTTGTCTATCTCTCTAATCTGTCTTCTTGTATTTGACATTGTTTGACATTATTTTATATTTTAGGTGGAGTCAGTGTTTGTTTTTCTCTCCCTGATCATTATTCTGAATTCTTATTTTTTTCACAGTTTGTCCTTGTGTTGAATTTGACATGTTCTAGTAGAACCCAAAGAGTGAAAGGGTCACAGTGACAGTATTCACCGTCCACCAGTCATCACACACGACACCCTCCATGGACCAAACACAGATCTTGTGTTCCCACCCTCTCATCTCCTACATGATATTGTGACTTTCCTAATGGAGGGTCAATAAGCAGGTCTTTTTCCCCGGAGTCTAGAGTAAATAAACCTCCCAGCCGGACATAGCTTTCATCCCCACAGCCCCAGACTATGTGGGCCCAGGATGCCCCCCCCCCAAAAAAAAGAACCTATGCGTCCAACATGAGTCAGCCAATCAGAAAATAGGAGAGTTCCTCTCATGACAGCTCAGAGTTGCAAGTGAAAAATGTGAAATATTCCTCCTTTTAGCCCTGTACTGTTTGTCCTGATGAGATTTTGTTTTTGTGTTGTTGTTTTTTTGGACTGATCATATGAGGCCACCCATGAAGCCTGATAGCCGTGCAAAGGTTCCACTAAGCTGTCTTAATAGATAGCTGTCGCTCTCTCCTTAGCAGCTCCTTCCCTACTGTGTCAGATATCATACAGAGCAGTAAGAAAACCAGGGACCAAAATTAAAAGGGAAAATGTGGTGTGAACATTTATTTTTGTAGTATCCCGGTGTCTCATTTTCTCCCAGCGTCTTTCACTCTCGCTCGCCCTCTCTTACAGGAGCGAGTGATACTGCAGATACTCTCTTCCAGGAGGTCTTGGGGCGGAAAGACAAAGCCGACTCGACTCGCAATGCACTCAACGTCCTGCAACGCTTCAAGTTTCTCTTTAACCTGCCACTCAATATTGAACGCAATATCCAAAAGGTACGATCCACAAACTGAGACACCAGCTCATGTATGACTATTAACAGCCTAGTATATACAGCTAACCTTTACCTCCATATACACACATGCATGTGTAATACGGTCCTGAAAAATCTGTTTTACAGTCTGCTCTGTCAGATTTACCTCAGCATAGAGTGTTTAGGTCTGGTTATTTGTCAGGACACACTAATCATGAGTTCGTGTAGCTGTCATAACAGGACATTGTTAGTAGTGCTGGATGCACAGAATGTTAATATTCCTCAGTTATTATAAAACCATGCAGAGCAATTATAAAACCTTCTCGTGTCATTAAATTCACCTATTTTCACTTTAGGTAAAATTATTGTTCCTCCACAATTAACTGTCTAAACAGCAACTATATTAAAAATACAACACAAGATATATAATTTCTAATAATAGACACCTCATCAGGCATTATCCCACCTACATACCATGGTCCAAACCAAAGAAAGAAAAAAAAACAACACTAATTAATTTTTCAATTCAACGGAAACTTTGTTCACTACTCCACTAAACAGGACAAACCTTGGATATGACTTGGCAATGAGAGATATTTCTATTCCACTCAACTCATACAGGCTTTTGGCTCAGCTTTGAGCCAGTAAGCTAACGTTATGTTAGCAAGATTGGAAGTCAATAACACTGCATACGGCTGTTTAATACCAAGACTATCAAGCTATCCAGCCATTAAACTATCCCCAAATCAATATGATAAGATGATAGGCCACGTCTACTGTCAGTAGCGAGTTGAATAGCCAATGGGATGTGAAATCATATGATCTTTTATGTAATGAGCTACAAAGTATCAGTAAGTTCAGAGGGGCAGTGTAGGCTGCTTACAACTCGTGTGTTACAGTCGCCATCCTGTGGTGAGGAGGAGGCACTGAAGGACTGCGCTTTGTGCAGATTGTTTTCATGTTAGCTCGTTCTAGCTGCAGCTAGTTCATTAATTTATAATGGTGAACATGTAACTACTTAGTAGGTGTCCACTATCAGGAATTAATGGGCACCCTGCAGCCAATCAAAAGCAAGTTTTCAACCCAGACAATTGTGTAAATAAATATATACAAAAACAGAACAGAGGCTCGAGAAGGCCATGATATTTACTGTACAAAGCTCACTGTTTACATAGTACACAGGTCTCCAGTAATACAGTAATACAGATTCTTAACTTTGTAAGTTTCAACTTAACATTCTCCTTAGCATGAGCCGTTTGTCTGTGCAATGATTTTCATAGCTGTAGCTGCAGGTTTGTGTTAAATGCATTTGTTGTGTGAACATTAGCTCCTCCGCTGTTTTTTGAAATCTGAAGCTGTAACAGAACACTCACAGCCAGCCCTACAAGAACAAGAGGATTTAGTATCATGGCATTCATGTGAAACTGCTCTGTTAATTGTATTAATTTTAATACAGTGTTTTCTATGTACCTGATATTTGTCATCTTAACTTAACTAGTGTTTCTCTCTCAAAGGGTGATTACGATGTGGTGATCAATGACTATGAAAAAGCCAAATCTCTCTTTGGCAATACTGAGGTCCCCGTTTTCAAAAAAGGTTGTTTTTTTTGTTTTGTTTTTACCTCAAGAAATAAATCAAACTAAAATGTCACAGTTTTTTCTGTTATTCTCTTGATTTCAAACAGTCTCATCTTGAATAAAACCGTTTCCCTGTTACTCTGCTGCAGTGTATACCGAGGTGGAGACGAGGATCGGAGCTCTGAGGAGCCTCTTATTGGACAAACTGCTGCAAACCCCGTCAACACTTCACGATCAGAAGAGATACATCAGGTCTCTATTCGTTTCTACTGTCCTGTGATGGATGTCTGACTCCATCTTTTATGGGATTTATACATCCTTTAGTCTTTGATTTATTTTCACATAACTGCTTGATTATCTCCATGTTAAGCAGTGTTTTTCCCACACTTCTCTGTCTTTATGTGTCACACAAACCCCACACATTGTGAACAGTCTGTTTGTTAGAGTCATGGCATGTAACTTCTTCTCCTTCATCACACTCCTTTTTGTTTCTTTGATGCTTTGCTGTGTCAACGTTTACCGCTCACTTTTCTCTGAGTGTTCACTGATCTTCTCAGCGTTCCGTTGTTCCCTTCTGTTCTTTCTGATTCTATTTTTCCCCTTCCTTTCTTTCCTTCTACTTTTCCCTCTACTCCTTCTGTCCATTCATACTTGCGGTCTCTCCCAATTTATTATTGTTAAAACCGACCTGTCAGGATCACAGAGACCAGTTCTCGACCACATGGCAACATCTTTCATCCTGCTGCATTAGGCTCCGAACACCCACTCAGCTCCTGTTTACTCTTGTCGTGGATGGAGGGAGATGTGTGCTTGTGTTTGTGCCTGTGAGGCATCTGAAAGATGCCACCTAATGAGAAGCAAATGAGCAGTCGGTTCATAGGATGACAGTAGTTGGAGCTCTGAGAGCGGGTCCTCATATCCAGGAAGTAAACCCCCCCGAGAGAAAGATTATTATGGGGTGTGGCAGATGGATAAGGGGGTGGAATGTTTTGTGAGGTTCAGGTCAAATGATTTTGACTGATTTATAAATCATTAATACATACATTTATACAGAGAGCAAAAATATTCAAAGCTCTTGTCTTTTTGCTATTTAGATTTTTGTATGTAATTCTTTTTTTTAAAATTTTTTCTTATGTCTTACTCTTGCAATTTGACTTTGTTTTATCATATATTTATAATTGAATATTAACATAAAACTTTTGTGTGGAATGAACATCAGACACAAAATACCGATGCAGGTATTTAAGGTACTGTAGATACAGATGTAGATACAGATGTTCACTGATTCATAAGCAAACGTTTTGATAAGGATATCTCAGATTAAATGAATTATCTAAACTTGAAGTAGAGCTCATGTCTCCTCCAAGGCCGAACAACAAACACACGTCTGTTTAGCTTTGCTGTCTCATTCCCCCCAAAGTTCTCGTGAAATTAGGGAAAATGTTGAAACGTGCTCTATCTCACAGTGTTAAGGAACGTTTTCCAGGAGCTGTCCCTTTGCCTGGACCTGCACCAGAATTTTATGGATTCTTTCTTGGCCCATGTCACGCCCAGGTTTTGCATAATCCTGCTAGCAACCAACCAACAGACGTAGGTGAAAACATAACCTGCTTGATGGAGGTAATTAAAATATATACTGAGGAAGACATTTATCAATTGGAAAATTCTTGTTATTTATCGGCTAACATGTCTACAGGTAAAATAAGGGTTTGTAATAAGATTAAAAAAAACTATAATGAATTAATGGAGGGATATAAAAAGACTGCATGATGCAGTACAAACCACAATGGATCTGAACTGTTTGATGAGTATGGAGAGTAGAATTCCAGAAACTTGTGGTGGACAACATCTTACTAAGACTCTTTGTGTGCTGTTTTAGCCGATTTGTAGCCTTCGTCCTGGAGCCAAAATTATGAGCATTCCGCACTACCCTACTCCCTCTACGACTACTTCAGGTCTACTGTACCTGCAAGACCTCACTATAATAGATTTTCCTCTGAGAGTGTAAAATTCACAGACCTCTGTTGTTGTTTTTTTTCTTTCTTGTGTTTGTAGGTACCTGTCTGACCTGCACGCTCCAGGCGACCCAGCATGGCTCTGCATCTACGCTCAGCACAAGTGGATCCTGCAGCTGATGCAGAACTGCAGAGATGAATTCATCAGTGGCCAGAGAGGTAACAAACTTAACATTAAAGGAACGCTTAACCCAAAAATGAGTCATTGTCTGTTCACCTCAATGCTGGTGGAAGGTAGGTTTAGCTTAGAAGCTACGTTTCAAAATGATGTAAATACCACATTTTCGTATGAATTTGGGAATCTTGGGTCTCCTGGAGACACTTATTACATCATAAAAGCTTCATGGAAGCATGCTTTCTTACATTTTAAAACCAGTACCCGTTCCTCAGTTGTTTAGGGAATTGATTTGCTGTGAAGCTCCAGAAATGTTCTGCGGAACAAGAACTTTCACCCAACTTTCCATCAACATTGGACTGAGTTGATAATGACTGGATTTTCTTTTTTTTTGGATGAACTGTGTGCACATGTCCGATGTGTCTCGTTTCACACAAGAAATGAAAAACTTCTCTTTAGCGTGTTCCCTCAAACGGCCTGTGGATGTCATGTGAGTCTGAAGGTAGCTGAGGGGCGAGAGAGAGAGAGAGAGAGAGCCAGCTGCCTCTCCGTCGTACCAGCTCTGCTCGCATCC
Source organism: Chaunax sp. Z400 (assembly GCA_037577475.1). Lineage (NCBI taxonomy): Eukaryota > Metazoa > Chordata > Actinopteri > Lophiiformes > Chaunacidae > Chaunax > Chaunax sp. Z400. Next base: position 27,643,511 of record CM075188.1, read on the forward strand.
CCCCCGTCACTGCCCTCCCCTGCCTGAGGCCCGAGTGTTTATTTTTTCATGAATGTATGAATAAGATGAAAGTGAGGGAGCATTGGCTTTGGATTTGGGTTTCAGGGCTTGACATGTTACTGCACACGCACACATACAAACTTCTCTTTCTCGCTCGCACACAGCTTCACAGATGGATTGGGACAATTAACCCCAATTAAGCCGTTCCTCTGTTAAATCAGCCAGCAGAAAAAATGCAGAATGTGAAACCGTCCGCTCAGGGAGAACAGCGATTCATACAACTACGCTCGAACACACACACACACACACACACACACACACTCTCACTTACACAAAGGCACCCATACAAATGCATTGTAAGTGGGTGGCTGCTTCACATAGTGCAGCTGGAACATAAACACGTCTAATGCTAAGGGTAACAGAGGTTTCCGGGGCTCAGGATTGATGGATCTGGGGGGGGGGGCGCTTCGCTCCCTGCCTCTCTACACTTAAATATCGTCCTGATGATCATGTCAGGGATGCCCCCCCCCTCTTCACTCCTTACATGCATTCCACAGCAGAGCAAAATGTGGAATCTGAAATTACATGCAAATCACATGCAAGCCAGCTATTCTGAAAATTGCTAGTTTGCAAAAAAAAATGCACTGAGACACAGAGAAATGCATACAGTTAGTTTATTTACTTTAACATAACATTATAAGACATGAAATACAACCATGTGGTTCAGGAGAAGCAATCCAAGCAATATTCTGTCTATAATAAGGTTCTCCTGATATCAAAAGTTTAAACTTCAATACTACTATTCAGTAATTCTAGTACTCCAGTATTACTCTCTAGTATTCTAGTAAAATCAGATTTTTTTTCCCATTCTTTTTTTTATTTTTTACTAACTACCTGCGCACAATACTGCTGCAGCAAAAGTCATGAACACACACCAACTCATTGATTATGATGTTAATATCTGTGCAGCCTTGGGTAGAAAATCTGATTATAGATCTGTTTTTTTTATTGCTTTGATTCTTTCAATACTATCAAATGCAGATGTTCTATTGTTTTAAACATGTGGTGTCAAAAAGTATCGATAATTTGATACTTTTTGACAAGTTAAATAAACAAAAAGATGTCAGCATCTTCCAAAATAACCTCTAATCTAAAGAGGATGATCACCTGTTTCCAGCAGACATGAGTTGCTGTCTTCACTGTCGAGTTTAGGTTTTTCAATCCACCTCAAACTTGTTGCTAAAGGCTCTGACGCCCCAGTCGGCCAACATTTGGCCATCCGTTAGCACTAGATGGCCCTTGCTGGGAGCTTTTCTGCCGACTAATCACGTTGAATCACTGACAGGAATTGCTCGCATTGGTTGCTCAGATGAAAGTGAATCAGTGTAACAGAAGTGAGGAAAGCAAGCAAAAGAGTTGAGGGCACATCTCATGTTCTCAGGTTTCATTGGTCACAACATGGTCAACTGGAATAAAGCAACTAAACAGTGGTGTGAAAACAGCAGGAAAACGTTGCTGTCTCATAAGAAGGGTTCCCTTTTTTTTCTCTTTTTTTTTTTACAGCCCTCTGCTGCCACCTGCTGGTACGGAGACTTATCTCCTCACACAGATGTAGAAGGTGTTACTTGGCCTTCGGTTCTTTTTTCCCCGGCGATGTGAACCAACACAACAGTCTGTCTTTGTCCTTTTGTGTTGTTTTGATGTGTCTGGTGCTTCAGATTTTTCTTCAGTGGTGTGGAGAACTTACCTGCGACTCTGCCATTGTTAGGAAAATGAAACTTCAGGTTGGTTTAGAGGTTAAAAGTTAGAATTATGTTATTATTTTTTCATAAAAAATGTGTGATAGAGCAATGCTCAGTAGAATCCTTCTATGACTGATCTTTATTCTAATTATTTTGTAAAGTTCTTTCACTTTTATTGGAGCCAATAGACCAACTTCTGATGTCATGTTTGGAGTGTTTGTGATGCTCCAGCGAATGTATTCACAGTTTGGCAGCTTCTCACTGTTTGTCTTTTGGGGCCAGTGGTAATCTTGTGACCTGTAATTCTGACTGTGGCCGGTATGCCAGAAACCTCTTTACAGCCCAGTGTTGTTGTTCTTGGAGGCTTGATTTGTTTGCTAGTTGGACACACAACACAAACACAAAGTGCGCCTCGTCAAAACTGCACAACGACTTGGTCACAAACTCCAACCGGGTGCCACAGGGTAGTGTTTCAAACAGTGACCGACGCTGTCATCTGTCCGGTCAGGGCAGTCTGTGTGTTTATAGTGACATAAGAAACACTCTATTCTCACCTCACACACACAGACACACACACACACACACACACACACACACACACACACACACACACACACACACACACACACACACACCTGGTAGCTATTTATCTGCTCTTTGCTGCTCACCTCTTTGCCCAAGTATGAAACCCGTGCCTCTTGAAACATCCCTCCACCCAGGCATCATAAAACCACATCCACTACATTCCCCTGAGCACCGTCTTCCTCCCCCTTCCTCCCCTCTCAAATAGCTAGAATCCCCCCTCACCAGTACCTCACAGCCTCCCTCTTTGCTGGCGGCCTCCTCCTCCTCCTCCTCCTCTTGTATCACATTCAACAGTTCAATGTATTTACAAGCCATCTTTTTTATTCTATTGTCAGCATCACACATGGTAATGATCAGTCATGTGTGCAGTAGCTGATGTCATTTTTCTTTTTCTTGTGTGTCTCGGTCCAGAATATGAGGCCAGAGGCCGTTCTGGTTTAGTTATGATTCCATTAATTACCACATAAATGGTCTTATACGTGAAAAAGATCCATTCATCTCTGTCAGGGTAAAAATCCTGAAGCCTGCGTCTTCTTGTGAGGAAGCGTAGCAGCACAAGTTGCTTCCGTATGTCTAAACAGTCCCACCGTGCCCTGGCGCTGTAACTTGACTCTACCCGATTCAATTATAAACTGCAGTACTCTTACTTCCCGAGCAGCGCTTCTCCTGCCAACGTCAATACAATTAGCAGGAAATTTTGCTCGTAGGAAAGTTTGTCAGTGAACAATTAGAAGGATTCTGGTGTTTCGTACATTTGAAACATGCGGTTGTGATTTTAGACTCGATCTTCACCACTCAAGGAGAAAGGTGTTATTTATTACCCTTCAATTAGCATGCTAATCATGTGTTTGTGCGCCTATCAGTTGGAAGTGGTATATTTCATTTTTGTTTGACTCTTTTTTTCCTGTCCAGGAACTTGATGCTTCGTATTGTGTTTAATTTGACAAATAAGGAGAAATGTACATAAAAAGAATGGAAAAGGGTGAAAATTCAATTTTAAAAATTACAACTTGCAGTATTTCTATCACTTGCTGTGTTTTTTTTTTTTTTTCTCTTTGAGGGATTTTGGAGCTCAGTTTCACTTCATCCTCGTTGTCTTTTGGGTACCAGATACATTTAGTCAGCTGTCAGTGCCTCAAAAAAGAAAAAATTACAATAGAATATGATAGTCTGTGTTTTCCTCCAGCAACTTTTGGACCTGTGAGGACCTAGAATATGATTAAGAGCTGTCTAAAAAGTCTTGTCTTGTTTATTCTCATGCATGGAAATAAGCAGACTTAATCAGGAGTCAGTGAGGTGTCTGTGTGTGTGGTCTTTCGGGAAACAGGAACCCATTCAACCTGCAGAGAAGCATCAGACCTGATGAGGAAGTAAGATGACACACATTGTCTCGGTGTCTTCCACACACACAGACACACACACACACGCACACACGCACACACACACACACAGCGGTTCCTATATTTGAACCTTTTAGCAAGAAACAACACGGCAACATTACGGATAGTTTGAACACATAAAGCAGGCCTGCACACCAGCACTCACTCACTCTCTCTCTCTCTCTCTCTCTCTCTCTCTCTCTCTCTCTCTCTCTCTCTCTCACACACACACACATACACTTGTGCATTCTGAGGACGGTGGGGGTTCAGCTGACACCTGGATCAACAGCAGCTCTCATCCCTGTGAAAAGAGAGGAAAACATCCCAGAGACAGACTCTTCTCAGTGTCAGTGTCCTGTGTGTCGGTGTAATGTGAGAGAACTCCCATTCAAATGACTCAAACAAAAAGTTCTGAACATTTCCTAGACTGGATGTTGTGCGGACGGACGACCTGACCACACTTTTGCTCCTTTGCTTGGGGATTTCTCAATACTTGCTTACACACTGCCTTCAGCCTGTGACTCACCCTGAGCTCTTTTCTCTCTCTCTGTGTGTGTGTGTGTGTCAGACACATGTTTTGGAAATGTGGCCATCCGTTTCTCTTCATTTAGACAAACTTCATGTAGGCGTATTGCAGTGTTGCACAAACTCCGTCTTTGGAGTTTCGTTTTCATCGTAGTAATTTCTGATCCCCTCTCAGCACTGCAGAGTTTCACTTTCAATCCAGTTTGTCAACTTACACCCCTTCTCGTACAAGTTATCTCGATAGATTCATTGCACTAAACTTATCTGACTGGCTGAGATGGGAGTTTGTGTTTGCAGAAGTTTCACTCACTTGTCGCCTCAGCGAAGCACCCTGTTGCCATCTAGTGGAGCTCTGAGACGTGACGGAGCCCAGTGTGGTCGATATAAACCCGCTTCACCCCGGCGCTCGCAAAGCCCACAGCTCTGTTTCCTCACCCTGGAAAACAACGGGACATTCTCTCAGCTGTGGGCCACGGCAGAGACCGTTCACAACATAAATAAAGAGAGGCCGAGAGGGGCGAGGGAGGATTGTTTGGTGTGAAAGCCTGCTGAGCTTATTGAGGAATGTGGAATTATGAAAATGGCTTATTTGATATCTGAAAGTATGTTGTTTCTTTTTCATCCAAGTTCATTTCTCATTTCCCCCCCCCTCTTTCTCCTCCTCTTTCGTTATGTCTGCCAGTGGGTGTCGGAGCTCTAGACCCGGAGGGGGATACCCGTCCGTCGGGCCTCTGCAGGCTCAGTCACACCTCATCTCTGAAGAGAGGGGGCAGCCTGCGAACACCACGACCCAGCAGTGAGCGCCACAATCACATAACAACTCACCCACCACATATGAGATTCTCAGAAGGACCTCCCTGTCTGAGACTGTGCTCGTTGTTTGTTTGTGTGTTAACACTTTATGTCAGGGGAATCACGGTGTTCAAGTCATGCATATGGGGGGGGCTGTAGTGTGTAAAAGTACAAGCCTTTCAGTATTTTCTCTTTCTGACATTTTTAAGTCAGTGTGGTGTGTCATTTCTTCCTTTAAGCTTCCCCATCATATCATAAAAGAGTAGTGTGTCAGTTGCTTTGTGTAATAACAGTGTGTGTGTGTGTGTGTGTGTGTGTGTGTGTGTGTGTGTGTGTGTGTGTGTGTGTGTGTGTGTGTGTGTGTGTGTGTGTGTGTGTGTGTGTGTGTGTCTTTGTCGCAGCCTGGCGCTTTGAAACCCCGCAGCAGGTGCAGTTTGTGGAGAAGCTGTCAGATGTGGTGATCGGTCAGTTGCCCAACTTCTGGAAGCTTTGGATCTCATATGTTAATGGAAGTCTTTTCAGTGAGGTAAAGACCAGACAGACAAGAAACACATAGTAGAAATAAACCCCATCAGACACCCTAATCGCTGCTTTAGCCCCTCAGATAGTTTGATGTACCTCCCCACCCACAAAATAATGAAGCTGACTGGACATTATTGAAAAACAATGCAGTTCCATAAGACCTGGAATTCCCTTTTGGGCATTATTAATAGCCTTCCCATCACACCTGAGGCTGACGACACAGCCTGAAAAAGGCGCCTTTCTCCCCTTTAAAAAAAAAAAAAAATATGGGGTGTTGTATAGTCATACAGCAGACTGTCTTTTCTGTCTTACACCCATGTCTCTGTCTGCATCTGCTGTGAAGAAAATTAATAAAGAGAATTGGAAAAAACAAAACAATGCAGTCCCTCCATACATAGAACACACTGTCAACAAAACATTACCCGTGAAAACCGTTAGATGTCCACTGACTTACAAGCGACACCTTCAGGTCGCCTGAGTCAAGCTGAGACTGGTCCAGTTCACACTTCTGCAACTTTTCCCTTCAATTTTAGAAAAAGGATTTAGTCTCATCGTGAATCTTTTTTGCTCAACAAAAGCACTAAAACCACAGCACTGTCAGCTTTAGAATGAAGCTGAAAATGTTTCGGTTATTGACAAAGCAAACGTTTCAGGATGACTTTGCGGATGATGTTAGAACACTGAAGGTCCTTGTTTGTTTTGATCTTCTGCAGACTGGAGAGAAATCTGGGCAGGTGGAAAAATCCAAGAAGAATGCCAGACAGAGACAGAATGACTTTAAAGTAAGCTTCATAGAGACTGACTTACTCTCCACAGCTGCTTTTAACATGAATGCCAGCTAAACGTAGGTTCATATGCTGTGATAGAAAATGATCGAGGAGATGACCCATCGTCTGGTGAAGTTCGTTCGGGGGGCTCTTCTGCCAACCACCCTGCCGCAGGCGGAGCTGAGACTTTACGGAGGCTGGGAGAACAAGACAGAACTGACTGGAGCCTGGTTCACACAGATCATCCACACTGTCAGGTTCTCCCTCTGTTTCAATGCACGTCTCATTGATTTCACGCAGCTCTGACACAGGTACAGTATAGGCATGAACCTCCCTCTGTTTCTCCTTCTCTCTCATCCAGAGGCTGTCACGAGGCTCTGTCTGCTCTGGAGATCCCGAATGATTTGCTGCAGGTGATCCAGGATCTGTTGCTGGAGTTGAGAGTTCACTGCCTCATGGTGACTCTGCTGCACACCACAGAAGGTGAGGGAGGTAACAGAGGGAAGGAGGGTACGAGTGAAGCTTAGGGCTGCATTCAGACCAAATCAGCCGTTGCAGGGATTAGTGCAGGATTTCGGGAGGACACAAGGGGGAGAGTTAACATCATTCATTGTCAGTGAACTTTTAAATCCTCTTCATGCAACATAAGCAACTAAATGATTTGGAACAACAATACTGTTGAACATCTGGGGTGATGGCCAAGATTGTTCGATTGGCCACCGCCGCTTGATGTCGGGTTACGTTTCTCCAAAAGTTGAATCTGTTTCAACTTTTGGCTGCACTGTGGCTGTGCAGAGACCCCTGCTGCCTGCACCGCTGCAGACTAAATGCACCACTCAAAATAACTGGGAAGGCTGATGATTTCAGCCTTATTTGGTCTGATTTTGGCCTCTAAATAAATCTCAGATTTAAAAAAAAAACTTGGCTCTCAAAGACTTTGAGTCTCTCAGAATTCCTCCATGGAGTTTCGGTGTCTTCAGCTGCCACCTTTTACCTCGTACAACCTACAGGGTGGTAGTGGAGAAAGTGTTCTGAGACTAAAGCCAGACATGATCAGTTTCACTTGTGGTTAGGCATGGTCATTTTGAGAAGAGCGCCTGGTTTTCACTTCACCTGCACACTCCCATCAAATGATGGTCTCGATAGAAAGAGTTTGATTTGATATCATGTTATATATTTAATAATAATGGTGCTGTTTTGAAGTGATCAGTCCTCATACATAGAAAAGGTTTTTCTTTTATCTGTGACTTGAATAAAGGTTTCAGTTAAACACTCCCTACATTCTTTTTACACGCTCAGATGTCAAGAGGCTCGCTGAGAAGGAGGACTGGGTTGTAGATAACGAGGGAATCACCAGCCTGGTAAGGAAGCCCCGAAAGATACACACCAGCATCAGTGTTGCACTTTATATCATCATTTTTGTCACTAGTTGGATTTTTAAAAACACGTAGTTTCATTTCCTCTTACCATTAAAGACATAATGTATAATTTGTCCTCGCTGCTGAGGTTGCTGACTTCATGTGGTGCAGTTAAATATTTTCAGGTTCTCTTCCTTATGTTATGTTGTTTGTTTGTTTTTTGCAGCCTTCACAGTTTGAACAGTGCATGGTCCAGATGCTGCAGTCCCTCAAAGAGCCTCTGGACATCAAACCAGGAGAAATCAATGTGAGATAAATCATCCATCCATATATGACTTGTTGTTTGCACCTTGTATTTTGAGTTCTGAGCCTGTCGTTTGTTGTTAAAATACATTGAATGTGTTATATTTGAAGGCACGCTGTTTCTTTTAGGCCAATCAAAGCAGAGGATGAATAACTGAACTAAAGTTTGTTCAATTTTAATCATATTTCCTGCAGTCCCAAAAGTTTTAGCTGTAGTTAAGAACATACAAAGGAAGCCTTAGACTATTTTGTAATTGTACTGTTTCTGATTTAATCTTAGGTATAGTTTAGGTTTCTCATCGTTGAGCAGAGCACTTCTGATTTTGACTTTAGGGCAATTACACAGTCTGATCACTGAAAAGAAACAAACAACATCTTGACTTTAAGCAACTTGAAAAAGATGGTAGGACTTCTCTGATTTTGTTTCACTGTGATTTCATCAGGTAATGCAGTTGGAGCAGGTCCAGGACCAGGCCACAGAGCTCACTGTCAGCATCATGAAGGTAGGATCTATCAGCCTGCAGCCAGAATAACTGATATGGTTACATCATGGATGTTTAAACAACATACAATCATGCAAATGTGCAAAGGTGTCGCACAGTTTTAGCTCTCAATCGGCCATTCAAAAGGACCTCTGTGGGATGCACTGTGTGAAATACTTGGTCGTCAGTCAGAAGCAAAGTGAACCTAGAAAACACCTCCTGCAGATACAGGTTACGCACTCAAAGCCACAGGTGTATCAGGAGTCTAAGAAAATATCAATACACTCGAGTATGGCAGTATTTTCTTTTGTGATACTGTATCGAGTCTCGTTTTGTGTTGTAGCATCACAAATAAATGTAATTCTACAAGTTAGAAGGTGTTCACATCTGTCATTAAATATGACTTAAATATGATGTTTTTCTGCTCAAGCAAAGATGTTCATTCCTGGAACTGCGGCTATTTTTTTTTAGCAATCGTTTGGCCATTTTTCTGCCTCTATTGTGAGAGAGAAATAGCTGAAGAGGAGACATGAAATGTGGGAGAGAACGAGGGGGGATAGGCATACAGCAAAGGGCCACGGGTAGGAATGGAACCTGCGACCTGCGCACGAGGAGGACCGCAGCCTCAGTATATGTACACGCTCTGATCCACGCCAGCATTTAACTGGTTGCCTGACATATTGTTGCTCCACCCTTACTGCAAAATCCTGCTGAAAAACAAACAAATAAACAGACACAGGGCAAACCTCACCTAACCAGCATTCAGTCTGACACAGATGTCATTCACGCCGTCTTTCACAGTGTAACATGTAGTCAACTATAATGTAGATAACATAGGGATAACAAACCTGTAAACCTGGTGTAAATGTAAATCTGACAGACTTTATCATGTCGATTCAGATGTGTGAATGTTTTGTCTCATCTTAGGTTTTCATAAACTGCTTGGAGCAGCTGAGCAGTAAAACCGATGGAGACTCTGATACGTCTCAGTAAGTATAAAGATGATTTCTTTTAGCTTGTTTTAGCTTCTTTCTTTTTTTCCTTCTCATACATGTTTAAATCTCTCTTGTGTGCACAGCGACATTTCCGTGGACCTGTCCTCTCCAGATCGGTTTCCTGGCATTCAAGAGGGCTTCAGTCCAACATCTGTAAGCAATTTTTAAAAAAAAATCATTTCCTTTTAAACTGTTTTGGGGGTTTAATTCACCTGAAATCTCACATCTGGCGACTGCCAGCGTCACCAAAGCGTGGGCTCTTCTCTTCACACAACAAGACGAACACAAGTCTCACTCATTTAAACCACAGAATGTTATCAGGGCTGTTTCCTGGTTGTGGACAAGAAGCAGATACGTCCTCATTTCCTGTAACTTGTTTGAGATATTGGTGAGGGGCAGGCGAGGAGGCCGAGGAGGAGGAAGAGCAGGGTGTAGAGAGCTTCTGGTAAAGGGAAATGGAGCAAGCTGCAGACGGGGTTTCCCCAGCCCAAACATGTAGCAGGGTTTAGGCAGCCAGACACCAATGAGTGCTGCTGACCGGAGTTAGAAGGGGCATCACCCACGATATGAACTGTATGGAAGGTCAGTAAGCCACCACACACAGACGAGGATGGTGGCACCTGTCTGCCATTACACGGAGACTCTTAGACTGCAAACAACAACGTTCTGCCAATGACATCATTTGTGGTTATGAAAATGTAGGCCAGACATTCTGTCTTCACTCCTGCCATTGTCGGGGGGGACTACCAGTGTTTAGATCATGAAAGAGAGGACGATTAGGAAAATGAGGACTAAGTGAAAACATGTTGTGGAACATGAAGAAGGCGCGTAAGCAACAACTCATTCTTCTAAAACACAACAACAATTATTGTTAGCATCAGTAGTGGAAGCTTGTTTTTGATGAAGCACCATTTCAAAATGAAGACATGACATTTCAGTGTAAATTAGAAATGGCTCCTATATAAACATTAATATATATGTAATAATATAATATAATAATTATAAGTAATAAGTAAATATAAAATAATAAGCATACATAAATAAGAAATGACGAGTATTTCTGGTGCTGACTAGCAACGTTTAATTGGTTTGAATTAAAGGTATTAACGTGTGTTGTTTTTTTTTTGCATGTGCAGGAGCAGCGTCTGCTGATCATCCTCAGTAACTGCCAGTACCTGGAGCGACACACCTTCCTGAACCTGGCCGACCGCTTTGAGAAGCACGGCCTCACCGGGACGGAGAAGATCACACAGGTCAGTGCAGCTAAAAGAGGAGGAGGAGGAGGAGCACTCAGCTCCGTCCCGTACCGCCGACAGCCTCACTCTCTTCTGAGCAGAGATGTGACTCTTTAAGGAAAATTAGAGGTCATTGTCTCGAAGCTCACTTTTTCACACCTGTCTCTTTTTCACACTCAGACACACACACACACACACACACACACACACACACACACACACACACACACACACACACACACACACACACACACACACAAATGGCTAATGGCTGATTCAAGGCTGCTTGGTTTTCCTGTAAAAAAACAAGTCGGCATTTCTTTGAACGAGAGCAAATTTGTGATGCGACATTATTTTCAAGTCATTAGAGAGTTTGGTCCTTTCTTTAAAACTTGAACTCATGTCAGGGTTACAGTGATATTCTATTGTTGTAACATTGCGTGTTCGACCTGCCCCAGGTGAGCGTCCACGCCGTCCGACAGCTGGACAGAAACCTCTTTGAAGCCTACATCGAGAGGCGGGCCGACCCGATCGCAGGCTCTCTGGAGCCCGGCATCTACGCTGGATACTTTGACTGGAGAGACTGTCAAACACCCACAGGTATACACCGCTCAGTGTGAGAGGCTACAGAGGCGACAGGCTGGCCTTTGTGTGTGTCGTGTTCAGTCAGACCTCTGGATGTATGTCTGAGATGATGGGACGGGGAAATCACCCGCTGTTGATATCAGAAATTTGGTCACCGTATCATGGGAACCCGATATATCTGTTGTGATCTGTGTTGTTGTGGTGTCATGTGTGGAGGTACGGCTCTTTTGATGGCTTACTGTAAACACCGCTGACATCATCTGTGTCAGTCCAGTGTCACAGCCATGGTGTTCAGCTGTGGGTGTGTGCGCAGTCTTGTGTGTGTGTGTGTGTGTGTGTGTGTGTGTGTGTGTGTGTGTGTGTGTGTGTGTGTGTGTGTGTGTGTGTGTGTGTGTGTGTGTGTGTGTGTGTGTGTGTGTGCGCACGAGTTTGACTTTTTAACTCGCCACATGCACTCCATCACCCAGGTGAAACTTAAATGTGTATATGTGGTTTACCTTAGCACAGGATGTGAAGCAACATGAGTGTGTGTGTGTGTGTGTGTGTGTGTGTGTGTGTGTGTGTGTGTGTGTGTGTGTGTGTGTGTGTGTGTGTGTGTGTGTGTGTGTGTGTGTGTGTGTGTGTGTGTGTGTGTGTGTGTGTGTGTGTGTGTGTGTGTGTGTGCTTACTCTAAAAGGCAGCACTGATCGAAAGTTGGACCTTGCTCTGTTTGGTTTCTGCCGGTGTGAGTTTGTGTGTCTGTGTGCATGTGAAAGAGGAACGGTTCTGGACACTAAACCACACAGCTAGGATATGAAACTTTCACTAGTTGCACTGTTTGTGTGGGACCCATGTTGGTTTGGTTGCTGCAGGCATTAAAAAAAATCCACTTTCAGTACTTTCAGTCTGTTGTTTCACTGATAGATATTTTACACCTCAGGGCGAAACATCAGCTAAAGTCGTCGTTGTTGTTGCTGCTTCTCCTCACAGACCAGAGGAAAGCAAAGATAGTATTGTTTTTAATAAGAACAATCGTACATATTTAGGTGCAGCATAATGACGCCGGTCCTGATAATAGAGTAATAATAATAGAGTCATGTAGGCTGAAATAAATTTATTCAAATGGTTCCATTCATATGCACCTTGTTTTTAATGTATGACGTAAAATTAATTGAATTCTGCAATTTAAACAGACCCCAATCTGAATCTTGCATCATGTGCTGCCGTCTTAAATCCATGTTTAAAATGCTCAAATCTGTGTTCCCATGACTCTGCTGGACTATAAGAAAACCAACCCGTTATCTGCTAAAGCTAAAGTTGGACTCGACTGTGATCCTACAAACAGCCTGTGGTGCGTTGATATTTACAGTCTTTGTTGAATCTATTCATGCAGTCAATCGTACAACAGCTCTCTCCCATCTTAGATGTGTGTTTTTGTGTTTTTACAGCTTTCATGCTCAACGCTAACGTTGCATCATTTAACAAGTATTAACAGTGTGACATTAACCATGTTGGCTGGTTCAGCTGTAGCTTTGAGCATCAGACACACACGGTGTGTGTTACACTTCAGACCACAGTTTGTATGGAGACTGTGTGGACAGACACTTCAGGCACCACTCAGTACTTTATTTTATATATTTTTCATGTTATTTCATCACTAAATTCACAATTTTTTTTAGGCAAGAAGTCCAACTGTGTAGATTTTAAATATTGATGGCTAATCCAACATTTGCTAACCATTTGTCAGCTGGCTAAGCTGGACACTGCTGCACATGACTTCAACAACATTTCTGTATTTATTCTGCTTATTTTCCATTATTATTATTTATTTATTATTCTGCTTTAGGTAAACCGTATGAGATAACGAACAGATCCTCCTCTTCCTTCAGGCTCTTCCTCCTCTGCTGCTGCTTCTAGCATCCCCCGTCCACCTTGATCCTTAGTTATAGCCTTTACTGGTTTGATATCTGTTTTACTGGGAAATATTACATTGAGTGTTGATTTAGATTTGTGAAATTCACCAGCACCTCTAACATGGATGTGTTATAAAGAACAGATGACACACTTAGTTGTGTGTTCAGTAGACAATATGCAGAACAAACTGACTGACTATGTTTGCAGGCAGGGCTCTAGTTGACTTTTCCCAAACTCAGGGTTCCTCTTATTTCTTGACGTCTCCAAACGTTTCCATTTTTTTGTTCATGTTGCATCTTCTTCTCCCTCAGGCGTAAGAAACTACCTGAAGGAAGCTCTGGTGAACATCATCACGGTTCACGCCGAGGTACAAACAAGTCGACACACTTCTACACAAAAACTGTCCCTTTTCTCTTTTCTGGTGCTTTTTTATCCAAACATGCCTTCATCAGGTTTCATCAGTAACTTCATGTGTCTCAGGTCTTCACGGTCTCCAAGGACCTGGTTCCTCGGGTTTTGTCTAAAATCGTTGAGTCAGTGGCGGACGAGATGTGTCGTCTCATGCAGTGTGTGTCCTTCTTCAGCAAAAACGGAGCCCTGCAGGTACACACTGGCAGACACACACACACACACACACACACACACACACACACTCACACTCATAGTCTGACCCTGACTCATAAGTGGACCCTCCTCCTTGTGGGGGATTTACCTGCCGTTTCTGATAAAGCCGTATGTCGGTTCAAGCTACTGACGGTTTGATGATGTCATTTCATCTGCTCATATTTTTTTACATTTTTTTTGTCATCCTCAGGCTCGCCTTGAACTCTGCGCCCTCAGAGACGCCATAGCTGCCTTCCTAAACGCAGAAAGCATGTAAGAGCAGCACACATGTTCACGTAGCGGTGCAGATAGGAACTCGCACACGTGTCTGTGCCCATGATTTATGGTTCTGTAGCAGTCGCACATCCCTCTCTACTGTCCCTATTTATGGTACTAGGTGGGTTATGGAAAGGAAGTGAGAGTAATCTGGTTCTGCTGTGTCCACGCTCTGTGGCATGTGTGTGTGTGTAGATGTTTGTGTTCACATGGGCATGTCAGGAAACACACACAGACTTATTCTGAGCTGCGTGTCATTGTTTGTTAATGAATGTGTTTTTAAAGTGAGCGTCTTGTTTCTAGCACCAGCTTCAAACTGGCTCTGGATGCCCTCCCTCAGCTACACAGCGGAGCCGATAAGAAGTGAGTCTCACACTGGTGCATGCTGCGCTTCATGAGTTAAAGATGAATTTCCCATGATTCCTGTTTTTTTTTCTTCTTTTTTGTCTCTTCTGTCAGGTTATTGGAGGAGCTGTTGAACAAGTTTAAAAGCAGCATGCAGCTCCAGCTCACCTGCTTCCAGCCGTCCTGCGTCCAGCCTGTAAAGAGATAAACTCACCAACACAACACCGTCTCTGTCTCTTATCTGTGTGCAAATCAGCAACTTCATCTTTGCAGTATTCACTTTATTGCTGTATCACTTTCGTTAGATTGGTCACACACATGCGTCTTATCTCATCTCAAAGACAGTAAATGAGTTGATTTCATTATTAGTGTGTGGGACAGTCCCAATCCTGTTTGGTTATGCTAATCACACACAGCTAACGGACAGTGTTCACAGGCCTGCAGCAGCGTCGACACTAAACAAGACACAGTTACTGTTAAAGCGATGTGTTCAAGGTCCTCTTACTGGCTCGTTCAGGTGCCTCTCATTGTAACAGCAGTTAACGTTTGCTTAGTTGTGATTGAAATAAAACTCGTTGCAAATGTTTACTTGATTTATAAGAGTCTTTAAGGAATATTCTATATATTTTTCTTCATTTTCAACATATATGATGCTACACTAAGAGACGATATTAATGCATGATTGTCACACGTTGGACATATTTGTTCAGGATTATCATTTCACAACCAAATGAAAGAAACTGATGAACCCAATAAATGTAAGGAAATATCAGCACCTTGTTTGGCCTCTGTTAGTATCTATTAGTGCATGTATTTAACTTGTATTATTAATAGGCCTAAACAGAGCATTACATGGTGGAGCTGGTGATACAATATCTATCAAGGTCCTGGGATTTGATATATTGCAATACTACAGTATAAGCAAAATATTGTGGTTTTTCTTAAATCTAGTCAAATAAAGAGCACAGCACCTTATGCATAAAATAAAGTAAGTATAAAAAGTTTTCTTTTTATGCAGACAGAACAGAACAGTGGGATCTGCTTTTGTATGATCTACTATATGGGTGGGATGATAAAAGAGGATAATGCATTAAAAAAAATCATAAACTAGATAAGATAAAATTGGGACAGTGTTTTGAGAATCGATACAGTATAAGACATAATATTGCAATACTCAAGTCTGTCAGTATTTTCTTAAAAACTAGTCCGAATGTGTTTCCACAACATTTTAAATTGTTGTGTTTTTAATGGTTCTTGGTGTATTAACATTTTGCAGTTGTTCACACCTGGTATCACCAGGTGATGCGATCACAAGAGGACAACGTCGAGCATTATAACATGTCTCCACATGCCTGTTGGTGTTCAAAGATAGATTTGATCTGGACTCTTCATAGTAGTCTTTAAGCTAAAAACTGTTGCTCAGCTGGAACACTAAACGAAATCAACCAGAATCACCGTCTCTGCATTCCTCAGTGTTTACCTTCCACCTGGATGTTGCTACTTCCTGGTAGCTTTTAGCTTAGATGCTTAAGTCGAGATTTCCCCTCAAAAAGGGTCTGTAGATGACATATTTTCAAATCTGTTAGGGATCTCTGGGCTTCTGGAGACTTGGATTACACTTTTTTTTAAACATTTTAAAACAAGTCCCCTCATCTCCACATTATTTTGGAGAATAATGCAAAGCGGTTTCGATACGAAGCTCCAAAAACTCTTGTGAACTTGACTCGACTTTAATCAGCATGGTGGTTTAGATTTCATTAGTGGGTGAACTGTTCCTCTAATATCATTATCAATCTATCAATATCTTTCCTATCAATATCTCCCTGCAGGAAGAGATCCTGTATCTCAATGGGACCTTCCTGGCTAAAGAAAGGATAAATGAATATCTCTTTCTACATACAAGGACGTCTGTCTGCTTCATTGGTTTGAAGATGTTGTTATTAATCACCTGTAAAATGATCCCTTCAGAGCCGTATGTCACAAACACACAGCAGTGAACCGTTGTGGTGCATACAGTGCTTACAGACAGTTGGTCTGTGTGCATCATCTCTGGAGCTCCAGCTCACGCTGTCTGGTATGTGTAGCTGTCTGGAAGGAGAGGGCGTATGCATGGTGGCAGGGTGGGGACGGTGAGGGCCGTTACTGAGGGCAGACAGAAGAGAGGCTGTAGTCGGATCCCGCAGGACGACGGCGACAACAGAGAGTCTGAGTACAGTTGTGAGTGTTAGGAAGCGAGCGGTACGTTTGTGGCAGGTAGTTCTAGTCAGACAGAGACACGCCCGTAACTCGCATGAGAAAGATTGACATGATACGAGGGGTTATCTGAGGACAAGATGTGTTGTAGCAGCATTCAGCCTTAACTTCTGAGGAACACCTTTAGTTTCTACAACGCTCCGTTTCATGCAGCTCAAACCCCGACTGTCTGTGTTTCCATCTACATTCAGGGGAAAGTCAGCAGCTCAGACAGGAGTTGTTTTGATTCTCTGTTCTAAACTTAGCATCTCTGTCCTCCCACGGATTCATTCAGCAAACACGTTCAAAGCCTGATCCGTCCTCCACAGCTCTGTGTTTACTGTAACAGATGTGAGAAAGGGGGGTTTTCTTCTTCTTCTTCTTTTTATTCGCCTGTGCTCTGTTCCATTCAGGAGAGAAGATGACAACACATGTAAAACACCTTTAGGTCTGAGTGGGTGGAGAACTCTGACACGTCTGAGGAGGTTTCATGGAGTGTTTTTCTGACAGGTGTGTTCATACAGAAGAAACATCTGTTTATAAGCGTTTAATGAAGGGTTTATAACACATTATAATGTAGCTATAAGGACGTTTTAGTGTCGTTTGAGTAAAGATATACTTATTTCTTTGATATTTTCTTTTGTCTTTATCGATTCTCAAAAACACTCAATTTCCAACCTCCTGGTGTCTGAAGGGATTTTCTCCATTTTTGTGAAGCAAATTTGAAAGACATTAAATTTGTCTGAATCAATATTTTAAATTACTTCATTGTGGAGTTATACCATCAGATAGTATTTTTTGGGGGGGGGGCGGGCCTGGAAGCGTGGCTCGGTGACGCGGCAGAGCCATAATCAACAGACAAACAAACCAGTGCCAGCAGAAACATAACCTTCGTAGCTTATGTAATAATTCATCATTTCAAGTCATTAAAAATATAAAAATCCAACATCCTCCAGTTCAGCCTTTGCAATATGTGAAATTTATTTATGATTTTTCCCTGGTTTGTATCAGAATAAACTTGAAATCTTTGAAAACATTTATTTTTACTATGTTCTTACATTTTATGGACCATCTGATAATCAGAACTATATATAACGCATTAATCGATAATGGAAATGATTATTAGCAGCAGTCAGTGACTTTCAAAGTAAAAGTTTTTTCCCAGCCTAATCAAGAGACGACATCTTCTTCGCTCTTCTGGTGAATAATTCTGCAGTAACGAACGTATTTGTGTTTTTGTTTTCATGGAAGTGGAAACAGACTCTGATCTGTGAGTAGAAGCCAGGAAGGCTTTCTCTGCAGCGCAGCACGGAAAGCGTGGCTGACCTCTTCCTCTCTCCCCTCGTGATGTCATCGCATTTTTTGTGATTATGAAGTGTTTGATTAACCATTCTACATCTGAACCACATTTCCTGTTGAGACGCGCACACACACACACAGACACACAGTACTAACACAACCTGAAGAGAAGAGCTGTCTCAGTCATGAACAGAGGTGCCCTTTTGCCATTTATTGTTTTTTTTATAACGGAAATATGTTCATTCAAGGTTAAAAAGCTCAACATGTTGACTCCAGCTCTTTCTCACATTTGATAAATGACACTTAAATTTAAAAATGTCATGTAACTGAAATATTTGATGGGAAAGTGAGCTCATCTAAAATCAGCTCCCTGTGTTTTCTCACACAAGCGCATCCATACCAACCATCTGCACAGCAAATATGAAGCTACTTCCAGTAGATGGTTAGCTTAGCTTAGAAAGAACGCTGAACTAGCAGCAAAGCTAAAGCACAAAAAAAAGAAAGCAAAAATCGCTGTTTTATCTGTTCATCTGAATCTCTAGGAAGTCATTGGTCGTGGCTGAGACGTAGTCAGATTCCACATAAATTTGTGATTTTTTTTGTTGTGCGACAGGAATTAAACAAACTAAACATGTTAAAGTGTGACCTTCAGAGGTGCCTGAAAAGCAGAATTTATCTTTGGAAGCTAAGCTAACAGGCTAGCTGTCTTCCTGTGTTTCCAGTATATCATGTTAGCAGACATTATTGCTCCATACTTGATTCAGATTTAACCCTACTAAAAAAAACTGTGTTGTGTTTTAATTTTAGCTGAAAACATTAGCCTGACTAACCAGGCTTGTTCATCCCAAGGTTACTTTAAACACACAATTTCACGTCATAACAAAATATAAGAATAACACAACTTAAACTTCATGATTCTTCTTTAGGCTAATAAAAACAGACAATAGGTTATTAATGAATTTTTTTTATTAAACCAAGTGAAAACAAACAAATCTCTCATGTCTCTTTCAGGTCTTTCTCTCCTGCAAACTGAACAATAAATGTACAAAAAATAAAATAAATGAATCATTAATATATTACCAACACAGGTCCAGTTGGAATAGAAACTACAAACATGTCTTGTATTTCAAATATTTTAAACTCCATTTGTCCACCTCACAATTGACTGATTTTTAAAATATTTTTTCTTTTGGCCATAACGGTGTGTAATACACAGATGCATTCTGGGCCGGGCCTGATTCAGGTTCAGACTCCTGGTCTGAACGATACTGTAATGAAATTGGAGCAGGTTGGAGCAGGAGATATGATGATGCTCCACCTTCATGCTCTGGTTTCCAGTCTTTATGCTATGCTAAGCTAAGATACCCGCCTGCCGGCTCCAGCTTCATGTTTACTGTGCAGACTTCAAATTGGCATCAACCTTTTTAATGTGACTTTTTGCAATGAAGTGAAAATGTTGATCCCCATAAGGCACTAAAATGAATCACACAGTTTTTACAGTACAATCACCAAAGCTGTCAGTTTTCTTTGCATAGCACAGAAATGAAAAAAAAATAACACTAACTTTGGTTCCAGCCACACACACGCACACACACCGACAGACACACACACATGGTAAACAGTAACCGTCATTCAATGTTCGTCACTGAATGTAAAACATCGTCCAGATTCGACTCCTGGGTTAAACCTGCGTCGTGACGTTTTCCAACAGTCTCTTGAACCAGCTGAGATCAGTCCTGCAGGCTGCTGCTGTGGTGATGTGTGATGGCCCTCTGGTAGTCCTCAGAGGGGTTTAGGTGGTCCGTGACTCCTGGGTGCTCGTAGCTGCGGTAGTAGTGGCCGCCCATCTGCTGAGCGTAGTACAGGAGCTGCCTGGCAAACAGCGGCTCCACCTGGAAGTGTCACAGAGAAAAAGCTTCGTCAGCAGTTTTCTTTACAGATAGTTTAAATGGAATCAAATTGTTGTATTGGAAAACCTACAAAGTGCATTTTGGAAGTTTAAACTGTAGTTTTAAAAGTGAAAAATGTGATTTGAAAGTCTCTGAGAGATCGTTTCTCACACTGTTACAGGTGTAAAATTAAACTTAATGTAATCAGTTGTGACTTGTGGTCTTTTTCTTGGATGATCAGTTATCGTGTGGTGTTTATGGACCAGAGGAACCTTTGGAACTTGTTACGCTGGTTAAAATCTTTCACCATTTTCAAAGGGAGGGTAGATAGTGTAGTGCCTTTTGGTAGAAATGATCTCGGTAGAAGGATGGAGCACGGGCCCGGAAAGAAGGCATCCTAAATAGTGTGTGTGTGTGTGTGTGTGTGTGTGTGTGTATATATATATATATATATATATATATATATATACTACTACTACTACTACTATTATATATATATATATATATATATATATAGATATATATATATATATATATATATATAGATATATATAGATATATATAGATATATATATATAGATATATATAGATATATATAGAGTATATATATATATATACTCTACTGAGCCATTCCAGTTTTTCCATGATTAAAAAGCCTGATTAAAAGAGCTGCACATTGAATAGTCTTCACAAGGACAAAATACCAACCCATCCCAAACAGAGTTTGGCTTGAACACAATGTCAGACGGAGTAATGATGTGAAACATTCAGTCTGATTATCAGGCCTCCATAATAACTGGAGCACAACTGGTTGAACCTCCACTTTTTGGCTTGTTTCTGGGGTTTTTGTCTGTTTTTTTTTTTTTCTTCTTTGGTTGGAACAGTGAGAGAAATTCCATCTTCTGATGCAGAGCAGATTTTCAGCCATGTGGGCGTCAAACCAGAAACCAGGCGAGAGTTGAATCTCTGCAAAAACTGCCTCAGAAACTGAATTTATGACTGGGATGAATTTCTCACAGACTTTCAAATCCTAATTTTCACTTTTCAGACCACACTTTCATACTTTCTAAACCAGTAAAAGTTACACTGGGCTCATGTGCGAAACTGGTTTTGCAGTCACCTGGACCGTGAGGGTTCGTCTTTGCCTCTGCGGGTCCAGACACTCGTCTCCGAAACTCAGCAGGACCTGGAAACGAGGCGGCGGCCGACCGTGGAGCCCGTAACTCTGGATCTCTGATAGTCAGGATGGAGACGAGATCAAAATGCTGTTAGCTTTAAAGATTAAGAACACATCTCAACTGGTAACAGATGCATTCAGAGGTGTTTCACTTGAAGTGGTCTGACCTTTGATTCGAATGGAAAGTCCTGATCACATCATACATGCAAATACAATTATCTGAGACTTTTACACAGCTGTCGTAGCATGTGGGTGGCGATGATGTGGCTGTGGAGAGGTCACGTGACTGCTGCCTCATCGGCTTTAAAAAGTTTCATCGACCACAGTCATAAGGAGATGTAGACTTTTGAGAAGTTTTACTCTTCGGTTTTGTTCTGAGATGGTGTTTTTGATCCAACCTGACTTACAGTAAATGAGCCGAAGTCTTTCTCAGACATGAATTCAACCTTAAGGAATTCAAATGTGCTTCCTACCCGTTTCTAAAGGTGTTTGTACTAAAGGCAGCAGCCAGAAAGGCTTTACTGAAAGAGCGAAGAAACAAACAAGAGATTTCAAGCAATCAATGGGTTAAAAACATGTTTCTTTTTTATTGTATAATGTGAAATATTTGTGATTCAGATGGTTAATGGAGCATTTGAGGAATCACTTCAGTTTTTGGTTTTGTTCTGTTTCATTTGCTGATTGAAGGGTTGTGTTGAAAAAAGATCTTTATATTGTATCAATCGTTTGGGTATCAGCACCATAACTCTGGTAGTACTAAAACATGTCAAATATAATCCAGCCTTATTTGATAGACTGAGTTCGTACTCTTCTCCAGTTACCATGTCTGTGTTCTAGAGAGCAACGGGCCTTAATTTTGGAGAAATCTAATCGAGAAACATGCATCATAATTTATTGCGTGTCATTTATAGAACCAAAATGCCAAAGTTTTGCTTGTTGTAGTTCCTTAAATGTGAATATTTGATGTTTAATATCACTGTAAACTGAATAGATGGTTGAATCTCTACTTCCTGACATTTCTTAGACGTCCAGGTCGTCAAAGACGAATCTTCAGATGAAATGATGAAGTGAATGGTCGTCTGCAGCTCTCTCACCTGTAATGTAGTCCTGTGTGTGGAGGAGTTTACAGTTGACGTCTCTCTCCAGTTTGTTGGGCTTGTCTCCGTACTGGGACAGTCCTCCCTGCCAGTACACTCTGCTCTGACACTGCCTGCGGGCGTAGAGTCCGTCCGGGCCCATCCACAGCAACACTCCCCTCTCTAGGGTGGATGGGGGACTCGGGGGACACTCCTCTGTCCTCTTCTGGCCTGAGAGGCTGTCCACGGGCAGGGGGACCACCTCTGGGCTTCCAGGCTGCAGGTAGTGCTTCTCCTCTGGGGAGCATGGAGTGATGTGGCACCCGTCCGGACTGGTGACGGTCACCTCCCTCACCAGACTGTCTCGGAAATATACAGACACGTGCAGGCGGAAGTCTGATTGGAGCAAAAGAGGACACGGGAAGAGGTAAGTGCATCCTGGGGTTTGTAGTTTTCTAGCGAGTCGAAGCAAAGATAAACTGAACAAAACCAGACGTTTTATGGAAGTCGTGTGTTTGGTGTGGAAGTTTTGCTTCAGATTTCAAAAGTTAATGTTAAACTTTAATTATATTCCTCCCATCAGTCCAGTCAGTGTTTTAAATGGGTAGAAATGACTTCTACATGTCATCTCATCAGATCTCAGCCTTGTCTGCAGTGTCACCTAAACATTCAGACCTGAAACTGGAGCTAATATTATTGTATGTTCTTAATGCTAATACACAGTTTCATTAAAGCTGCGATCAATAGTTTCTGGCCACTAGGGGGCAGTAAGTAGTTACAGCCACCTTGAGGATTTTGTGCTGGACAGGTAGCAAACGGTGGGTTTATCGAACCACCGGCCTACAGGGTCGATGCCCACATCGATTCTGAATCATACAATAAACGTGTCTTTACACATAATGTAAAGATGAATTTATTTAAAACTATACTGGGTTTGACATTTACAACAAAGCTCAGTAGAGGATGTGATCTGCACCAACAGTACCCTCCTCCTCCTCCTCCTCCTGATTTCACCGTATCCACAGCTTAAAAAGTGATGTGAAAGTGTTTGTTTACCTGAGAGTGCCTCCGCTGATCTGATGCTGGCGTCCAGAGTGAACGGCGAGGGCTGGCTGTCGGCAGGGCCGTACGAGTAGATGGAGGCTCTGAGCTGGTAGCCTGCAAACACAGGGGAGCTGACAGGAGTCAACACAAACAGAAACATGTTTGCAATGCTTGAATTAGCAAGGATGCTAATGCTAACGATGAGGGGGTATACCGTTCTCCATGGACGCGCCCTGCCATGGCAGGCTGCGGGGGGGGCAGGGACACTGAGCGAAGGGCAGCTCAGGCAGGGAGGTCGGCTCCTGACAGTAATCCCTCCAGCTGCATTCTGCTGTGGGCATGAACTGTGACATCTGCAGACAGACACACAACCTGTTCAACATGCAAATACCATACAGGACACAATCTGTGGATTTCAAATTAACAGAAGTGGGGAAAATGTAAAAAAATGTAAAGTTAATATTTTATTTAAAAATCAATTCTCAAGACTCGTTAAGCAGTAAAGTAACATTTTAGGAGTATTAAAGGAGCAAAAGATTAAACAGGAACAGGGACATGTTGATGCCACACCAGTAATTTATTATTATGACATGATTTTTTTTCACATTATTACATTACATCTCATATTTAACAAGATATTTTCATTTCATTTTCACATTATTACTTTCATAATCGTGTCATAAAAAGATATGTCTTAATAAGATGAAATGAGTCACGTTATGACAATAAAACTTATCAAGTGAAGATGTTTTTGTTAAAACAAGATACATAAAAAAGTTTGCTTGTTTTGATAATAATAATAATAATAATTGGTAATAAAGGGAAAATCTCACGTTATAATAGTGAAATTTTCACTTACATTTTTCTGATATGACAGCACTGCCGTAATACATTTTAAAACCTGTTATATTTTAAATTAAAGTTAGTCATTTACATATATTTTTAGAGTCACTGCATTAAAATGTAATTAAAAAGTAAAAAAAATTAAAGTAAATAAATGAATTGTATTAGTTTTCCATTAGAATTATACTCCTGACACCTTGGCTGCTTGCTTTGGTGGAATTCAGACTCCTTATTTAAGTATTTCTAAAATCCTGTTTATAGCCCTGAGACAAATAATACTATCTAATAAATTAAAACCATTTGTTACAACTGCTTAGACTTGAACTTGGAATCATTCATGCATAGTGTGCCTCCTCATCCACTGGTTTTCTTTCATATCAACCTCTCTCTCTCTCTCTCTCTCTCTCTCTCTCTCTCTCTCTCTCTCTCTCTCTCTCTCTCTCTCTTAAGCCCACCCCTCTCATTTTCATGTGTATGGAAATCACCTGAGTCTGCAGGGCGGGGTAGGAGGGGTGCACCTGGTAGCTCATCGGACTCAGAGGACTGTCCTCCTGTCGGAGTCCTACATGCAAAGAGAAAAGAATATGAACTCTAAACAGAAAAAAAATCTGATGACATCATGCATCATGACCTTCACTGGTGGAGCCAATGACCTTCATTAATCACCAAATGTGCATTCAGAGAATTCAAAACATGGGGTGTTTGAAGTGGGACTGACTTTTCTTGGCCTCCTCTGGGACGATGCGGTAGACTTTGTACGGGTCTGAGATGTCCAGCTGGCTCCTCTCCACAAGTTCCTCAAAGTCGTTGCTCTTGTTGAGGGCGCAGCGGAGGCGAGTCTTCCAGGTCGGCGGGTCAGGCTTGTCGATCCCCTCCCGAAACTTGCCTTTAAACAGCGCCCAGGCCTGCAGACAGGTCACCGGTGAAGCTTTAGAAACGAGAGCCATCAGGAGACGGGGTATCTCCTACGGCCCTTAAAGTCACATGAACACATCCTGTCTGACGTATAGTGGACATGTAAAAATGTGTAAACTTTACAAGATGCTCTCTTATGCTCTGGAAATGAAGGCAAGTCCATGGAAATGCAAATCGTCATCATTTCAGTCAAAGAAAGAATACAAGTTTACAAGATGTCCTTCAAAAACGAACCTCACTCTTTTCTTATGCATAGGTAGAAGTTATCGCCATGGAAACCCAAATAATAAAGACTGTAAAAAAAAAAAGAAACTCTAAAGAGCAAAAGGCACTCCAGCTCATGGCTGATGTGTAAACGCACAGTTTGTCGGACATATATGAGATGACAACACTCAAAATAGACAGAGTTGAATATTTTTCCCCAAAATGAGAAAAATTTAAATAATAAAAATACCAAAAGGCACCAACCAGTCTTGCAGATCTTTGAAGTGTTAACGAAGTTTTATGGGAAAAAAAATCAAATGGTTTTTGAGTTATGCCCTGGACAAACTATAGAGTTTATTATTTATTACGTCTCATATGTAGTTGAGGGTATTTGAGCAACAGAAAATGACTCATCTTCTAATTTCAGTGTCTCAAATGTGAAGATTTCCTAATATTAAACTGATTATCTGTTGGATTATTATTGTTCGTCTTTGGCTTTGGGAACCTGTGTAGAACATTATGGATCAAACATTAATCCACAAAGTCATAATCCATAATTAAAATGATCAATAATTTGTTTTGCACATTTCATGCACAACAACAACAAAGTTATTTAAATAAAGATTAAGTACGAAAAACAGCATAAAACATTAAAACTCGAACCGGTGTTCCAAAGTTATTAATTTTTCATACTTTACTCTATTTGTAGTAATGAATCTATACGGTAATCGTTATCGTTGCTTCCTTTATGTGTGTTTTTGCCACTTTTACGCACCTGTTTCCTTACTTTTACTCTGAAAGTCACACGTCTCACACCGGCCGGAGGATGCGGGTGTTTTACCTTGAAAAGCGCGGCATCCTCGTCCCGGTTGTAGTCCTGTTTCCCGGCGTGTTTCCACGGTATCCTGAAGATGCTCTTGTCGTCGTTCTCCCACACTAGGCCGGAATATTTGCCGCAGTCCACCTGCTCGATGAGCCACTGGCGCAGCTTTCCGTTACCGCTGCTCCCGGAGCCTCCGTAATCCAACTCCGCGTGCATCTCTGTCCCGCCGGGTCCTGTAAGGTAGTGAAACGAGCTGGTGTGAGTTCTGAAGAAGTGCGAGCCTCAGTGAAACTCACCAACCCTCCTGACCTCCCACGCAGGATGACTTCATGTGCGTAACTACCCCGGTCTTACCTGCGAAACTCTAAACCAGTTTTGAAATCCGTCAGCCTCTCAGAGTTCTCATCATTACGGCGGGCCCGCTTAAATCCTGCAGGAGGGCGGAGACACGGCCGGCCATGCTGAGGAGGACGCACCTGCTGCTGCCTCTCCTCTCCTCCCCTGCGAAGCTTATCAGCGCGCACGCAGCGGCCGGCCTCCGGTAAGACAGCGGAGGGAAACTCTGCCGGCGTCAGTCAGATGTCAAACAGCCGCACACGCGGAAAGTAACGCGACGGAGACGAAAACAATTCCTTGAAACGATAACGCTTTACGAAAAGTAACGCTAGAGTCCTGCAGGAGAAGTGATGCACTACAGCATCAGCAGCTGTGATCACACCGACCGGAACAGGTGGATATTATGGGCTGTGCGTCATATTAGTATCAGTAACAGTAAAATAAATAAGAGTTTCAGGTCAAGGAACCTTAGAAATAAAGGATTCCACGTACAGATCAATTAAAATAAAGACGGTCTGCATTCAAAACTATTAATTCTATTGGCTCCTGTCAGTGTTTGTTTGTTTGTTTGTTTGTCAGCAGGATTAAACCAAACTACTGAACAGATTTCCAATAAAAGTGGTAGGAAGATGAGTCCTGGGCAAAAAATAGACCCCATTCAATTTTAGGACAGATCTGGATCAGTTTTTTTTTCAAAAATTGTATTTATTTTTTTTACCATTTCTGTCTATGACACACAAACTACCTGAGACTGATGGGAGGTTGGTGCTAAAGGAACCAGGAGTTATTGAGGATATCCAGGTGAAACAGAACCAACATTCCACATGTGTTGTTGGAACACAGGGACCTTCTAGTCACTTATATGACATCATCATTTACAAGATCAACACGTTTTTAATGTAAAATGAGGAGAACCTGAAGGAATGATCCTATTTTGATATCCAATGTTTCTCTTTAATAAAATGCCGACAGACAAACAAACAAACAAACACCCACAAAAGTGTTTTTTTTAAATGAAAAAGGGAAGAAATACTTTGTTTCCGCACATTTATTTAACTTCTCAGCAAATCTTGAAATAGAATGGATTTTTTAAAACTTTCACATAAGGAACTAAATACTTCCATCAGTGACCAGCTGTGACCATTTTTTTAAATAAATAAAAAAGCTTGTTTTCTTTCTTTTATATATATAGTTTTTGTCTAAAATGAGCCTTTAATTCATTACAAAAAAATCTACACATGCCCATTTTTTTTTCTTTTAAAAAAACAACAACTTTTTAATCCATTGTAGTTTTGCCACCAGGTTGTGAACCACTAATCTAAACAGATGAAGAAATTAATCTTAATTTTTAATGGACATTTATTAGTGTGAATCATTAACTCCACAGGCTGCTGACATTAAAATGAACAATACCACCAAAAGTCAACACTGATGAAGTAATAAAAGTGTTATAAGTACTGTATTACTGTGACTGAGGCCTCCTCAGCTTCCTCTGTCTGTAGAAAGTAACACTCATCAGTCAAACAGCCAAAGACACAGCATAACGTAACTGACAGCTAAATGTGACTGTATGTCGTGCTTGGCTGCTCTTCCATGTTGTTTTGACAGTTAGAGGTGAGGACCTGGCCTCAAGGGGGGGCAGAGATGATGATCTAAAAAAACCCTCCTGTTACATGACTTCTTCTCCATTCTGCAAAGATTCACGTCCATAGAGGAAAGTTTTCCTGCTGTAGCTTTTCTCTGAGGGATCGATGATGAAGGCAGGAGATGATGAAGGTGTAACAGTTGTTTGAGTTGTGGAGACACAGATGACAGGAGTTCAGGTGCTCCTTGTGGCCAGAGCTGGACTGATGCTGGACCTTATGGTGCTGCTGCTGCTGCTGCTGCTGTTAGGTCTTTGAGTTAAAAGAGTTTCCAGGTCCTCGTCGTCACTGAATGACTTCTTCCCGTATCGGTCCTCCCACCAGGCCCGATACTGGATGGGGGAGAGCAGAGGGAGGGGGGCCAAAGAGATAGAGGGGAAAACAAAAGTGTGCTTCAAATTATTTTTAATCAAACGTCTGAAACCACCTCACAAAACACTTTTCACATGTCTGAAGCCTAACTTTGTAAAATCAGACACACAAAGCGGTAAATTCTGTAGAAGTCAAACGTTTTATCCTTCAGCCTCATTCATTCACCCGTCATGAGACGGATGCACAACGCAGCCTTTGGCACCTGTGTGAGACCAGTTGTAGAATATTCTGGATGTAAGTCATACAGGCCTACATTTATATGCATGAAGAGCATCATTACTGAAGCGTATGTCATGCAAGAAAGTCAATAAAACTGTTCCTGAGTCTGTTTATCCGTGTTCTGATGCTCCTCCTTCCAGAGGGCAGCAGAGTCAGCAGTTTGTTCAGCTTGTCTGCCCCCCCCACACCTCCGGATCACACACAAAACTTTAACAGGTCCTTCACTGCACCGTAAAAAAAAAAAAAATCCTAATTTTGCGGAAAATAATGATAATAAATAATAATCATAATATCAATTTTTTTAAATGAATAAAATAAAAGAATTTTTTTTACGGTAACTTTCTGTTTGTTTTATTTCATATAAAATTATAAAACAAAAGACATTGTCTGTACATTAATAAACCAACTGTTATTTTAAGTGTAATCCAATAATGATAATAACAAATTATATTTATTTTTAATTTATTTACAGAAAATTACAGTATTATTTATACAGTATTTTTTTCCTCTTTCTTAATTGCTTTATTGAAGGTGTTTGATTGAAATAATGGAGGAGAAAAAAAAGCAAAATTACTGTTTTTCCCTGCAAAACCTTTAATGATCATTTCTGTAAATGTATTGTTTTGCGCTTAATCTAAATAAGATTTTTTTTACTTTAAATTCATGGTTGTTGTTTGGCAGCCATAGCTGCCAGTCATTTACTGTTTTTTAAAAACTTTTTTTGTTGTTTGTTTTTTTACAGTGTGGCCCACACACCATCCTTCCACCAAGTTTCATGTAAATCTGGCCAGTAGGTTCTACATAAACCTGCAGATCAAGTAGCAAACAAACAGACATGGGTGGAAATATAACCATAAAGAAGTAACTCTGAGCTCATAATGATGATCTCCAACGTCTACATCAAGTCCAGCATGTTTCCATCATTTCCTGTGAATCCCTTGTGCATCGACATCCCACATAGAAATGAAAACCAGTGTGAAATGTTATGATCCTAACTTTTAGTGAGAGCCACTCACTTCTGTCAGTTCTGTATTTTCAAACTCCTCCAGCTGCCGGAGGAAGCCCAGGTTCGGCCCGGCACACGGCCGCACCGCCCTCACCGCTGCCAGAGACTCCACCCAGCCACGACCCGACACCGTCATGATGTAAGCCACCACCAGAGTCACACTGCGGGACACGCCTGCAACGCTGAGAGCACAGGTCTATACAGCATGATGCTCATAATCAGATGACCTTTTTTGGTTTTGTTTTGAAAATTGATCAAATATGAGGATTTCCAGATCACCTTGAGCCAAAAACCAATGATCAGACGTAAAAATCAATTAAACCTGATTATTCCTTTCAACAGCATCATATGCTAATGACACTGGTTTCATACTATTTTAAGATTAAGGATATCAAACATAAAGAAACAAAGCAAAACAGCTGTATTTCCACTCACCAGTGGACGAGGCAGCCCTCCCCTTTTAGCCGGGACTCGTGGATAAACATGATGCTGTCTCTGAAGAACTGGGTCCTGGTAAAGTTTAACACACGGAATTAAAAATAGTCTTTAAACCTCTATGAATTATTTCACATAATTAGCCAAAGCCACTTGATTTGAATTCATAAATATGCTGTTTATGTATTCTGCCTGTGTTTATTCCATCAAATATCAGCCGCTTGAACCTCCAACCTTCCTCAGATACAGTGCATGCTAACATTTAGCTGAGAGGCTACAGTGAGGATATAACTTCTCTTCAAATCAATCGTTGAGATGTGGATTACGCTGTATGGACTCATTTTATGTTTATTTTTGGTTGTTTTTTGATTACTTTTTAAATCGAGTCGCGATCATTCTCAGTTGTTTAGAATAAATGCTTTTTTGTGTGACGCTCCAGAAATGTTTTATGGACTCAGAAACTTCTCCGGACGTGTCCCAGTTCAGGGCCCTCATCCTCACTGTCTGTCCCAGGTCGGAGACTCCTTTAAACACGGCCCACAAATGCAGCCTCCTTTTCCATCGGGTGGTTACTTCATGACCCACCCTATCCCAAGATTCATTGTGCACCAGTGACGACAGTCAACAAAAAAAAAACCCATTTCATTCAACTCCAAATACAAATTCTACTACTATTATATTTTATATACTATTATTACTACTTCTACTACACGTCTTTCTCCACAACGACTTTTACTACGGGTACCAATCAACTTCAACAGGTAATGTTGCTAGGCGACAGGCACAAGGCCTCGTGATGCTTTAGGGCAAAAACAAGAAGAGCCGGTGACATTCACATTCATTCAGCGTTCAGGACTTCGTGGACCGGGTCCTTCGAAGGATGCGGCCCCTGAAATGGGACACAGCTTCATTTTTTATTGAGTTTCTTTAAACTCTGAAAATTAAAATCAGACTCTTGTTAGATTTTTTTTTCCCCGATTTTTTTTTCTCACTCATGTTTGCATGTACATTCTGCATGTATACATTATATAAGTACTCACAGGTTTTGCTTGGAGTGGTCTGCAGCAGATATGCACAGGTACGTCATGTCCTAGAGGGTGATGGAGGGAGCAGTTTAGACTCAAACTGTATTTAGTGCATGAACATTAATTCAATTAATCAATGCACAACATTTAACAAAGTGTACAAACACAGATTTTATTTGAACAGTAACACTTCCTGTTTCTCGATGTCCCCTGAAACCTTGCTCCTCTGACCCTGCCGGTGTGGCAGATCCCAACACAACGATGGTCGCCTCCGTGTGTGTGTTTTTTTCGCACTGTGCACCTGACAGCTGATGGTACATGCAGTGGACAGAAACCAAGCCGTCCTGTTATGACTGCACCGCCGCAAAAACCCCTGAGCCCTCAGGGACACGCCGGACTCTGGAGGCGCTCCAGACAGGTTCGCTCACACAGACGTACAGATGTGCACAAATCAGGTCCTGCATCCTGACAAATAGTCGAATAACTTTGTTCTTACAACTCAGGAGACCAGAGGCATGAACACATTCCTGCATGCAAGTTGTGCAAAATGCAGAAATTGATAATCTTAAGTTTCAAAAAGACATGTTGGGGCTCAGGTTGAATCCTGACCTCATCTTTTTATTTAGCAGTATGGAGCCACATACTGTACAGTAAATGTCACATCTGACCTCAGAGACTTGAGGTTGCAAATTCTACCTTCCTCTCTCAGGACCCATCGCGCCGTCTTCCAAGAAATCAATCAGTCGGTTTGACTGTTGGGTATGCAAATAAACCGTCCCATCTGGCCATTCGGGCCGACAGACCTGAGTCATCATTACGCCACAGAACTCAAAGAAGCCATGTCATCCATGTAAGAAGTGAGAATCATCCTGAGACTCAGATCAGACTTTTGTTTAAGGAGTGAGGCGACATTTCAGGCCCAAAGCCGCTGGTTTGACCAGTTTTGGTAGCGATACTGTAAAACAAGTTGCTGTTTCTCTTCAGTGTTCAATGAAACAAACATGGATGGAGAAAGTGTAGAGAAATCTCCTCTCATGCTCGCTTTCACCCAGAAAAGATGAAAGTTGTGAAAGAGAACGCTGAAGATCAAGATTTTCAAAACCAAGTCGAACCGATTTTTTAATTAGATTAACATTAAAATCGATCATTAATGAATGAATTCTGGAAGGAATTAGTTTTATTTTCCAATCAGAATTTTACAAATTTCTAATTTCAACCTATCAAGTTCTGACAGTAGAGTCTCCTCTTTCCTTTCCACTCCTTCACACACAAACCACCGCGTCTGAATGCAGAAACCTTTTTTTTAAAATTTTGTATTTATTTATTTATTTTTAAAGTAGTTCCACTTTCAAGACTTGTTGGACTTCAAGCTGCTGAGCTAAAAATCATCTCATGTGAAAAATATCTTCTGTTATAATGGCTTCCATCTGCATCACAGCTGCATCGCAGACTGAAAACAACATACAAATTTTCAGATATTCATTTGGATTCCACACGATATTGAAGCATCGCATCACAGAACTGCTTACAAGTAAAACCTGGTAAATTCCAGGTTTAACTGGTTCAAGGACTTTCCCTGCAACAAGAACATCTGATTTTCACACCAATTTAAAAAGATCTCACTTTTATTTTACACCCTTTTTCTCATCATATTTATCCTTTCAATGCTAAATTAGCATGTAGATTGTTGAGGATGATACCTCAGAGGATAATAAATGATTAGTTCATTTATCAATTAGTTGATTGTAAGTAACAATGAAAGTAACAGTTTTGATACTTCTTTAATTCTGTTTTCTTGCATAAATAGTTCCTCAAATGTGTCACCTTGAGTTTTAGGAAACTTTCATAGACATTTTTCACTGTTTTCTGACAATTTCCAGACTAAACAAAGAATCCATAGATTAAAAACAAACACATTAATTGATAGTGTAGATCTTTGTTAATTGCAGCCCTAACAGACAGAACAGCCCATCAGGTCTGGGACAGTGAAGGGAAAAGTGGTGCATTCATGGGACGTCGTGCACTTTAAAGTTGGGTCACACAGGCCACTGTAGGACACACAGAGGCCAGCTCACCTCCAGGACGGGTGCTGCTGTGTCATGGATGGACAGGATGTGGGTGATGTTGTGCTGCGCCAACAGCTCCTTGTCTTGTGCATCTGTGGATCGCAAAGAAAACGGAGAAATCTCACATATTCCCTCCATCCAATCACAAATTAGTTCCAACCTAAATTAAGCATTTCTACCCAACAACTCCCCCTCCTCCTCCTGTAAAGTCTCCTTATGGCTTAAAAGTGGGGCTCTTGTATTGAACTGAAAGAAATACCGGAAAACCAGTGTTTCTAAAACAGTCCAGCAGCTTGGGCCAGAAGCAAGAAACAGTAATTGTTCTAATCAAATTTTGTTCTTTAAAAGGAAGCCAAATGTTTTCTACCTCGGACAGATGTGTCTTCAGCTCTTTTTTCTAATGCTTTGCAAGTTTGCAGGATGCTGACACCACCTATAGAAGACAAAGACGAACCTGTGCTGAACCCTCCAGCTGCCAGGTCAAGAAGACTAACTCCGATTTCACAGTTTGTATAAAAAGAAAAACAGAAAATACTGCTTATAATGTGAATTAGACTATACTGCATGCATATATATAAATATATATGAGTACTGAGGAGATGTGATACCTAACATAGGCCTCCACTGCAGCAGCGACCTGAAGGCAGTAAAATGAACTTAATCCCTGAGCGCGTCAGTCATGAAATAAGTATTTTTATTTTTAAGGTGTCAAGGTGACACATTAAACATCGTAACAGAGAGATGTGCTGCTGCTGAACCCAGACCGGTGATGTCACTGCCCTACGATGCCAAAAACGCAGCGGCACATATTTTCAAGACCACATAAAACGTTATTACACCATGTTGAAGAGTAACTTCTGTGAAGACAGCATTTAAAATTAGCAGCAAGAGATATTAACCAACAACTATCAGCTAAAGCAGGAGAGCTACAATAAGCTAATGTTGGCTAGTGAGATAGCTGACCCTCAATGTAAAGTTAGCCTACTTATCTCCATTATGTAGAATAAAACCCCAGCTAATGCTGCAATCCTGCTAAAGCTAACAAAACGATCATTTAAATCTATAAAACTGTTAATTTATTTACTATTTTCCCTCCATTCTCTAAAGAGTCAGTGTAGGTAGATTTTTACCTGAAAGGGTTTATTTAAAGTTTTTTTTTTTTTTTTAGCCTGAAATGACTCAGTTTCCTTTTAAAAAAAAAAGTCTTTCAACTCTTCTTCATATTTGCTCACATTTTCTGCCGTACGAAGACAAAACGTTAAAAAAATATGCCGAGTATAATGGATTAAATGTGACACTGAAAATGTGGTTTATCTGAAAGGTGTCAGATTTCCTATATGCACATATATTCACACAGAAAAACAACCTCATGATGACTTTTTTCTGCTTTCGGGGGACACCCCCATGGTGCGGGGCATCCCCTCCCACGCCTACCCTCACACGCCTTTCTCCAGCTGCTGCAGGAGACGCACCAACCCCGTACACTCACATGGAGGTGATAAGAGTACAATAATGAACATAAATAAGACTGTGTCAGTCGTTCTGCTTCACGCCGTGACCTCTCCACTCTATAGAAACTGAGCTCAGTGTAGCATCTCACCACATGCCCCCGTATGAGGAACTGAAACATGCTGAACTACATTACCCTGCAAATAAATGAATCCTTTACCCAAATGACGAGAGATGGGACATCTTACCTTTGATATTTCCAAGATAAAGATCAGGAAGGACCTAAAGAAATGTTTAAAGTTAGTCAAAAAGAGGGTTCCAGAGGTTGTTAAAGTAGAACAATGTAATTAAAGTTTAATACCTTGTTTATTCCATTACCCATGTCTGCAAAAAGTCCCAAGAAAAGCACATCAACATAAATACTTTTCCCAGGTTTTTTTTAAAGCTGTTAAACTTGTGTATCATCCAGTACTCCAGAGGCGTTCAGGTCCGATCGAGTCCTCTTCCCAAACTCTTACTGCCTCCCATCGTTTTCAAACCAGCCCTGACAACTTCTCTGGTCTCGTCAAGCCTTCGATGTGTTCGCAGCTCATGTCCTGAGTGCAGCGTGATTGAGAATATGCTGCATGGGATGACGTAATGTGACCTTAACAGTGGAACACCCTGCCCATGTGTTTATATTTAGACCAGGACTGTCATGGGAATGTGGTACATACCATCCAGACAAAGATGGTTGAGGGCAGAGAACAGATCCAACGGTGGGTCACTGGATATGACTACCTGCTGAGGTGTTGTACCGTACATGGAGCTCCTCTGAATGAGGCTCAAAATACACTTTAGTCTCCAGGTTTATAAGAAAAGGCATTGTTTGTTTTCAGAATTATTACAGTTTTACAGCTAACAATGTTCTTTCCAAACTTGGGGAACTTAAATCTTTGGTCGCCCTGTTTGGTTCCAGTGGAGAGTCTGACGATCGCCTGACTCCAGGCGAACCTCGTCTGTTGTCTTTCACCTCTTTACTGGTCAAGGTGTACAGTTCTACTGAGATGGAAGGGTGCTGGCCCGTCCACATCATCTCCTGTCGGAACATCGAGAAGATTCAGTAACTCCAGCCTAAAATTCAAAAAGATTTTTGGAACTTTTCGTGGAATGTTTCCAAACTCGGGCTTGAGTCCTTCGCTCTTTGATCTCTAGATCCATTAGACTGCCGTCAGTAAACAGATCCTAGAGATCCATTATTTATAAACCCTCCTTTATTTTTTATTTTTTCTTTCATTTATTGACCTATTTATCTAGCCTGACATCCAGCTTATTTTTTTTGTCATACTCCAAGGTTGAAACGTGGGGGGGGCCGGAGCCTATCCCAGCTGACTTTGGGCGGGAGGCGGGATTCAAGTCAGTTCATCACCTCACCTTTGACTCTTAATTCCAGTTTGTTCACGGGGGTTCATGGGAATAGGTTGTGTATTCTGTATACTGAATAGACAAACAGTGCTTGTCTGTATGCTGTTAAAAATCAATACAAATATTTTTGAGAGAAATTTTGTTTTTTTTTTACATTTTATGGTGAGAAATTCTGTCATGTCTAGTTGAGACTACAAGACCCCAACGCAGACGCACAAGAGGCAGGGAGTTCAATTCAAGGATTTGATATCAATAAGTACAAAACACCTTGATGGTTCATGACTTTTGCTAATTTCATGATAATAATCTTGATTCTGTCATAGAATGAAGGGACCCCCCACCCCCCCATATTAAATGTGTCGATTCTAAATGGACATTAACTTGAGTCTGTTTCAGTCAGTATATTTCCAGTAAATGCTGCTACATCTTCAACACACCGCTCTGAGCCGATCGCAGTATTTTTAGCCAGGCTTTGTCGTCTTGTCTTGTGTTCCTGTCTGTGTGGTTCAGTGTGTGGCACAGATGCTGACAGGAAGATGAGAGTGGTGGAGGCGTTTACAAAAAGCTGGCCTCCTCAGAGGACCACAT
Organism: Chaunax sp. Z400; assembly: GCA_037577475.1. NCBI lineage: Eukaryota > Metazoa > Chordata > Actinopteri > Lophiiformes > Chaunacidae > Chaunax > Chaunax sp. Z400. Next base: position 27,679,943 of record CM075188.1, read on the forward strand.
CTGAACCGTTTGTCACAAACAGGTCAAACCCATTGATAAAAAGACACGTCACATATTACACACAAGGGCCTTTTTCAATAGACGGGTATAAAAACACCTGTGTCTGTATGTGGGTGGAGGAGGTGGGGGTTGTGTTGCATAGACATAAAGGTTGTAATATGTTGATGACTGCTATGAAATTTTGATACTTGTGATTTCCTGACGTTTGTGGTTTTAAGTGAAACAAACACTCCTTGAATGGATGAGATTTGGTTGATCATTCATGTTGACATCAGGACACACAAGACTTCCCTTTTCATGTAGCGCCATCATCTGGTCAAAGTTTGGAATTGTTCAACACTTTGATTTATAACTGAACCTGCAAAACTATTGACAGTCCCATCAGCCTCAGCCTAGTCAACAACAGTTAGCGCAATAGCACGCTAAATTAAGTCCATCCATCTGTCTATCCATCTGTCTATCTATCTATCTATCTATCTATCTATCTATCCATCTATTAACCAGTAGTGGTCCATCTTGTAATAGAAATGTCTCGTTGTCTACAGGTAGAACTACAGGAGATGATGGTTCTGATATTGTAGACTGCAGCTAAATTAATTCTTATGCAACAACATGCATCACTTTAGAAAATCATCAAACAGAGTCACCGGAGTCATTTGAGTTTTTCCAGCTGTGTAATAGTTTATTGGTTAAAATCAGATGAAGAGCTTCTGATGTTTTTCATACTGACAATAAAATCATCCAGAAAACAATGTAAAGTAAGACAAGAGCTTTGTGGGTAAATAATTAAACACATCTGCACATAAATTTGATCAAATCAAGTTTAGTCATGATGTTCCACCACTCTGCACGATCGGATCCAGATCCGCCTCATAATCTGGATCAGGGAGATTAAAATCTGTATTTGGAGGTGATCAATATGTAGTAGGTCACAGTATGGTAACAGAGAGGAGTATAGATGTGACAGATTCAGAGTCATTTGATGGATTTCATGTGTTTGTGAAGGGTAAAAACTTCTGGATAGAAAACAGATCCGCCATTATTATCATATTTTAAATGATAACTCAAACTGCTGATCATGAACACATGATTCCAGGCATAGGTTTCCAGTTTTAATTTGACATGAGACATATCCCAGTAAAGCTGCGTCATCGTGGTGGAGTTACACCTCTGATAAACAATTGTTCCAAGATTAGTTTAGATGTAGTCTGAAAATTCTCTTGATTGTTCATGTTTTAGTTTTTTTGTAAATATGTGATTATAAAGCTATATAAGTGTTTACTGACTGATTATTGTAAATGTGTGGTGATGGATATATATGAGGACCTGCTGGTCTGGTTCCCTCTTGTTCTAGATGAGGTGAAAGAGTCCCAGTAGCAGAAGGATCAAACCCGGTGTGATAGAGCAGGCGTCATCGGTAGTTGGAGTCTCTGTAGTTGGAGTCTCGGTAGTTGGAGTCTCGGTAGTTGGAGTCTCGGTAGTTGGAGTCTCGGTAGTTGGAGTCTCGGTAGTTGGAGTCTCGGTAGTTGGAGCTTGATTGCACAAATTGGTGTTACAACAGGACGTCATTCCATTACCAAAATTCACATTAAAGAGAGGAATGCTGCCCAGGCTGCTGCCTATACCACACAGGTTGTCAGACGCACAGCCAAAGAAGTCTGATCCACCCTGCACTGGAGATGAAAAATCAATGTCACTGGACAAACTATGGTTGATGTCAAACAATAATAATTCATAATTATAATTTCAGGAAGGAGTACTCAGATACAATTGTAGGAATGCTATATAGAACAAATATTTAACTACAAGTGAATGTGGAATGCCAGAAGTTTGTTAAAACTGAACTTGGAAAACATGTAAATAATTGTCTTTAGCCCCAAACGAAGAAAGTTTAAAAGCCCTTAAATACATGGAGACATGTGGACGGAGATTTCCAGTGACAGCGCTATGTTTTTCTGATTTCATGAGATAATTATCTCATGAATTCAGAAAAAAAGAGCCTTGTTTTTCTGAGTTAATGATGTAATTAGAAAAACAGAGCAGAATTTAATTTTTTCATGAAAACTTTTGTTTATCTGAATTAACGAGATGATTATCTCAAAAGTCTGGGAAAAGTTTTCATGAAAAAATTAAATTCTGCTCTGTTTTTCTGAATTAACGAGATAATTATGTCATTTATTCAGAAAAACAGAGCAATTTCCTTTTTCCTCAAGCGAATGCAATATGCTTCCATATAGAAAAATGCTAAACATAAATTAATAGATAATGCAAAATAATTATGAAATATGAATATTTAATCGAACACCATGCCTGGCAGTATGTTGGGTTGATTTTTCTGTGAATTCATACGTCACCTGGTTCACCAGCAAGACAGTCTATGGAAGTCCATAAACTTTTGTCAAGCAGGTGAACTGAGGCTGCAACTAATTGGTTGCTTCGTATTTTCAACAGGATGCAACTCTCTGCGGCCCAGACATGCTGGCATTGTTTTCTTTTTTTTCCGACCAAGTGCATAAGCAAAACACGCAGCTGCTCAGGGCCGCCCATGGCCCCCCATGGCCCCCCATGGCCACCATTGACCATTGTGTTGTTTTTGGAAATTTTTGCCACACCCACAAAAAAGAATTTTGTCACTAGCTGCCACTGGCTGCTACGCTTCGTCCGTATCCATAAACTTTGAGAACTCACATAAATATGGATGATGGACGAAAAGGCTCCTCCATATCTGTATCCATCTTTAACGTTGAGAGTAAACGAGCCTTAAAGCTACGTTCACGTTAAAAGCCTCATCGATCAATTCCCATTTTCTGCTCAAATTACATTTTGGTTCACATTCATAATTACAAGTGACCTACATCTCGCTCTACGGTGAATACGTTCTACGAAACGGCAGGAGTCATCTGTGTCATCAACAACAAAAAACCACATGGACGGTCTAGTCGTGAATGCATGCATGACATTTAGCTCTGGTGGACAGTAAACACTTCATCAGCTGTTCACGAGCAGATGGTGAACAGCTGACGATACACATTGTTGTTGTCATCTCTGCTCTGGTCATTTTATTTTGCTGGTGCTGGCTGATGTTGACAGCGCTCAGCGAATAGTAAAGAAGCCTCATGAAGTCTGGCTGTTCATGTTGCACCACAAATCGGATTTGTATCTGGCCCAGGACCATGTATGAAAGTGACTTAAATCTGATTTGAAAGGATCAGATTTTTGTTTTTCATACAGTCCTGAAAAAAATCTCATTTATGTCACATTAAGGGGAAAGAAATTGGAATCGAGCTACTTCAGATGGTAATGTGAGCACAGCTGCGATGAGGAAATGTGAGTCTTTATCTGTGAGTCTCTATCGTCTCATAAAGCCTCACCTGTTACTTGAAAGCAGCGGTCCTCTATCCCCCTACACTGGATTTCTCCAATGCATTCAGAGTCACCACAACACTTTAGGCTGTTATCTGCCGGAATCCCAGGGGCTGAAACAGAACAGAAAGTCATTTATCTGAGGAACAGAGAACACTGATGAAAATAGAACCTAGTGTTTTAAATATATCTACTCATCCATGTGTACTTACAGTGAAACAGTCCAGAGTTGCAGCTATCTGTGTCGCAGCATTCAGCATTTATGACTGCACTGCCGGAATTTAGGCTGAATGAAAAGTTCTGAGAGCCGGTGGTTGGGCATAGGTAGGACGGTGCACACCCCTTTATGTTCTGCAGACTTATACTTGAACGTTCAAAGACTACAAAATCAAACTAGAGTGAGATACTGCTGGTGGACAGAAGACAAACATGCAGAATTCACAGAAGAGTTGTGATAAAGAAATGATGACCTTCAGCGGAGGATGTGAAACACATCGTCTCTGAAGAAGAACATGTTGCTGTCGTCGTGCTGGAACACAAAAAGCCACTGCAAGCTTCACACTGAAGAGCTCCAGCTGCAGCAAAGAGAACAGCCACGGGATTCAGCTGATCGCTGATAATCAACTGATCGATACAGATAAGTGATAATTCATTTAAGTTTGCTTCAAAGTTTTAAAAGACAAGCTGGATTTACCTGAGCTGCAGAGAGTCCAGGCGAGAGTCAGAGAGAGGATCAGCTTCATCATGATGAAGATGTAAATACAAGAGATGCTGCTACTTCACCTCACCTGCACTTTACTGCACAGGTGTGTCAAGTACAGAGACTAAAAACATGAGACTGAGGGTGTTCCCAGTGTGACCAATCAGAAAGTCCCATCCCATCATAAACACATCTTCCATTTAAAGGCTGAATGTTTCCTGTTGCATGAATTTATCCAAATCAAATGATGTAATTGTTTAGTCTTTAATTTCTGTTTTAAAATGATTTCTGAAAGGACTTTTTTTGTTCTGGTTCTCTACGTCTTATTTTAGAACACAGTATATCTTAAAATCACACAATGACATTCATTCATTTATTTTATGGAATATTATCGTGATATAATTTCTTACTTGATCTAACATGTTTTTCAGGAACACAGGAGAGAAAACATCCGTCTCATCTGTTCCATGTACAGAAGCTTCTCCTCCGTTTCTTTAATCTGTCTCCATCCCTTTGTTGTTTCGTTGCTTCCTTCACTTGTTCCTTCTTTACCTCTTCATTTAATCCAGATACAAAAAAAGGACATGTTGAGTTCTAAATGTCAACATTCATCACAGTAAAGTCCCAAAGTCTGGTGATCACTTTAAATATTTAATCATGCTTCTAAAAGTTAAGGTATTGTGAAGCAACATGAGTCCAAAGAGGGCTGGGTTTGAGCTCTGCTCATGGTGAGTTTACATTATTTCTCATGAGATAACTTTTTATATTTTGTGAGTTCTGTGAAAAGAAGTTAGTGAATCTCTACCAACAGACGTAGCACAACGTTCTCAAACAGTCCACATATTTTGAAGTATGATGTAAAACCCATTCCATTTTGGGGAGGATCAGAATCACACGGTGAAGACGGCACTTTGTTGTTCAGCAATGATATGAATGAAGAAATGGGCCTGTGTTTTGATACCAGTGGAGCAAGAAGAAGAAACCGATGACTTTAGTTTCCGTGACATGGCACCATCAGAACAACATTCCTGAGGAGACGGACAGGTGTCGTTCATCACATACGGACTGAAGCAGCGTTACAAACCTCAGTCACTGAGCTCAAATGGAAAAGTTTGGCCATTCAGTAAGACGACTCACAAGTCTGAAATGTTAATTATCACCAGGGATTAATGTGGGATTTGTCAGGTGAGGGAACCCGAAAGGCAGGTGTAAACAGCAAGAGCAAGATTAGACCCAGAGAAAATATGCATTTTTATAAATGAATATATTTTCTCTGACTCAACCCCTCGGAGTTGCGTTTTGCCTGTTTACAACAACTGTGCGGCGGCATTTTTGAAAAGACGCAAAAACGCAACACAAGGTTTCTGTTTTGGGGTGAAACTGTCGTTGTGTAAACGGCCCCTAGAGTCCCAAGTCTAGTGACCAGTTTGAGTATTTAATCACGTGTCTATTTGTTAAGGTACTGTGAAGCAACATGACTCCAAAGAGGACTGGGTTTGATTTGTTCGCATCGATTTCACATTCTTTCTTTTGGGATTTCTTTTTGCGATTTTGGTGAAAATGATTTTGTGAAACTCCACCAACAGACGTAGCTCACTGGTCTCGAACAATCCACAAGTTTTGTTGTATTCTCAGCAAATGTTTTGGCAATGCTTACGGGACTAGCAGTGCAGTGAAAAGGGTGCAGAATACTAAAGAACAGGGCTATCAGACGACATTCCTGATGAGATTGATAGGGTTTGTTCTTCATGTACTGGCTTGACCAGCAAGCTGAGCCAGATGAGACTCAACACTCAACACAAAAGAACTGTCCATCTACAGAGTTGTTTTCATGGAGAGGTCCGGGCAGAACTCCAAAAAGGACACACAAGAAGTTACTTTACTTATTTTACAGTGTCACTGAGATCTGGATCTGTCTTTCAAGAGAAACCTGTGTACACAAAATGAACACAGCTCTTACCCTTGTGCCTTAATTCATAAAGAGTAACACTTCATGAAATGTTTGCTTCTTTAAACTGCCATTAAATGTCATATTAATATTATTTTCCACTTTCATTGAGTTATTTTTTTCATGTACATCATTCCTGATCTAAATGATCAAATATTAATTTATTTTCAGGATTTTAAACCTTTAAATTATGCTGTTGTTTACATAACATCCCTATTTTTTAATGACAATACAAACGAATTTGTTGTTTTCCATATTCTAAATGCTAAGTGGATTTGTTCCTTTTTTGTAATTAACAGAGTGGTGTAGGGTGAGGGTAGGTCAGTCGACCCCCACCTCACCATGTCCTGCGACTTCAGCCCTGGTTTCGCCTTGCTTGAATGATCAAACATGGTCATTCCCTTGGAACAACAATCTGCTCGCCATTGTGGAGTTACAACCCCACAATTCACCTAAAGATAACGCCCGTAATCACAACTTGGGGTCTGTTTCAACACAACATCTGCCCTCCTTTAACATATCAAAGAGGACCTGGTTTCACCCCTCCTGACCCCTTGCTGAGTACCAGAGACACACCAGGGTATCAGCCTGCAACTCAAGAGACAGTGAGACTGCTTTCCACTCCAAATTACAGGATCCAAAATCCTGCATGGTTTTGGAATCTCGAAATTAATGAATCAATAAAATTTGACAATCCAACCAACCTTCCATGCATAAATGTTCACCATACCTCCTGCCTCTTCTCCTCTTCCTCTCATCACGGAAGCAAGAGAAGAAATGTGTTCATGACTGTGCAAGCATGATTTCTGAAAACTGAACTCTGCAACATTTTCCAATGGAGCATTTCTGATGTTTTCTTTATTATTGTGTGTTTTACTCCTTCATGTAATGTGTTTCTTGTTTTGAATTTAATAAGCACACAGTGATGATTTTCTGCCTGTGTCCCTTTGAGTGAATGTTTATTGCATGTGTGCTTTGATGCCTCCTTCTAGTGGAGAGACTCAGATGTCTCGCCTATTGTTTCTATGTCAGCTGGTGATGTGACCGCATATCTTACAGTAACATAGGACACGCCCTTACTTCCGGCAGCTGTGAGGCTTCAAAAGCCACGGCGCGAAGCCGCTCGTCCTCTTGCTCCTTTTGCCTACCTCCACCTGACATGAACTCTGACTCCTGAACGTGGAGGTCCCGTAACCCCTTGAAGAAGACCGTGTCCTCCTGCCGCAGCAGAAGAGAATTATTGATCCCCTCTCTTTAAGACAATGCTATCATACAGTTAGATAGCATTCCTCTCCCACGATCTCTGTTAATAGTTGAATTTCTTCACTTCAACTAATTTATTTGAAGCTCACCTGTGGATCACTCACGCCTGAGTAATTCACTAAGCCCTTCTTCGAGCTGCATTACCCCCCAACGCGCTCCAACGCCGTCAAAGCACGGCCAAGCTGAACACGACCGTCAGGTCCGAAGTTCACAAAGCCGCCAGCCAGCGACGACGCGACCTTCCAACATCTGAGATTCGGGACCAGGATCCGGTGGACTTCGAACAGCATCCTCCGCGAGTATCCGGTCGGTGACCCCTCCTGATAACTCGCCAAAGCGTGCTTTCGTCCCTACCCGGAGACCGGCTGAAAAGTAAGCTAACCCGAACATCTCTGCGTCTTGGAAAGCGTCATAGCTGATCTGGCATTATTATCCACAATTTACCTAATTTAGTTTCCCTTCAAACTTCCCTTAGACCCCCTTTAGTTTGGTTCACATCACCACACTATCATCTCGCCTTGTTATAGTTATGTCTTATTCTCTCTCTTTCACTCTGATCTCATTCGACTATCTTTCTGTTATCATCCTACATTAGATTTAGTTTTAGTTTGTTCCTGTGTGCTGTGTGAAATTACATTTGATAATAAAGTAGATTCTTTTAGACCAAGTTTCTGTGTTGATGACTGGAATCATTAGTTCTTGCGATAGAGGACTTGACTTCCTTCATTTGAGACTGATTGAACGCTATTATTTAGTAATTAATTAATCTGGGTTATATTTACAGCTTTCTTAAGGAATCCTTCCGACCTTAGGAATATAGCTTTAGGAAGGTGGTGCTCCTCGAGGTATTTTTCATAACCCTGTCTGATTAATTAATAGCTTTATAATATGATAATTAATATATGATCATTTTGATCATAATTATTATCGTTAACCCCTTTTAACCCTACAGTGGGATATGTCAATTATTAGCAACAACGTTGATTATGATGCATTATTATATTCTGTACAACATTTTTTTTTAACGAGTTAAGTTTTCAACCAAAATCAGTCCATCATAACAAGCAAACACTGATTTATTTTCAGCATGTCAAATTCCTGTTTATTTACATTGTCGTGTTTTCTTTAAATAAAAAAATGATTTCCATAAAGTTTCATGATTTTCAAAAAGATTTTATTAAATGAATGTGATTTTTCTAACTTCACTTTCAAAATACACCAAAAGATCTTTTTAAAAACAATAATGGAAATTTCTACAAACATCCTTTAAGTAGAATTTTCATAGATTGATATTTAGGGGGTAGGGTTTGGGACAGCCACCTCCCAATTGACAGTACCCTAAATGATGATTTTATATTAAGCTTACTGCTATCTCAAATATTATTTGGGGTTTCAATAGATAATAGAAGAATCTCAGTATACATCTGAGGTTTGAATACTTAAATGCTTTTTAAAAGAGTTTTTTGGTATATCATGACATATGTCACGATATATCTATGTCATGATATGACATATGTATGTTTTCAACCAAGATCAGTCCATCATAACAATCAAACACTGATTTATTTTCAGCATGTCAAAAAGTTTTTACCTTCTCCAGAGTTCAAATTAACAGGACAAAAAAAGCAAATGTCACAAAAAGACATTACATGAAGTGAAAAAAGTTCTTTAGATACAATATGTAAGATTACTACATTCAAATGTTTAACAACAGACTAACTTTATTTTGTTACATTGTGTTCTTAAATTATCCCAAATGTTTCCAACACTTTTCAGTCCCTGAGAAATCTATGAAGAGTAACTAAAGGCTCAAACCACTTTTATCAGCTAAAAATCAATTTAAATGATTATTTAGTGGTGCTGTTGATTTAGTTTTTGAATTCTAAACGTGGTGTTAAAAATATGCATAACGACTGCCCTCTATTGGTTGAAAACAGCTATTGCAGCTTTTTTACTAGACAGCTACTGTAGATTTAAAAGTCTGTCTGTTAGCAGGATTGCTCAACAAGTAATGATCAGATTTTGTAGATAGATATATTTATCCCACAGGGGCAATACGGCGCCTGGGCATCGAACCACTGACCTTTCGTTCTGTGAGCGACCGCTCTACCTCCTGAGCCACAGCTGCCCCAATAAGAAATATTAAAAGATTCTTTATTGCTGTATGATGGGTGCAATTAATAGATTTTACCTTCTTACTTCATGGATCAACAACGTTTGGACAAAAATGAGACAATGACATCCTCCAGAAATGTTTTGTGGCTGAGAAACGTTTCCATCAATATGGTGGTGAGCAGATGATGAATAAAATCTAGTTGAGTACAAAGGTCAGAGCGGTTATTTACAAACCCTTATTTGATCTGCCAATGTAAACTGTCACAGCTACATCATTATCAATCAATTTAAACCGACAGTTTCTAGTTAAAACCATCTAAACCACAGTTTAGTTGGATGGATGCTGTGTTTTCATTCTTCTGTCCAGGCCTTCAAAAGTACAAACCTCCCTGTGGAATAAGTGTGTTATTAACAGAATGACACAGACAACAATGCATTTGTGTAGTTTAGAATGTCAGAAGTTGAACTGTTAGGGTAGAAACATACTTTAACTATGATAATAAAAAGACTAAAAAAGCAGTCGATGACAACAGAAGAGCTGTAGCGGACTATCTTTAGTTGGCTAAGAGACATTTGCTGTCATTGGAGCCTCCTTTCTGAAGCTCTGTGACCAGGTTATGGAGTTCCTCTGACAGCGCCACCTGGTGGGAGAAAATCAGATTTAGACATTTGGCATATGTGAATTTCTGAAATGTGTATTTATGTAGATCTGGATGCAGAAATGAATCTCACTGGGTAAGAGTCTGGCTCCTGTAGCCTCTTGTGTCCAGGGTGCAGAGTCTGGAGGGAGTTCTGGACCTTTGCTCTGGTTTCTGCAGGGCTACTCAGAGGGTGTGTGATCTAGAGAGGGAGGGAGGCACGTTCAGATACTCCACACACCCGTGAGGTGTTGTCTCCTTTTTCTATTGTACAGTAAATAAATGTCATACAGTCCTTTCTTGATGCCCTCTTGTGCTTTAAAAGGATAAAAATGAAAATTCAGTCGTGACTGACTCAAGTTTCTTAGTCCAAAAAACATGTTGGCAGCATTTTCCAGAACAACTGAAGATGATGGGGACTTGTTTTATAATGTCATTTCCAAGGACACAGATACCTGTGCTACTGGAAAAACTCAATTTGTGCTGATGTGAATAAGCCACACCCTCTATCATTACACACATTGTATTATTTAACAACCATTTTCAAAAGGGAAAAGCAAATATAATGTGCAAACATCATACATTTAGGTCTGATAAAGCCTCCTGTAGATACGTTCATGGGTTTGGCTGCAATATTAATTCTGAATACAGTACAATGACTATCTATCTATCTACAGGTAGATTGATAGGGTTTGTTCGTCACGTACTGGCTTCACCAGCAAGCTGAGCCAGATGAGACTCAACACTCAACACAAAACAACTGTCAATCTACAGAGTTGTTTTCATGGAGAGGTCCGGGCAGAACTCCAAAAAGGACACTGTTTATTTAGTTACTTTACTTATTTTACAGTGTCACTGAGATCTGGATCTGTCTTTCAAGAGAAACCTGTGTACACAAAATGAACACAGCTCTTACCCTTGTGCCTTAATTCATAAAGAGTAACACTTCATGAAATGTTTGCTTCTTTAAACTGCCATTAAATATCATATTAATATTATTTTCCACTTTCATTGAGTCATTTTTTTCATGTACATCATTCCTGATCTAAATGATCAAATATTAATTTATTTTCAGGATTTTAAACCTTTAAATTATGCTGTTGTTTACATAACATCCCTATTTTTTAATGACAATACATAAGAATTTGTTGTTTTCCATATTCTAAATGCTAAGTGGATTTGTTCCTTTTTTGTAATTAACAGAGTGGGATATGTCAATTATTAGCAACAACGTTGATTATGATGCATTATTATATTCTGTACAATATTTTTTTTAACGAGTTAAGTTTTCAACCAAAATCAGTCCATCATAACAAGCAAACACTGATTTATTTTCAGCATGTCAAATTCCTGTTTATTTACATTGTCATGTTTTCTTTAAATAAAAAAATGATTTCCATAAAGTTTCATGATTTTCAAAAAGATTTTATTAAATGAATGTGATTTTTCTAACTTCACTTTCAAAATACACCAAAAGATCTTTTTAAAAACAATAATGGAAATTTCTACAAACATCCTTTAAGTAGAATTTTCATAGATTGATATTTAGGGGGTAGGGTTTGGGACAGCCACCTCCTAAATGATGATTTTATATTAAGCTTACTGCTATCTCAAATATTATTTGGGGTTTCAATAGATAATAGAAGAATCTCAGTATACATCTGAGGTTTGAATACTTAAATGCTTTTTAAAAGAGTTTTTTTGGTATATCATGACATAGATATATCATGACATATGTCATGACATAGATATATCATGACATATGTCATGATATATCTATGTCATGATATGACATATGTATGTTTTCAACCAAGATAAGATAAGATAAGATAAGATAAGATAAGATAAGATAAGATATCCCTTTATTAGTCCCACAGTGGGGAAATTTACAATATTGCAGCAGCACAGTGTACAAAAAACACAGCAGGAGGAGGGGAAATAACATTTTTAAAAATACAATACAATAAAGGAGGGGGGTAAAGTGTCTCAAAAATATTTCACAGTACTATTAAAAAAAGTGTCTCAGTAATTCACACAAGTACTACTAATTGTTTGGTCTACTGGGAGCAGTGCTGATTGTACAGTCTAACAGCTGCAGGAAGGAAAGACTTGCGAAAGCGCTCCTTCACACACTTTGGGTGAAGCAACCTGTCGCTGAAGGAGCTCTCCAGTGCTGTTACTTGGTCCCGCATCGGGTGGGAGTGATTGTCCATTATGGATGACAGCTTAGTTGTCATCCTCCTTCCTCCCACCACCTCCACTGGGTCCAGGGGGCATCCCAGGACAGAGCTGGCCTTCCTTATCAGTTTGTCGAGTCTTTTCCTGTCCGACACTGAGATGCCGCTGCCCCAGCAGACCACACCATAAAAAATGGCTGATGCCACCACGGTGTCATAAAATGTCTTGAGGAGTGCTCCCTGTACTCCAAAGGACCTCAGTCTCCTGAGCAGATAGAGTCTGCTCTGGCCTTTCCTGTAAAGTGCAGTGGTATTGTCTGTCCAGTCCAGTTTATTGTTCAGGTGAACACCCAGGTACTTATAAGATGTCACCATCTCAATGTCTGTTCCCTGAATGTTCACCGGGTCCGGGGGGGAGTGTGTGTGCCTGCGGAAATCAACCACCAGTTCCTTGGTTTTCCCTGCGTTGATCTGGAGTTGGTTCCGCTGGCACCAGTCCACAAAGTCCTGCGTCAGTTCTCTGTATTCCCTGTCGTCCCCATCTGTGATGAGGCCGACGATGGCAGAGTCATCAGAGAACTTCTGCAGGTGACAGGTGGGTGAGTTGTAGTGGAAGTCTGCAGTGTAGAGGGTGAAGAGGAACGGAGCCAGGACCGTTCCCTGTGGGGCCCCCGTACTGCAGACAACCATGTCGGACACACAGTCCCGTGATCTCACATACTGTGGACGGTTGGTGAGGTAGTCCAGTATCCAGCATGTGAGGTGGTGGTCCACACTGGTGTGCTCCAGCTTGTCCCTCAGAAGCTGAGGCTGTATTGTGTTGAAAGCACTGGAGAAATCAAAGAACATGATTCTCACAGTGCTTCCCGGTCATAAGATCATCTTATAAGTAATAAGATCAGTCCATCATAACAATCAAACACTGATTTATTTTCAGCATGTCAAAAAGTTTTTACCTTCTCCAGAGTTCAAATTAACAGGTTTTTTTCACGCCTTTCTCCAGCTGCTGCAGGAGACGCACCAACCCCCGTACACTCACATGGAGGTGATAAGAGTAGAATAATGAACATAAATAAGACTGTGTCAGTCGTTCTGCTTCACGCCGTGACCTCTCCACTCTATAGAAACTGAGCTCAGTGTAGCATCTCACCACATGGCTCCGTATGAGGAACTGAAACATGCTGAACTACATTACCCTGCAAATAAATGAATCCTTTACCCAAATGACGAGAGATGGGACATCTTACCTTTGATATTTCCAAGATAAAGATCAGGAAGGACCTAAAGAAATGTTTAAAGTTAGTCAAAAAGAGGGTTCCAGAGGTTGTTAAAGTTGAACAATGTAATTAAAGTTTAATACCTTGTTTATTCCATTACCCATGTCTGCAAAAAGTCCCAAGAAAAGCACATCAACATAAATACTTTTCCCAGGTTTTTTTTAAAGCTGTTAAACTTGTGTATCATCCAGTACTCCAGAGGCGTTCAGGTCCGATCGAGTCCTCTTCCCAAACTCTTACTGCCTCCCATCGTTTTCAAACCAGCCCTGACAACTTCTCTGGTCTCGTCAAGCCTTCGATGTGTTCGCAGCTCATGTCCTGAGTGCAGCGTGATTGAGAATATGCTGCATGGGATGACGTAATGTGACCTTAACAGTGGAACACCCTGCCCATGTGTTTATATTTAGACCAGGACTGTCATGGGAATGTGGTACATACCATCCAGACAAAGATGGTTGAGGGCAGAGAACAGATCCAACGGTGGGTCACTGGATATGACTACCTGCTGAGGTGTTGTACCGTACATGGAGCTCCTCTGAATGAGGCTCAAAATACACTTTAGTCTCCAGGTTTATAAGAAAAGGCATTGTTTGTTTTCAGAATTATTACAGTTTTACAGCTAACAATGTTCTTTCCAAACTTGGGGAACTTAAATCTTCGGTCGCCCTGTTTGGTTCCAGTGGAGAGTCTGACGATCGCCTGACTCCAGGCGAACCTCGTCTGTTGTCTTTCACCTCTTTACTGGTCAAGGTGTACAGTTCTACTGAGATGGAAGGGTGCTGGCCCGTCCACATCATCTCCTGTTGGAACATCGAGAAGATTCAGTAACTCCAGCCTAAAATTCAAAAAGATTTTTGGACCTTTTCGTGGAATGTTTCCAAACTCGGGCTTGAGTCCTTCGCTCTTTGATCTCTAGATCCATTAGACTGCCGTCAGTAAACAGATCCTAGAGATCCATTATTTATAAACCCTCCTTTATTTTTTATTTTTTCTTTCATTTATTGACCTATTTATCTAGCCTGACATCCAGCTTATTTTTTTTGTCATACTCCAAGGTTGAAACGGGGGGGGGGGGCTGAAGCCTATCCCAGCTGACTTTGGGCGGGAGGCGGGATTCAAGTCAGTTCATCACCTCACCTTTGACTCTTAATTCCAGTTTGTTCACGGGGGTTCATGGGAATAGGTTGTGTATTCTGTATACTGAATAGACAAACAGTGCTTGTCTGTATGCTGTTAAAAATCAATACAAATATTTTTGAGAGAAATTTTGTTTTTTTTGTTTTCTTTTTTTTTACATTTTATGGTGAGAAATTCTGTCATGTCTAGTTGAGACTACAAGACCCCAACGCAGACGCACAAGAGGCAGGGAGTTCAATTCAAGGATTTGATATCAATAAGTACAAAACACCTTGATGGTTCATGACTTTTGCTAATTTCATGATAATAATCTTGATTCTCTCATAGAATGAAGGGACCCCCCCCCACCCCCCCCATATTAAATGTGTCGATTCTAAATGGACATTAACTTGAGTCTGTTTCAGTCAGTATATTTCCAGTAAATGCTGCTACATCTTCAACACACCGCTCTGAGCCGATCGCAGTATTTTTAGCCAGGCTTTGTCGTCTTGTCTTGTGTTCCTGTCTGTGTGGTTCAGTGTGTGGCACAGATGCTGACAGGAAGATGAGAGTGGTGGAGGCGTTTACAAAAAGCTGGCCTCCTCAGAGGACCACATCTGAACCGTTTGTCACAAACAGGTCAAACCCATTGATAAAAAGACACGTCACATATTACACACAAGGGCCTTTTTCAATAGACGGGTATAAAAACACCTGTGTCTGTATGTGGGTGGAGGAGGTGGGGGTTGTGTTGCATAGACATAAAGGTTGTAATATGTTGATGACTGCTGTGAAATTTTGATACTTGTGATTTCCTGACGTTTGTGGTTTTAAGTGAAACAAACACTCCTTGAATGGATGAGATTTGGTTGATCATTCATGTTGACATCAGGACACACAAGACTTCCCTTTTCATGTAGCGCCATCATCTGGTCAAAGTTTGGAATTGTTCAACACTTTGATTTATAACTGAACCTGCAAAACTATTGACAGTCCCATCAGCCTCAGCCTAGTCAACAACAGTTAGCGCAATAGCATGCTAAATTAAGTCCATCCATCTGTCTATCCATCTGTCTATCCATCTGTCTATCTATCTATCTATCTATCCATCTATTAACCAGTAGTGGTCCATCTTGTAATAGAAATGTCTCGTTGTCTACAGGTAGAACTACAGGAGATGATGGTTCTGATATTGTAGACTGCAGCTAAATTAATTCTTATGCAACAACATGCATCACTTTAGAAAATCATCAAACAGAGTCACCGGAGTCATTTGAGTTTTTCCAGCTGTGTAATAGTTTATTGGTTAAAATCAGATGAAGAGCTTCTGATGTTTTTCATACTGACAATAAAATCATCCAGAAAACAATGTAAAGTAAGACAAGAGCTTTGTGGGTAAATAATTAAACACATCTGCACATAAATTTGATCAAATCAAGTTTAGTCATGATGTTCCACCACTCTGCACGATCGGATCCAGATCCGCCTCATAATCTGGATCAGGGAGATTAAAATCTGTATTTGGAGGTGATCAATATGTAGTAGGTCACAGTATGGTAACAGAGAGGAGTATAGATGTGACAGATTCAGAGTCATTTGATGGATTTCATGTGTTTGTGAAGGGTAAAAACTTCTGGATAGAAAACAGATCCGCCATTATTATCATATTTTAAATGATAACTCAAACTGCTGATCATGAACACATGATTCCAGGCATAGGTTTCCAGTTTTAATTTGACATGAGACATATCCCAGTAAAGCTGCGTCATCGTGGTGGAGTTACACCTCTGATAAACAATTGTTCCAAGATTAGTTTAGATGTAGTCTGAAAATTCTCTTGATTGTTCATGTTTTTGTTTTTTTGTAAATATGTGATTATAAAGCTATATAAGTGTTTACTGACTGATTATTGTAAATGTGTGGTGATGGATATATATGAGGACCTGCTGGTCTGGTTCCCTCTTGTTCTAGATGAGGTGAAAGAGTCCCAGTAGCAGAAGGATCAAACCCGGTGTGATAGAGCAGGCGTCATGGGTAGTTGGAGCTTGATTGCACAAATTGGTGTTACAACAGGACGTTCCATTACCAAAATTCACATTAAAGAGAGGAATGCTGCCCAGGCTGCTGACTATACCACACAGGTTGTCAGACGCACAGCCAAAGAAGTCTGATCCACCCTGCACTGGAGATGAAAAATCAATGTCACTGGACAAACTATGGTTGATGTCAAACAATAATAATTCATAATTATAATTTCAGGAAGGAGTACTCAGATACAATTGTAGGAATGCTATATAGAACAAATATTTAACTACAAGTGAATGTGGAATGCCAGAAGTTTGTTAAAACTGAACTTGGAAAACATGTAAATAATTGTCTTTAGCCCCAAACGAAGAAAGTTTAAAAGCCCTTAAATACATGGAGACATGTGGACGGAGATTTCCAGTGACAGCGCTATGTTTTTCTGATTTCATGAGATAATTATCTCATGAATTCAGAAAAAAAGAGCCTTGTTTTTCTGAGTTAATGATGTAATTAGAAAAACAGAGCAGAATTTAATTTTTTCATGAAAACTTTTGTTTATCTGAATTAACGAGATAATTATCTCAAAAGTCTGGGAAAAGTTTTCATGAAAAAATTAAATTCTGCTCTGTTTTTCTGAATTAACGAGATAATTATGTCATTTATTCAGAAAAACAGAGCAATTTCCTTTTTCCTCAAGCGAATGCAATATGCTTCCATATAGAAAAATGCTAAACATAAATTAATAGATAATGCAAAATAATTATGAAATATGAATATTTAATCGAACACCATGCCTGGCAGTATGTTGGGTTGATTTTTCTGTGAATTCATACGTCACCTGGTTCACCAGCAAGACAGTCTATGGAAGTCCATAAACTTTTGTCAAGCAGGTGAACTGAGGCTGCAACTAATTGGTTGCTTCGTATTTTCAACAGGATGCAACTCTCTGCGGCCCAGACATGCTGGCATTGTTTTCTTTTTTTTCCGACCATGTGCATAAGCAAAACACGCAGCTGCTCAGGGCCGCCCATGGCCCCCCATGGCCCCCCATGGCCACCATTGACCATTGTGTTGTTTTTGGAAATTTTTGCCACACCCACAAAAAAGAATTTTATCACTAGCTGCCACTGGCTGCTACGCTTCGTCCGTATCCATAAACTTTGAGAACTCACATAAATATGGATGACGGACGAAAAGGCTCCTCCATATCTGTATCCATCTTTAACGTTGAGAGTAAACGAGCCTTAAAGCTACGTTCACGTTAAAAGCCTCATCGATCAATTCCCATTTTCTGCTCAAATTAGATTTTGGTTCACATTCATAATTACAAGTGACCTACATCTCGCTCTACGGTGAATACGTTCTACGAAACGGCAGGAGTCATCTGTGTCATCAACAACAAAAAACGACATGGACGGTCTAGTCGTGAATGGATGCATGACATTTAGCTCTGGTGGACAGTAAACACTTCATCAGCTGTTCACGAGCAGATGGTGAACAGCTGACGATACACATTGTTGTTGTCATCTCTGCTCTGGTCATTTTATTTTGCTGGTGCTGGCTGATGTTGACAGCGCTCAGCGAATAGTAAAGAAGCCTCATGAAGTCTGGCTGTTCATGTTGCACCACAAATCGGATTTGTATCTGACCCAGGACCATGTATGAAAGTGACTTAAATCTGATTTGAAAGGATCAGATTTTTGTTTTTCATACAGTCCTGAAAAAAAATCTCATTTATGTCACATTAAGGGGAAAGAAATTGGAATCGCGTTACTTCAGATGGTAATGTGAGCACAGCTGCGATGAGGAAATGTGAGTCTTTATCTGTGAGTCTCTATCATCTCATAAAGCCTCACCTGTTACTTGAAAGCAGCGGTCCTCTATCCCCCTACACTGGATTTCTCCAATGCATTCAGAGTCGTTACAACACTTTAGGCTGTTATCTGCCGGAATCCCAGGGGCTGAAACAGAACAGAAAGTCATTTATCTGAGGAACAGAGAACACTGATGAAAATAGAACCTAGTGTTTTAAATATATCTACTCATCCATGTGTACTTACAGTGAAACGGTCCAGAGTTGCAGCTATCTGTGTTGCAGCATTCAGCATTTATGACTGCACTGCCGGAATTTAGGCTGAATGAAAGGTTCTGAGAGCCGGTGGTTGGGCATAGGTAGGACGGTGCACACCCCTTTGTGTTCTGCTGACTTATACTTGTACCTGCAATGACTACAAAATCAACCTAGAGTGAGATACTGCTGGTGGACAGAAGACAAACATGCAGAATTCACAGAAGAGTTGTGATAAAGAAATGATGACCTGCAGCGGAGGATGTGAAACACATCGTCTCTGAAGAACATGTTGCTGTCGTCGTGTTGGGACAGGAAACGCCACTGCAAGCTTCACACTGAAGAGCTCCAGCTGCAGCAAAGAGAACAGCCACGGGATTCAGCTGATCGCTGATAATCAACTGATCGATGCAGATAAGTGATAATTCATTTAAGTTTGCTTCAAAGTTTTAAAAGACGAGCTGGATTTACCTGAGATTTACTCCTTTCCTCATTACAGCAGCAGAACATGGTTTGAATGCAGCATCTGGGCACTGACCTATTCACTCCCTTCAGTCAGATATGTTTACATAGAGATATTGGGAGTGATGAGCAAAATTCTTCAGCCCTGTAAAACTGCACAATTCAGATCAAGACCACTTTTAAGGTAATTTAAAAAATCATCTATTCATGACGTGACAGAGCTTTGCAGAGCTTTGGGACATCACTGAGTCGAAGGATGCTTCTTTCATTCTCTGAAGGAGGTTATGTTTTTGAATTCTAAACTAAAATTCCAGTTTCGTTGTGCTGCTACAATGACAATAAAGAGATTCTGATTCTGATTCTGATTCTAAACATGTTGTTAAAAATACTGTATGCTTAATGACTGCCCTCTACTGGATGAAAACAGCCATGCTTGGGCTTAAAAAAGAATCTGATCTGAATCAAACTAATATTCACAGAAAATTCATTACTGTGAGATAACAACAATAAGGGGAAAGCATAAAAACACAGGTTTATTTCGTAAAAAAGACAATAGTTATTTACGCTGTTAACTTATTTATCTTGATAATTGCACATCTTACTTGATAGTTGTGTTTGGTTGTTGTGAGTTTTGTGGAAATCGTTTCAGCAGTTATTCCGTAATGTAATGTTTATACGTTTGAATTTATGGGTTAATGTCTTTGGATTGGACTAAAAAAAACAAAAACGTAAACTTGATGAAGTCAGTTCTGTAGGAGGAGTTTGTTAAAGTACCACCTGTAAATAAAGGACACATTAACAACTAATTCAAAATGTGGACTTCATGTTGGGTTTGGGTCTTGGCACCAAGTGGCTCTTCTGTAGATCTTGATATGACACATATATGTCCCAAAGTTTATATACATTCTAGGTGAAACGTATGGTGGTCCCATCACATCATATATGAACAGCAGGGGTAATGGATGGATGGATGGATGGATGGATGGATGGATGGATGGATGGATGGATGGATGGATGACAGAAGTATTAACAGATGTAGGGATGATGGATGGATGAAAAAAAAGAAGGATGAATGATGTAGGAATGGATGGATGAATGATGGATGGATGAATGATGGATGGATGAATGGAAAGGTGGAAAATAACAGCTCTGTAACTTGTTACAGTTTGTGTTATGATCTTCACATGTGAAGCTGCTGTTCACTGATAGTGTGCCTACTTTCCCATACTGTCCTTTCACTCTAAAATTAAGACACACACAGGTATTTACACTGAAATACAGTATTTTTTATTTTAGACGGACAAAGATGTTCAGTTTGTACTGCCTCCAGAGGTTCACTGCCCTCTTTGTGCATCCACAATGATGGAAATCATATTTTAGTTGATAACTCATGAAGTGCTGATGATAAACACATGCTTCCAAAGGCTCGGTGTAGGTTTCCAGCTTTCTTTATTTGCCATGAGATATACTGATAAACAGTTGTTCAAGAATTATGTTTTGATGTGGACTGAAAATCATTTTCTGATTGTTCAGGTTTTTGTGACGGTGGCCTTGGTGGAGCTGTGTGCTTTCTGAGTGCTGTGCTGGTTATAAATGTGTGATTATAAAGCTATAGAAATATTTACTGAAGATGATGGTCTGCTGGGTCTGGTTCCTTCTTGTTCTACAACAACTGAAAGAATCCCAGTAGCAGAGGGATCAAACCCAGTGTCATAAGGCAGGTGTAACTGGTAGTTGGAGCTGCTGACACCAAACACATATTGGTGGCACAACAGCCCATTTCAGCACTGACAGGCAGGTTTTGGATGAAAGGAAACCTGCCCAGGCCGGCGACTATCCCACACACGTTGTTGGACGCACAGCCATAGAGCGGAATGGAAGATAATCCATTCACCACTGGAGATGAAAAATCAATGTTATTGGACAAACTACAGTTGATGTCAATCAATATTAATTCACAATCATAAAGTCAGGAAGGAGTACTCAGATACAATTGTAGGAATGCTATAATGATCAAATACTTAATTACAAGTGAATGTGGAATATCAGAAATTTTTTAAATAGGGGTGGCACACGAAAACCAAAAGCCATAAGGGAATTTCAGGAATTCTCTTATGCTGTTGTGGTATACAGACTAGTATAGTAAAACTATACATATACTATATGTCAATATGAGAGATAAGCAATACTGATAACTATGGTTTCTAATTTCACAGTTAATTTGACTGATTATGTGATGTGCATAGACTAATACCAGAACAAAAAAATAACAATAGGTTCTGTCCTTTGTAAGTACTGATGACATTTGTGATATCGGCCTATAGACAGTTCTATTCTGTTCAAACTTAGCCAAAAATGAATTTAGTTCTGAGTCATGACATAATCACATACATTTGACCTCATTACACAAAACTTGATGTAGACGTGTTTCATTATACATTTATCTAGATAACGTTACTATCTGTAACAATGGGATTTGTGTGGTATGTTTTTGTGTGGCTGGGTGCACGTCTCATGAGGCGCCAGTCTGGTTGACAGGAGAAAATCTTTGTAATGTTAACTTCACTAAATTAAGTTTCCCTGTGAGTTGAGTTTGAGTTTGAGTCTTTATTTTGAACATGTAATAAAAAAAAATAAAAAAAAACATTTAAGTGTGCAAAATCAAATAGCCTTGTACATAACAAAAATAAATAAATAAATAAATAAATATTAATAAATAAACATGTCAAAAAAGCGAGAAAAAAAACAAACAAACAAACATTGAATTACATCACATGTCCAAAAAGGAGTGGGAAGAAGTATAACTTATCTAATCCCACCCCTTCTCCATTATTCATTAACTAATAATTCTTCACATGCTTCCGGTGTAAAATATAGATAAATATTATACAACATAGATACACATAAATATGTAAGCTATAAATGATAAATTATACATATATATATATATATATATATATATATATATTATATAATACCGATACATATACATATATTCACTGTGAGGAAGTATAAAGCGTATCTGTCCAGTTTGTTTAGTCTATAAAGATGTAAAATAATTATGAAATAAAAATGCGCCTAGTAGTATGTCATTATTCATTAAAAGAGTTTCTACATTATAATGGGTTAATTTTTCTGTGAATCATACATTTCCTGGTTGGTCCTTAAACATCTGTCAGTCAGGTGACCTGAGCCTCTGTGAGGCCTGTTGGTGTTGTTTTCATGTTTTTTATATATAAGATATATATTTATATATATTTATTATATAAGAGAACTAAGCAGCTGCGCTGAGCCGCTATGGCCACCAGGGGGCGCCTAAAAGCACTTGTTCCTCAAAAGAGTTTGATTCGATGGGGAAAATGGAATATTGATGTAGTATGTAAGACGAAAAAGAAAGAAATTTTCTCATTTTGCTGAACATTTTGTAATCTGGACATAGTTTTCAAGAATAATCATTCAGTTTATAAATTATTTTCAAACCGCTGCTTTTGAGAATTTCTCCACTGTGGGACTAATAAAGGAATATCTTATCGTCCTACATGTTCTGATCTATTTAATTTAGTACTGTTGTTTTTATAGTTGCATTTATTCTCTTTGTAAGAAGATACTCTTTAAAGTTTAAAGTGTTTAACTTATTACCGTAAAGGCCCACTAACCTGAACGCACTTATAATTAAGAACCACAGCAGGGTTCAGACACACACAGTAGCGAGACAAGCACCAGACTGATGTGTTTTAAACATTTGGTTTTATGTATTTGATATATTTCATACTTTATTTACTCTAGGTGATTCAGCTCTGATTGGTGCATATTGATAAACCACAAACAAAAGGTATTTTTTTTCTTATTAGGCTTTATTAGACATTAGACAGAAGAGTTTAGGCTGGCTGTGCCTCACCTAGTCACTGAACATAATAAAAACAAGTTAGAATGGAATGAGGATGTTAAACACTTTAAGTGTTGTTGTGGTAGGTAATTGATTTTAGGGATTGGCTACTGCTGTTCTGCCAAGCTGCTGTTTGTTCTCTGGTTTGAATCCCTTTTTATACCAGTTTAGGATCTCTATGTTTTAACTGACGTCTTTCTCGCTCTTTTATCTTGCTAAATTTTAATCTTTTTTTATATTTTTTTTTTCCCCTCTTTGATTTAGGACATTGCAATTACCTCCCAACATGGTGTGACTGCTGTGTGCATGACCCTCTCTTCTCCTGCACGTTGGTGGAAGCTGCACATGACTCTTTTTGCTTTAATTCGCTGTGTTTGCTGTGTGGGTGTGGGTGTTGGTGCACTACCCCAGGCAGGGTTTGGGGCCTAGTCCTCCTCACCCCCTCCATCGCTGTCCCTAAAGCTTGGACTATTATCCAAATTAAAACCCAGATATCCTGTAGTGGCTTTATTTATTGGGAGTTTTAACTATTTTGGCCTTGTTTTAGTAAACTATATCTCTCTCCTTGTTATACCTCCTTTGGTGTATTTAAACTTGGTTACATATGCATGACATTTAGCTGTGCTGGACATTTTGCTCTGGTTTTATTTTGTCGGTACTGGTTGACAACAGCGGTAGGCGAATATGTGTGTGAAAGAAGCCTCATGAATTCCAATCTGGTTGTTCTAATTCACGTTGGAGGGCCACAAATTGGATTTGTATCTGACCCAGGACCACGTATGAAAGTGACTTAAATCTGATTTGTGTCACAGCTGTGATGAGAATGTGTGAGTCTTTTTATGTAAGTCTCTGTCATCTCGTAGACTCACGTGTTACTTGAAAGCAGCGGTCCTCTATCCCCCTACACTGGATTTCTCCAATGCATTGAGAGTCACCACAACACTTTAGGCTGTTATCTGCCGGAATCCCAGGGGCTGAAACAGAACAGAAAGTCATTTATCTGAGGAACAGAGAACACTGATGAAAATAGAACCTAGTGTTTTAAATATATCTACTCATCCATGTGTACTTACAGTGAAACGGTCCAGAGTTGCACCTATCTGTGTCGCAGCATTCAGCATTTATGACTGCACTGAAGGAATTTACGCGGAATGAAAAGTTCTTAGAGCCGGTGGTTGGGCATAGGTAGGACGGTGCACACCCCTTTATGTTCTGCTGACTTATACTTGGAGCTGCAATGACTACAAAATCAACCTAGAGTGAGATACTGCTGGTGGACAGAAGACAAACATGCAGAATTCACAGAAGAGTTGTGATAAAGAAATGATGACCTGCAGCGGAGAATGTATAACACATCGTCTCTAAAAAAGAACATGTTGCTGTCGTCGTGTTGGGACAGGAAATGCCACTGCAAGCTTCACACTGAAGAGCTCCAGCTGCAGCAAAGAGAACAGCCACGGGATTCAGCTGATCGCTGATAATCAACTGATCGAAACAGATAAGTGATAATTCATTTAAGTTTGCTTCAAAGTTTTAAAAGACGAGCTGGATTTACCTGAGCTGCAGAGAGTCCAGGCGAGAGTCAGAGAGAGGATCAGCTTCATCATGATGAAGATGTAAATACAAGAGATGCTGCTACTTCACCTCACCTGCACTTTACTGCACAGGTGTGTCAAGTACAGAGACTAAAAACATGAGACTGAGGGTGTTCCCAGTGTGACCAATCAGAAAGTCCCATCCCATCATAAACACATCTTCCATTTAAAAGCTGAATGTTTCCTGTTGCATGAATTTATCCAAATCAAATGATGTAATTGTTCAGTCTTTAATTTCTGTTTTAAAATGATTTCTGAAAGGACTTTTTTTGTTCTGGTTCTCTACGTCTTATTTTAGAACACAGTGTATCTTAAAATCACACAATGACATTCATTCATTTATTTTATGGAATATTATCGTGATATAATTTCTTACTTGATCTAACATGTTTTTCAGGAACACAGGAGAGAAAACATCCGTCTCATCTGTTCCATGTACAGAAGCTTCTCCTCCGTTTCTTTAATCTGTCTCCATCCCTTTGTTGTTTCGTTGCTTCCTTCACTTGTTCCTTCTTTACCTCTTCATTTAATCCAGATACAAAAAAAGGACATGTTGAGTTCTAAACGTCAACATTCATCACAGTAAAGTCCCAAAGTCTGGTGATCACTTTAAATATTTAATCATGCTTCTAAAAGTTAAGGTATTGTGAAGCAACATGAGTCCAAAGAGGGCTGGGTTTGAGCTCTGCTCATGGTGAGTTTACATTATTTCTCATGAGATAACTTTTTATATTTTGTGAGTTCCGTGAAAACAAGTTAGTGAATCTCTACCAACAGACGTAGCACAACGTTCTCAAACAGTCCACATATTTTGAAGTATGATGTAAAACCCATTCCATTTTGGGGAGGATCAGAATCACACGGTGAAGACGGCACTTTGTTGTTCAGCAATGATATGAATGAAGAAATGGGCCTGTGTTTTGATACCAGTGGAGCAAGAAAAAGAAACCGATGACTTTAGTTTCCGTGACATGGCACCATCAGAACAACATTCCTGAGGAGACGGACAGGTTTCGTTCATCACATACGGACTGAAGCAGCGTTACAAACCTCAGTCACTGAGCTCAAATGGAAAAGTTTGGCCATTCAGTAAGACGACTCACAAGTCTGAAATGTTAATTATCACCAGGGATTAATGTGGGATTTGTCAGGTGAGGGAACCCGAAAGGCAGGTGTAAACAGCAAGAGCAAGATTAGACCCAGAGAAAATATGCATTTTTATAAATGAATATATTTTCTCTGACTCAACCCCTCGGAGTTGCGTTTTGCCTGTTTACAACAACTGTGCGGCGGCATTTTTGAAAAGACGCAAAAACGCAACACAAGGTTTCTGTTTTGGGGTGAAACTGTCGTTGTGTAAACGGCCCCTAGAGTCCCAAGTCTAGTGACCAGTTTGAGTATTTAATCACGTGTCTATTTGTTAAGGTACTGTGAAGCAACATGACTCCAAAGAGGGCTGGGTTTGATTTGTTCGCATCGATTTCACATTCTTTCTTTTGGGATTTCTTTTTGCGATTTTAGTGAAAATGATTTTGTGAAACTCCACCAACAGACGTAGCTCACTGGTCTCGAACAATCCACAAGTATTGTTGTATTCTCAGCAAATGTTTTGGCAATGCTTACGGGACTAGCAGTGCAGTGAAAAGGGTGCAGAATACTAAAGAACAGGGCTATCAGACGACATTCCTGATGAGATTGACAGGGTTTGTTCGTCACGTACTGGCATCACCAGCAAACTGAGCCAGATGAGAATCAACACTCAACACAAAAGAACTGTCCATCTACAGAGTTGTTTTCATGGAGAGGTCCGGGCAGAACTCCAAAAAGGACACACAAAAAGTTACTTTACTTACTTTACAGTTTTCCATATTCTAAATGCTAAGTGGATTTGTTCCTTTTTTGTAATTAACAGAGTGGGATATGTCAATTATTAGCAACAACGTTGATTATGATGCATTATTATATTCTGTACAATATTTTCAATATTTTTTTTTAACGAGTTAAGTTTTCAACCAAAATCAGTCCATCATAACAAGCAAACACTGATTTATTTTCAGCATGTCAAATTCCTGTTTATTTACATTGTCGTGTTTTCTTTAAATAAAAAAATGATTTACATAAAGTTTCATGATTTTCAAAAAGATTTTATTAAATGAATGTGATTTTTCTAACTTCACTTTCAAAATACACCAAAAGATCTTTTTAAAAACAATAATGGAAATTTCTACAAACATCCTTTAAGTAGAATTTTCATAGATTGATATTTAGGGGGTAGGGTTTGGGACAGCCACCTCCTAAATGATGATTTTATATTAAGCTTACTGCTATCTCAAATATTATTTGGGGTTTCAATAGATAATAGAAGAATCTCAGTATACATCTGAGGTTTGAATACTTAAATGCTTTTTAGAAGAGTTTTTTTGGTATATCATGACATAGATATATCGTGACATATGTCACGATATATCTATGTCATGATAGGACATATGTCTGTTTTCAACCAAGATCAGTCCATCATAACAATCAAACACTGATTTATTTTCAGCATGTCAAAAAGTTTTTACCTTCTCCAGAGTTCAAATTAACAGGTTTTTTTCACGCCTTTCTCCAGCTGCTGCAGGAGACGCACCAACCCCCGTACACTCACATGGAGGTGATAAGAGTAGAATAATGAACATAAATAAGACTGTGTCAGTCGTTCTGCTTCACGCCGTGACCTCTCCACTCTATAGAAACTGAGCTCAGTGTAGCATCTCACCACATGCCTCCGTATGAGGAACTGAAACATGCTGAACTACATTACCCTGCAAATAAATGAATCCTTTACCCAAATGACGAGAGATGGGACATCTTACCTTTGATATTTCCAAGATAAAGATCAGGAAGGACCTAAAGAAATGTTTAAAGTTAGTCAAAAAGAGGGTTCCAGAGGTTGTTAAAGTAGAACAATGTAATTAAAGTTTAATACCTTGTTTATTCCATTACCCATGTCTGCAAAAAGTCCCAAGAAAAGCACATCAACATAAATACTTTTCCCAGGTTTTTTTTAAAGCTGTTAAACTTGTGTATCATCCAGTACTCCAGAGGCGTTCAGGTCCGATCGAGTCCTCTTCCCAAACTCTTACTGCCTCCCATCGTTTTCAAACCAGCCCTGACAATTTCTCTGGTCTCGTCAAGCCTTCGATGTGTTCGCAGCTCATGTCCTGAGTGCAGCGTGATTGAGAATATGCTGCATGGGATGACGTAATGTGACCTTAACAGTGGAACACCCTGCCCATGTGTTTATATTTAGACCAGGACTGTCATGGGAATGTGGTACATACCATCCAGACAAAGATGGTTGAGGGCAGAGAACAGATCCAACGGTGGGTCACTGGATATGACTACCTGCTGAGGTGTTGTACCGTACATGGAGCTCCTCTGAATGAGGCTCAAAATACACTTTAGTCTCCAGGTTTATAAGAAAAGGCATTGTTTGTTTTCAGAATTATTACAGTTTTACAGCTAACAATGTTCTTTCCAAACTTGGGGAACTTAAATCTTCGGTCGCCCTCTTTGGTTCCAGTGGAGAGTCTGACGATCGCCTGACTCCAGGCGAACCTCGTCTGTTGTCTTTCACCTCTTTACTGGTCAAGGTGTACAGTTCTACTGAGATGGAAGGGTGCTGGCCCGTCCACATCATCTCCTGTCGGAACAACGAGAAGATTCAGTAACTCCAGCCTAAAATTCAAAAAGATTTTTGGAACTTTTCGTGGAATGTTTCCAAACTCGGGCTTGAGTCCTTCGCTCTTTGATCTCTAGATCCATTAGACTGCCGTCAGTA
This sequence comes from Chaunax sp. Z400, assembly GCA_037577475.1. Lineage (NCBI taxonomy): Eukaryota > Metazoa > Chordata > Actinopteri > Lophiiformes > Chaunacidae > Chaunax > Chaunax sp. Z400. The sequence goes on from CM075188.1 coordinate 27,708,399, forward strand.
AACAGATCCTAGAGATCCATTATTTATAAACCCTCCTTTATTTTTTATTTTTTCTTTCATTTATTGACCTATTTATCTAGCCTGACATCCAGCTTATTTTTTTTGTCATACTCCAAGGTTGAAAGGGGGGGGGGGGGCTGAAGCCTATCCCAGCTGACTTTGGGCGGGAGGCGGGATTCAAGTCAGTTCATCACCTCACCTTTGACTCTTAATTCCAGTTTGTTCACGGGGGTTCATGGGAATAGGTTGTGTATTCTGTATACTGAATAGACAAACAGTGCTTGTCTGTATGCTGTTAAAAATCAATACAAATATTTTTGAGAGAAATTTTGTTTTTTTTTTACATTTTATGGTGAGAAATTCTGTCATGTCTAGTTGAGACTACAAGACCCCAACGCAGACGCACAAGAGGCAGGGAGTTCAATTCAAGGATTTGATATCAATAAGTACAAAACACCTTGATGGTTCATGACTTTTGCTAATTTCATGATAATAATCTTGATTCTGTCATAGAATGAAGGGACCCCCCACCCCCCCATATTAAATGTGTCGATTCTAAATGGACATTAACTTGAGTCTGTTTCAGTCAGTATATTTCCAGTAAATGCTGCTACATCTTCAACACACCGCTCTGAGCCGATTGCAGTATTTTTAGCCAGGCTTTGTCGTCTTGTCTTGTGTTCCTGTCTGTGTGGTTCAGTGTGTGGCACAGATGCTGACAGGAAGATGAGAGTGGTGGAGGCGTTTACAAAAAGCTGGCCTCCTCAGAGGACCACATCTGAACCGTTTGTCACAAACAGGTCAAACCCATTGATAAAAAGACACGTCACATATTACACACAAGGGCCTTTTTCAATAGACGGGTATAAAAACACCTGTGTCTGTATGTGGGTGGAGGAGGTGGGGGTTGTGTTGCATAGACATAAAGGTTGTAATATGTTGATGACTGCTATGAAATTTTGATACTTGTGATTTCCTGACGTTTGTGGTTTTAAGTGAAACAAACACTCCTTGAATGGATGAGATTTGGTTGATCATTCATGTTGACATCAGGACACACAAGACTTCCCTTTTCATGTAGCGCCATCATCTGGTCAAAGTTTGGAATTGTTCAACACTTTGATTTATAACTGAACCTGCAAAACTATTGACAGTCCCATCAGCCTCAGCCTATAGTCAACAACAGTTAGCGCAATAGCATGCTAAATTAAGTCCATCCATCTGTCTATCCATCTGTCTATCTATCTATCTATCTATCTATCTATCTATCCATCTATTAACCAGTAGTGGTCCATCTTGTAATAGAAATGTCTCGTTGTCTACAGGTAGAACTACAGGAGATGATGGTTCTGATATTGTAGACTGCAGCTAAATTAATTCTTATGCAACAACATGCATCACTTTAGAAAATCATCAAACAGAGTCACCGGAGTCATTTGAGTTTTTCCAGCTGTGTAATAGTTTATTGGTTAAAATCAGATGAAGAGCTTCTGATGTTTTTCATACTGACAATAAAATCATCCAGAAAACAATGTAAAGTAAGACAAGAGCTTTGTGGGTAAATAATTAAACACATCTGCACATAAATTTGATCAAATCAAGTTTAGTCATGATGTTCCACCACTCTGCACGATCGGATCCAGATCCGCCTCATAATCTGGATCAGGGAGATTAAAATCTGTATTTGGAGGTGATCAATATGTAGTAGGTCACAGTATGGTAACAGAGAGGAGTATAGATGTGACAGATTCAGAGTCATTTGATGGATTTCATGTGTTTGTGAAGGGTAAAAACTTCTGGATAGAAAACAGATCCGCCATTATTATCATATTTTAAATGATAACTCAAACTGCGGATCATGAACACATGATTCCAGGCATAGGTTTCCAGTTTTAATTTGACATGAGACATATCCCAGTAAAGCTGCGTCATCGTGGTGGAGTTACACCTCTGATAAACAATTGTTCCAAGATTAGTTTAGATGTAGTCTGAAAATTCTCTTGATTGTTCATGTTTTAGTTTTTTTGTAAATATGTGATTATAAAGCTATATAAGTGTTTACTGACTGATTATTGTAAATGTGTGGTGATGGATATATATGAGGACCTGCTGGTCTGGTTCCCTCTTGTTCTAGATGAGGTGAAAGAGTCCCAGTAGCAGAAGGATCAAACCCGGTGTGATAGAGCAGGCGTCATGGGTAGTTGGAGCTTGATTGCACAAATTGGTGTTACAACAGGACGTTCCATTACCAAAATTCACATTAAAGAAAGGAATGCTGCCCAGGCTGCTGCCTATACCACACAGGTTGTCAGACGCACAGCCAAAGATCTCTGATCCACCCTGCACTGGAGATGAAAAATCAATGTCACTGGACAAACTATGGTTGATGTCAAACAATAATAATTCATAATTATAATTTCAGGAAGGAGTACTCAGATACAATTGTAGGAATGCTATATAGAACAAATATTTAACTACAAGTGAATGTGGAATGCCAGAAGTTTGTTAAAACTGAACTTGGAAAACATGTAAATAATTGTCTTTAGCCCCAACGAAGAAAGTTTAAAAGCCCTTAAATACATGGAGACATGTGGACGGAGATTTCCAGTGACAGCGCTATGTTTTTCTGATTTCATGAGATAATTATCTCATGAATTCAGAAAAAAAGAGCCTTGTTTTTCTGAGTTAATGATGTAATTAGAAAAACAGAGCAGAATTTAATTTTTTCATGAAAACTTTTGTTTATCTGAATTAACGAGATGATTATCTCAAAAGTCTGGCAAAAGTTTTCATGAAAAAATTCAATTCTGCTCTGTTTTTCTGAATTAACGAGATAATTATGTCATTTATTCAGAAAAACAGAGCAATTTCCTTTTTCCTCAAGCGAATGCAATATGCTTCCATATAGAAAAATGCTAAACATAAATTAATAGATAATGCAAAATAATTATGAAATATGAATATTTAATCGAACATCATGCCTGGCAGTATGTTGGGTTGATTTTTCTGTGAATTCATACGTCACCTGGTTCGCCAGCAAGACAGTCTATGGAAGTCCATAAACTTTTGTCAAGCAGGTGAACTGAGGCTGCAACTAATTGGTTGCTTCATATTTTCAACAAGATGCAACTCTCTGCGGCCCAGACATGCTGGCATTGTTTTCTTTTTTTTCCGACCATGTGCATAAGCAAAACACGCAGCTGCTCAGGGCCGCCCATGGCCCCCCATGGCCCCCCATGGCCACCATTGACCATTGTGTTGTTTTTGGAAATTTTTGCCACACCCACAAAAAAGAATTTTATCACTAGCTGCCACTGGCTGCTACGCTTCGTCCGTATCCATAAACTTTGAGAACTCACATAAATATGGATGACGGACGAAAAGGCTCCTCCATATCTGTATCCATCTTTAACGTTGAGAGTAAACGAGCCTTAAAGCTACGTTCACGTTAAAAGCCTCATCGATCAATTCCCATTTTCTGCTCAAATTACATTTTGGTTCACATTCATAATTACAAGTGACCTACATCTCGCTCTACGGTGAATACGTTCTACGAAACGGCAGGAGTCATCTGTGTCATCAACAACAAAAAACGACATGGACGGTCTAGTCGTGAATGGATGCATGACATTTAGCTCTGGTGGACAGTAAACACTTCATCAGCTGTTCACGAGCAGATGGTGAACAGCTGACGATACACATTGTTGTTGTCATCTCTGCTCTGGTCATTTTATTTTGCTGGTGCTGGCTGATGTTGACAGCGCTCAGCGAATAGTAAAGAAGCCTCATGAAGTCTGGCTGTTCATGTTGCACCACAAATCGGATTTGTATCTGGCCCAGGACCATGTATGAAAGTGACTTAAATCTGATTTGAAAGGATCAGATTTTTGTTTTTCATACAGTCCTGAAAAAAAATCTCATTTATGTCACATTAAGGGGAAAGAAATTGGAATCGAGCTACTTCAGATGGTAATGTGAGCACAGCTGCGATGAGGAAATGTGAGTCTTTATCTGTGAGTCTCTATCGTCTCATAAAGCCTCACCTGTTACTTGAAAGCAGCGGTCCTCTATCCCCCTACACTGGATTTCTCCAATGCATTCAGAGTCGTTACAACACTTTAGGCTGTTATCTGCCGGAATCCCAGGGGCTGAAACAGAACAGAAAGTCATTTATCTGAGGAACAGAGAACACTGATGAAAATAGAACCTAGTGTTTTAAATATATCTACTCATCCATGTGTACTTACAGTGAAACAGTCCAGAGTTGCAGCTATCTCTGTTGCAGCATTCAGCATTTAAGACTGTACTGCCGGAATTTAGGCTGAATGAAAGGTTCTGAGAGCCGGTGGTTGGGCATAGGTAGGACGGTGCACAGGCCTTCATGTTCTGCTGACTTATGATACTTGTACCTACAATGACTACAAAATCAAACTAGAGTGAGATACTGCTGGTGGACAGAAGACAAACATGCAGAATTCACAGAAGAGTTGTGATAAAGAAATGATGACCTGCAGCGGAGGATGTATAACACATCGTCTCTGAAGAACATGTTGCTGTCGTCGTGTTGGAACAGGAAACGCCACTGCAAGCTTCACACTGAAGAGCTCCAGCTGCAGCAAAGAGAACAGCCACGGGATTCAGCTGATCGCTGATAATCAACTGATCGATACAGATAAGTGATAATTCATTTAAGTTTGCTTCAAAGTTTTAAAAGACGAGCTGGATTTACCTGAGCTGCAGAGAGTCCAGGCGAGAGTCAGAGAGAGGATCAGCTTCATCATGATGAAGATGTAAATACAAGAGATGCTGCTACTTCACCTCACCTGCACTTTACTGCACAGGTGTGTCAAGTACAGAGACTAAAAACATGAGACTGAGGGTGTTCCCAGTGTGACCAATCAGAAAGTCCCATCCCATCATAAACACATCTTCCATTTAAAGGCTGAATGTTTCCTGTTGCATGAATTTATCCAAATCAAATGATGTAATTGTTTAGTCTTTAATTTCTGTTTTAAAATGATTTCTGAAAGGACTTTTTTTGTTCTGGTTCTCTACGTCTTATTTTAGAACACAGTGTATCTTAAAATCACACAATGACATTCATTCATTTATTTTATGGAATATTATAGTGATATAATTTCTTACTTGATCTAACATGTTTTTCAGGAACACAGGAGAGAAAACATCCGTCTCATCTGTTCCATGTACAGAAGCTTCTCCTCCGTTTCTTTAATCTGTCTCCATCCCTTTGTTGTTTCGTTGCTTCCTTCACTTGTTCCTTCTTTACCTCTTCATTTAATCCAGATACAAAAAAGGACATGTTGAGTTCTAAACGTCAACATTCATCACAGTAAAGTCCCAAAGTCTGGTGATCACTTTAAATATTTAATCATGCTTCTAAAAGTTAAGGTATTGTGAAGCAACATGAGTCCAAAGAGGGCTGGGTTTGAGCTCTGCTCATGGTGAGTTTACATTATTTCTCATGAGATAACTTTTTATATTTTGTGAGTTCCGTGAAAACAAGTTAGTGAATCTCTACCAACAGACGTAGCACAACGTTCTCAAACAGTCCACATATTTTGAAGTATGATGTAAAACCCATTCCATTTTGGGGAGGATCAGAATCACACGGTGAAGACGGCACTTTGTTGTTCAGCAATGATATGAATGAAGAAATGGGCCTGTGTTTTGATACCAGTGGAGCAAGAAAAAGAAACCGATGACTTTAGTTTCCGTGACATGGCACCATCAGAACAACATTCCTGAGGAGACGGACAGGTGTCGTTCATCACATACGGACTGAAGCAGCGTAACAAACCTCAGTCACTGAGCTCAAATGGAAAAGTTTGGCCATTCAGTAAGACGACTCACAAGTCTGAAATGTTAATTATCACCAGGGATTAATGTGGGATTTGTCAGGTGAGGGAACCCGAAAGGCAGGTGTAAACAGCAAGAGCAAGATTAGACCCAGAGAAAATATGCATTTTTATAAATGAATATATTTTCTCTGACTCAACCCCTCGGAGTTGCGTTTTGCCTGTTTACAACAACTGTGCGGCGGCATTTTTGAAAAGACGCAAAAACGCAACACAAGGTTTCTGTTTTGGGGTGAAACTGTCGTTGTGTAAACGGCCCCTAGAGTCCCAAGTCTAGTGACCAGTTTGAGTATTTAATCACGTGTCTATTTGTTAAGGTACTGTGAAGCAACATGACTCCAAAGAGGACTGGGTTTGATTTGTTCGCATCGATTTCACATTCTTTCTTTTGGGATTTCTTTTTGCGATTTTAGTGAAAATGATTTTGTGAAACTCCACCAACAGACGTAGCTCACTGGTCTCGAACAATCCACAAGTATTGTTGTATTCTCAGCAAATGTTTTGGCAATGCTTACGGGACTAGCAGTGCAGTGAAAAGGGTGCAGAATACTAAAGAACAGGGCTATCAGACGACATTCCTGATGAGATTGATAGGGTTTGTTCGTCATGTACTGGCATCACCAGCAAACTGAGCCAGATGAGACTCAAAACTCAACACAAAAGAACTGTCAATCTACAGAGTTGTTTTCATGGAGAGGTCCGGGCAGAACTCCAAAAAGGACACACAAGAAGTTACTTTACTTATTTTACAGTGTCACTGAGATCTGGATCTGTCTTTCAAGAGAAACCTGTGTACACAAAATGAACACAGCTCTTACCCTTGTGCCTTAATTCATAAAGAGTAACACTTCATGAAATGTTTGCTTCTTTAAACTGCCATTAAATGTCATATTAATATTATTTTCCACTTTCATTGAGTTATTTTTTTCATGTACATCATTCCTGATCTAAATGATCAAATATTAATTTATTTTCAGGATTTTAAACCTTTAAATTATGCTGTTGTTTACATAACATCCCTATTTTTTAATGACAATACAAAAGAATTTGTTGTTTTCCATATTCTAAATGCTAAGTGGATTTGTTCCTTTTTTGTAATTAACAGAGTGGTGTAGGGTGAGGGTAGGTCAGTCGACCCCCACCTCACCATGTCCTGCGACTTCAGCCCTGGTTTCGCCTTGCTTGAATGATCAAACATGGTCATTCCCTTGGAACAACAATCTGCTCGCCATTGTGGAGTTACAACCCCACAATTCACCTAAAGATAACGCCCGTAATCACAACTTGGGGTCTGTATCAACACAACATCTGCCCTCCTTTAACATATCAAAGAGGACCTGGTTTCACCCCTCCTGACCCCTTGCTGAGTACCAGAGACACACCAGGGTATCAGCCTGCAACTCAAGAGACAGTGAGACTGCTTTCCACTCCAAATTACAGGATCCAAAATCCTGCATGGTTTTGGAATCTCGAAATTAATGAATCAATAAAATTTGACAATCCAACCAACCTTCCATGCATAAATGTTCACCATCCCTCCTGCCTCTTCTCCTCTTCCTCTCATCACGGAAGCAAGAGAAGAAATGTGTTCATGACTGTGCAAGCATGATTTCTGAAAACTGAACTCTGCAACATTTTCCAATGGAGCATTTCTGATGTTTTCTTTATTATTGTGTGTTTTACTCCTTCATGTAATGTGTTTCTTGTTTTGAATCTAATAAGCACACAGTGATGATTTTCTGCCTGTGTCCCTTTGAGTTCATGTTTATTGCATGTGTGCTTTGATGCCTCCTTCTAGTGGAGAGACTCAGATGTCTCGCCTATTGTTTCTATGTCAGCTGGTGATGTGACCGCATATCTTACAGTAACATAGGACACGCCCTTACTTCCGGCAGCTGTGAGGCTTCAAAAGCCACGGCGCGAAGCCGCTCGCTCTCTTGCTCCTACCTCCACTTGACATGAACTCTGACTCCTGAACGTGGAGGTCCCGTAACCCCTTGAAGAAGACCGTGTCCTCCTGCCGCAGCAGAAGAGAATTATTGATCCCCTCTCTTTAAGACTTAGCTCATACAGTAAGATAGCATTCCTCTCCCACGATCTCTGTTAATAGTTGAATTTCTTCACTTCAACTAATTTATTTGAAGCTCACCTGTGGATCACTCACGCCTGAGTAATTCACTAAGCCCTTCTTCGAGCTGCATTACCCCCCAACGCGCTCCAACGCCGTCAAAGCACGGCCAAGCTGAACACGACCGTCAGGTCCGAAGTTCACAAAGCCGCCAGCCAGCGACGACGCGACCTTCCAACATCTGAGATTCGGGACCAGGATCCGGTGGACTTCGAACAGCATCCTCCGCGAGTATCCGGTCGGTGACCCCTCCTGATAACTCGCCAAAGCGTGCTTTCGTCCCTACCCCGGAGACCGGCTGAAAAGTAAGCTAACCCGAACATCTCTGCGTCTTGGAAAGCGTCATAGCTGATCTGGCATTATTATCCACAATTTACCTAATTTAGTTTCCCTTCAAACTTCCCTTAGACCCCCTTTAGTTTGGTTCACATCACCACGCTATCATCTCGCCTTGTTATAGTTATGTCTTATTCTCTCTCTTTCACTCTGATCTCATTCGACTATCTTTCTGTTATCATCCTATATTAGATTTAGTTTAGTTTGTTCCTGTGTGCTGTGTGAAATTACATTTGATAATAAAGTAGATTCTTTTAGACCAAGTTTCTGTGTTGATGACTGGAATCATTAGTTCTTGCGATAGAGGACTTGACTTCCTTCATTTGAGACTGATTGAACGCTATTATTTAGTAATTAATTAATCTGGGTTATATTTACAGCTTTCTTAAGGAATCCTTCCGACCTTAGGAATATAGCTTTAGGAAGGTGGTGCTCCTCGAGGTATTTTTCATAACCCTGTCTGATTAATTAATAGCTTTATAATATGATAATTAATATATGATCATTTTGATCATAATTATTATCGTTAACCCCCTTTTAACCCTACAGTGGGATATGTCAATTATTAGCAACAACGTTGATTATGATGCATTATTATATTCTGTACAATATTTTTTTTTAACGAGTTAAGTTTTCAACCAAAATCAGTCCATCATAACAAGCAAACACTGATTTATTTTCAGCATGTCAAATTCCTGTTTATTTACATTGTCGTGTTTTCTTTAAATAAAAAAATGATTTCCATAAAGTTTCATGATTTTCAAAAAGATTTTATTAAATGAATGTGATTTTTCTAACTTCACTTTCAAAATACACCAAAAGATCTTTTTAAAAACAATAATGGAAATTTCTACAAACATCCTTTAAGTAGAATTTTCATAGATTGATATTTAGGGGGTAGGGTTTGGGACAGCCACCTCCCAATTGACAGTACCCTAAATGATGATTTTATATTAAGCTTACTGCTATCTCAAATATTATTTGGGGTTTCAATAGATAATAGAAGAATCTCAGTATACATCTGAGGTTTGAATACTTAAATGCTTTTTAAAAGAGTTTTTTGGTATATCATGACATAGATATATCATGACATATGTCATGACATAGATATATCATGACATATGTCACGATATATTTATGTCATGACATGACATATGTATGTTTTCAACCAAGATCAGTCCATCATAACAATGAAACACTGATTTATTTTCAGCATGTCAAAAAGTTTTTACCTTCTCCAGAGTTCAAATTAACAGGACAAAAAAAGCAAATGTCACAAAAAGACATTACATGAAGTGAAAAAAGTTCTTTAGATACAATATGTAAGATTACTACATTCAAATGTTTAATAACAGACTAACTTTATTTTGTTACATTGTGTTCTTAAATTATCCCAAATGTTTCCAACACTTTTCAGTCCCTGAGAAATCTATGAAGAGTAACTAAAGGCTCAAACCACTTTTATCAGCTAAAAATCAATTTAAATGATTATTTAGTGGTGCTGTTGATTTAGTTTTTGAATTCTAAACGTGGTGTTAAAAATATGCATAACGACTGCCCTCTATTGGTTGAAAACAGCTATTGCAGCTTTTTTACTAGACAGCTACTGTAGATTTAAAAGTCTGTCTGTTAGCAGGATTGCTCAACAAGTAATGATCAGATTTTGTAGATAGATATATTTATCCCACAGGGGCAATACGGCGCCTGGGCATCGAACCACTGACCTTTCGTTCTGTGAGCGACCGCTCTACCTCCTGAGCCACAGCTGCCCCAATAAGAAATATTAAAAGATTCTTCATTGTTGTATGATGGGTGCAATTAATAGATTTTACCTTCTTACTTCATGGATCAACAACGTTTGGACAAAAATGAGACAATGACATCCTCCAGAAATGTTTTGTGGCTGAGAAACGTTTCCATCAATATGGTGGTGAGCAGATAATGAATAAAATCTAGTTGAGTACAAAGGTCAGAGCGGTTATTTACAAACCCTTATTTGATCTGCCAATGTAAACTGTCACAGCCACATCATTATCAATCAATTTAAACCGACAGTTTCTAGTTAAAACCATCTAAACCACAGTTTAGTTGGATGGATGCTGTGTTTTCATTCTTCTGTCCAGGCCTTCAAAAGTACAAACCTCCTTGTGGAATAAGTGTGTTATTAACAGAATGACACAGACAACAATGCATTTGTGTAGTTTAGAATGTCAGAAGTTGAACTGTTAGGGTAGAAACATACTTTCACTATGATAATAAAAAGACTAAAAAAAGCAGTCGATGACAACAGAAGAGCTGTAGCGGACTATCTTTAGTTGGCTAAGAGACATTTGCTGTCATTGGAGCCTCCTTTCTGAAGCTCTGTGACCAGGTTATGGAGTTCCTCTGACAGCGCCACCTGGTGGGAGAAAATCAGATTTAGACATTTGGCATATGTGAATTTCTGAAATGTGTATTTATGTAGATCTGGATGCAGAAATGAATCTCACTGGGTAAGAGTCTGGCTCCTGTAGCCTCTTGTGTCCAGGGTGCAGAGTCTGGAGGGAGTTCTGGACCTTTGCTCTGGTTTCTGCAGGGCTACTCAGAGGGTGTGTGATCTAGAGAGGGAGGGAGGCACGTTCAGATACTCCACACACCCGTGAGGTGTTGTCTCCTTTTTGTATTGTACAGTAAATAAATGTCATACAGTCCTTTCTTGATGCCCTCTTGTGCTTTAAAAGGATAAAAATGAAAATTCAGTCGTGACTGACTCAAGTTTCTTAGTCCAAAAAACATGTTGGCAGCATTTTCCAGAACAACTGAAGATGATGGGGACTTGTTTTATAATGTCATTTCCAAGGACACAGATACCTGTGCTACTGGAAAAACTCAATTTGTGCTGATGTGAATAAGCCACACCCTCTATCATTACACACATTGTATTATTTAACAACCATTTTCAAAAGGGAAAAGCAAATATAATGTGCAAACATCATACATTTAGGTCTGATAAAGCCTCCTGTAGATACGTTCATGGGTTTGGCTGCAATATTAATTCTGAATACAGTACAATGACTATCTATCTATCTACAGGTAGATTGATAGGGTTTGTTCGTCACGTACTGGCTTCACCAGCAAGCTGAGCCAGATGAGACTCAACACTCAACACAAAACAACTGTCAATCTACAGAGTTGTTTTCATGGAGAGGTCCGTGCAGAACTCCAAAAAGGACACTGTTTATTTAGTTACTTTACTTATTTTACAGTGTCACTGAGATCTGGATCTGTCTTTCAAGAGAAACCTGTGTACACAAAATGAACACAGCTCTTACCCTTGTGCCTTAATTCATAAAGAGTAACACTTCATGAAATGTTTGCTTCTTTAAACTGCCATTAAATATCATATTAATATTATTTTCCACTTTCATTGAGTTATTTTTTTCATGTACATCATTCCTGATCTAAATGATCAAATATTAATTTATTTTCAGGATTTTAAACCTTTAAATTATGCTGTTGTTTACATAACATCCCTATTTTTTAATGACAATACAAAAGAATTTGTTGTTTTCCATATTCTAAATGCTAAGTGGATTTGTTTCTTTTTTGTAATTAACAGAGTGGGATATGTCAATTATTAGCAACAACGTTGATTATGATGCATTATTATATTCTGTACAATATTTTTTTTTAACGAGTTACGTTTTCAACCAAAATCAGTCCATCATAACAAGCAAACACTGATTTATTTTCAGCATGTCAAATTCCTGTTTATTTACATTGTCATGTTTTCTTTAAATAAAAAAATGATTTCCATAAAGTTTCATGATTTTCAAAAAGATTTTATTAAATGAATGTGATTTTTCTAACTTCACTTTCAAAATACACCAAAAGATCTTTTTAAAAACAATAATGGAAATTTCTACAAACATCCTTTAAGTAGAATTTTCATAGATTGATATTTAGGGGGTAGGGTTTGGGACAGCCACCTCCTAAATGATGATTTTATATTAAGCTTACTGCTATCTCAAATATTATTTGGGGTTTCAATAGATAATAGAAGAATCTCAGTATACATCTGAGGTTTGAATACTTAAATGCTTTTTAAAAGAGTTTTTTTGGTATATCATGACATAGATATATCATGACATATGTCATGATATATCTATGTCATGACATATGTCATGATATATCTATGTCATGATATGACATATGTATGTTTTCAACCAAGATAAGATAAGATAAGATAAGATAAGATAAGATAAGATATCCCTTTATTAGTCCCACAGTGGGGAAATTTACAATATTGCAGAAGCACAGTGTACAAAAAACACAGCAGGAGGAGGGGAAATAATATTTTTAAAAATACAATACAATAAAGGAGGGGGGTAAAGTGTCTCAAAAATATTTCACAGTACTATTAAAAAAAGTGTCTCAGTAATTCACACAAGTACTACTAATTGTTTGGTCTACTGGGAGCAGTGCTGATTGTACAGTCTAACAGCTGCAGGAAGGAAAGACTTGCGAAAGCGCTCCTTCACACACTTTGGGTGAAGCAACCTGTCGCTGAAGGAGCTCTCCAGTGCTGTTACTCGGTCCCGCATCGGGTGGGAGTGATTGTCCATTATGGATGACAGCTTAGCTGTCATCCTCCTTCCTCCCACCACCTCCACTGGGTCCAGGGGGCATCCCAGGACAGAGCTGGCCTTCCTTATCAGTTTGTCGAGTCTTTTCCTGTCCGACACTGAGATGCCGCTGCCCCAACAGACCACACCATAAAAAATGGCTGATGCCACCACGGTGTCATAAAATGTCTTGAGGAGTGCTCCCTGTACTCCAAAGGACCTCAGTCTCCTGAGCAGGTAGAGTCTGCTCTGGCCTTTCCTGTAAAGTGCAGTGGTATTGTCTGTCCAGTCCAGTTTATTGTTCAGGTGAACACCCAGGTACTTATAAGATGTCACCATCTCAATGTCTGTTCCCTGAATGTTCACCGGGTCCGTGGGGGAGTGTGTGTGCCTGCGGAAATCAACCACCAGTTCCTTGGTTTTCCCTGCGTTGATCTGGAGTTGGTTCCGCTGGCACCAGTCCACAAAGTCCTGTGTCAGTCCTCTGTATTCCCTGTCGTCCCCATCTGTGATGAGACCGACGATGGCAGAGTCATCAGAGAACTTCTGCAGGTGACAGGTGGGTGAGTTGTAGTGGAAGTCTGCAGTGTAGAGGGTGAAGAGGAACGGAGCCAGGACCGTTCCTTGTGGGGCCCCCGTACTGCAGACAACCATGTCGGACACACAGTCCCGTGACCTCACATACTGTGGGCGGTTGGTGAGGTAGTCCAGTATCCAGCATGTGAGGTGGTGGTCCACACTGGTGTGCTCCAGCTTGTCCCTCAGAAGCTGAGGCTGTATTGTGTTGAAAGCACTGGAGAAATCAAAGAACATGATTCTCACAGTGCTTCCCGGTCATAAGATCATCTTATAAGTAATAAGATCAGTCCATCATAACAATCAAACACTGATTTATTTTCAGCATGTCAAAAAGTTTTTACCTTCTCCAGAGTTCAAATTAACAGGTTTTTTTCACGCCTTTCTCCAGCTGCTGCAGGAGACGCACCAACCCCCGTACACTCACATGGAGGTGATAAGAGTAGAATAATGAACATAAATAAGACTGTGTCAGTCGTTCTGCTTCACGCCGTGACCTCTCCACTCTATAGAAACTGAGCTCAGTGTAGCATCTCACCACATGCCTCCGTATGAGGAACTGAAACATGCTGAACTACATTACCCTGCAAATAAATGAATCCTTTACCCAAATGACGAGAGATGGGACATCTTACCTTTGATATTTCCAAGATAAAGATCAGGAAGGACCTAAAGAAATGTTTAAAGTTAGTCAAAAAGAGGGTTCCAGAGGTTGTTAAAGTAGAACAATGTAATTAAAGTTTAATACCTTGTTTATTCCATTACCCATGTCTGCAAAAAGTCCCAAGAAAAGCACATCAACATAAATACTTTTCCCAGGTTTTTTTTAAAGCTGTTAAACTTGTGTATCATCCAGTACTCCAGAGGCGTTCAGGTCCGATCGAGTCCTCTTCCCAAACTCTTACTGCCTCCCATCGTTTTCAAACCAGCCCTGACAACTTCTCTGGTCTCGTCAAGCCTTCGATGTGTTCGCAGCTCATGTCCTGAGTGCAGCGTGATTGAGAATATGCTGCATGGGATGACGTAATGTGACCTTAACAGTGGAACACCCTGCCCATGTGTTTATATTTAGACCAGGACTGTCATGGGAATGTGGTACATACCATCCAGACAAAGATGGTTGAGGGCAGAGAACAGATCCAACGGTGGGTCACTGGATATGACTACCTGCTGAGGTGTTGTACCGTACATGGAGCTCCTCTGAATGAGGCTCAAAATACACTTTAGTCTCCAGGTTTATAAGAAAAGGCATTGTTTGTTTTCAGAATTATTACAGTTTTACAGCTAACAATGTTCTTTCCAAACTTGGGGAACTTAAATCTTCGGTCGCCCTCTTTGGTTCCAGTGGAGAGTCTGACGATCGCCTGACTCCAGGCGAACCTCGTCTGTTGTCTTTCACCTCTTTACTGGTCAAGGTGTACAGTTCTACTGAGATGGAAGGGTGCTGGCCCGTCCACATCATCTCCTGTCGGAACATCGAGAAGATTCAGTAACTCCAGCCTAAAATTCAAAAAGATTTTTGGACCTTTTCGTGGAATGTTTCCAAACTCGGGCTTGAGTCCTTCGCTCTTTGATCTCTAGATCCATTAGACTGCCGTCAGTAAACAGATCCTAGAGATCCATTACTTATAAACCCTCCTTTATTTTTTATTTTTTCTTTCATTTATTGACCTATTTATCTAGCCTGACATCCAGCTTATTTTTTTTGTCATACTCCAAGGTTGAAACGTGGGGGGGGCCGGAGCCTATCCCAGCTGACTTTGGGCGGGAGGCGGGATTCAAGTCAGTTCATCACCTCACCTTTGACTCTTAATTCCAGTTTGTTCACGGGGGTTCATGGGAATAGGTTGTGTATTCTGTATACTGAATAGACAAACAGTGCTTGTCTGTATGCTGTTAAAAATTAATACAAATATTTTTGAGAGAAATTTTGTTTTTTTTTTACATTTTATGGTGAGAAATTCTGTCATGTCTAGTTGAGACTACAAGACCCCAACGCAGACGCACAAGAGGCAGGGAGTTCAATTCAAGGATTTGATATCAATAAGTACAAAACACCTTGATGGTTCATGACTTTTGCTAATTTCATGATAATAATCTTGATTCTGTCATAGAATGAAGGGACCCCCCACCCCCCCATATTAAATGTGTCGATTCTAAATGGACATTAACTTGAGTCTGTTTCAGTCAGTATATTTCCAGTAAATGCTGCTACATCTTCAACACACCGCTCTGAGCCGATTGCAGTATTTTTAGCCAGGCTTTGTCGTCTTGTCTTGTGTTCCTGTCTGTGTGGTTCAGTGTGTGGCACAGATGCTGACAGGAAGATGAGAGTGGTGGAGGCGTTTACAAAAAGCTGGCCTCCTCAGAGGACCACATCTGAACCGTTTGTCACAAACAGGTCAAACCCATTGATAAAAAGACACGTCACATATTACACACAAGGGCCTTTTTCAATAGACGGGTATAAAAACACCTGTGTCTGTATGTGGGTGGAGGAGGTGGGGGTTGTGTTGCATAGACATAAAGGTTGTAATATGTTGATGACTGCTATGAAATTTTGATACTTGTGATTTCCTGACGTTTGTGGTTTTAAGTGAAACAAACACTCCTTGAATGGATGAGATTTGGTTGATCATTCATGTTGACATCAGGACACACAAGACTTCCCTTTTCATGTAGCGCCATCATCTGGTCAAAGTTTGGAATTGTTCAACACTTTGATTTATAACTGAACCTGCAAAACTATTGACAGTCCCATCAGCCTCAGCCTATAGTCAACAACAGTTAGCGCAATAGCACGCTAAATTAAGTCCATCCATCTGTCTATCCATCTGTCTATCTATCTATCTATCTATCTATCTATCTATCCATCTATTAACCAGTAGTGGTCCATCTTGTAATAGAAATGTCTCGTTGTCTACAGGTAGAACTACAGGAGATGATGGTTCTGATATTGTAGACTGCAGCTAAATTAATTCTTATGCAACAACATGCATCACTTTAGAAAATCATCAAACAGAGTCACCGGAGTCATTTGAGTTTTTCCAGCTGTGTAATAGTTTATTGGTTAAAATCAGATGAAGAGCTTCTGATGTTTTTCATACTGACAATAAAATCATCCAGAAAACAATGTAAAGTAAGACAAGAGCTTTGTGGGTAAATAATTAAACACATCTGCACATAAATTTGATCAAATCAAGTTTAGTCATGATGTTCCACCACTCTGCACGATCGGATCCAGATCCGCCTCATAATCTGGATCAGGGAGATTAAAATCTGTATTTGGAGGTGATCAATATGTAGTAGGTCACAGTATGGTAACAGAGAGGAGTATAGATGTGACAGATTCAGAGTCATTTGATGGATTTCATGTGTTTGTGAAGGGTAAAAACTTCTGGATAGAAAACAGATCCGCCATTATTATCATATTTTAAATGATAACTCAAACTGCGGATCATGAACACATGATTCCAGGCATAGGTTTCCAGTTTTAATTTGACATGAGACATATCCCAGTAAAGCTGCGTCATCGTGGTGGAGTTACACCTCTGATAAACAATTGTTCCAAGATTAGTTTAGATGTAGTCTGAAAATTCTCTTGATTGTTCATGTTTTTGTTTTTTTGTAAATATGTGATTATAAAGCTATATAAGTGTTTACTGACTGATTATTGTAAATGTGTGGTGATGGATATATATGAGGACCTGCTGGTCTGGTTCCCTCTTGTTCTAGATGAGGTGAAAGAGTCCCAGTAGCAGAAGGATCAAACCCGGTGTGATAGAGCAGGCGTCATGGGTAGTTGGAGCTTGATTGCACAAATTGGTGTTACAACAGGACGTTCCATTACCAAAATTCACATTAAAGAGAGGAATGCTGCCCAGGCTGCTGACTATACCACACAGGTTGTCAGACGCACAGCCAAAGAAGTCTGATCCACCCTGCACTGGAGATGAAAAATCAATGTCACTGGACAAACTATGGTTGATGTCAAACAATAATAATTCATAATTATAATTTCAGGAAGGAGTACTCAGATACAATTGTAGGAATGCTATATAGAACAAATATTTAACTACAAGTGAATGTGGAATGCCAGAAGTTTGTTAAAACTGAACTTGGAAAACATGTAAATAATTGTCTTTAGCCCCAACGAAGAAAGTTTAAAAGCCCTTAAATACATGGAGACATGTGGACGGAGATTTCCAGTGACAGCGCTATGTTTTTCTGATTTCATGAGATAATTATCTCATGAATTCAGAAAAAAAGAGCCTTGTTTTTCTGAGTTAATGATGTAATTAGAAAAACAGAGCAGAATTTAATTTTTTCATGAAAACTTTTGTTTATCTGAATTAACGAGATAATTATCTCAAAAGTCTGGCAAAAGTTTTCATGAAAAAATTAAATTCTGCTCTGTTTTTCTGAATTAACGAGATAATTATGTCATTTATTCAGAAAAACAGAGCAATTTCCTTTTTCCTCAAGCGAATGCAATATGCTTCCATATAGAAAAATGCTAAACATAAATTAATAGATAATGCAAAATAATTATGAAATATGAATATTTAATCGAACATCATGCCTGGCAGTATGTTGGGTTGATTTTTCTGTGAATTCATACGTCACCTGGTTCGCCAGCAAGACAGTCTATGGAAGTCCATAAACTTTTGTCAAGCAGGTGAACTGAGGCTGCAACTAATTGGTTGCTTCGTATTTTCAACAAGATGCAACTCTCTGCGGCCCAGACATGCTGGCATTGTTTTCTTTTTTTTCCGACCATGTGCATAAGCAAAACACGCAGCTGCTCAGGGCCGCCCATGGCCCCCCATGGCCCCCCATGGCCACCATTGACCATTGTGTTGTTTTTGGAAATTTTTGCCACACCCACAAAAAAGAATTTTATCACTAGCTGCCACTGGCTGCTACGCTTCGTCCGTATCCATAAACTTTGAGAACTCACATAAATATGGATGACGGACGAAAAGGCTCCTCCATATCTGTATCCATCTTTAACGTTGAGAGTAAACGAGCCTTAAAGCTACGTTCACGTTAAAAGCCTCATCGATCAATTCCCATTATCTGCTCAAATTAGATTTTGGTTCACATTCATAATTACAAGTGACCTACATCTCGCTCTACGGTGAATACGTTCTACGAAACGGCAGGAGTCATCTGTGTCATCAACAACAAAAAACCACATGGACGGTCTAGTCGTGAATGGATGCATGACATTTAGCTCTGGTGGACAGTAAACACTTCATCAGCTGTTCACGAGCAGATGGTGAACAGCTGACGATACACATTGTTGTTGTCATCTCTGCTCTGGTCATTTTATTTTGCTGGTGCTGGCTGATGTTGACAGCGCTCAGCGAATAGTAAAGAAGCCTCATGAAGTCTGGCTGTTCATGTTGCACCACAAATCGGATTTGTATCTGGCCCAGGACCATGTATGAAAGTGACTTAAATCTGATTTGAAAGGATCAGATTTTTGTTTTTCATACAGTCCTGAAAAAAATCTCATTTATGTCACATTAAGGGGAAAGAAATTGGAATCGAGCTACTTCAGATGGTAATGTGAGCACAGCTGCGATGAGGAAATGTGAGTCTTTATCTGTGAGTCTCTATCGTCTCATAAAGCCTCACCTGTTACTTGAAAGCAGCGGTCCTCTATCCCCCTACACTGGATTTCTCCAATGCATTCAGAGTCGTTACAACACTTTAGGCTGTTATCTGCCGGAATCCCAGGGGCTGAAACAGAACAGAAAGTCATTTATCTGAGGAACAGAGAACACTGATGAAAATAGAACCTAGTGTTTTAAATATATCTACTCATCCATGTGTACTTACAGTGAAACGGTCCAGAGTTGCAGCTATTTGTGTTGCAGCATTCAGCATTTATGACTGCACTGAAGGAATTTACGCTGAATGAAAGGTTCTGAGAGCCGGTGGTTGGGCATAGGTAGGACGGTGCACACGCCTTTACGTTCTGCTGACCTAAGATACTTGTACCTACAATGACTACAAAATCAAACTAGAGTGAGATACTGCTGGTGGACAGAAGACAAACATGCAGAATTCACAGAAGAGTTGTGATAAAGAAATGATGACCTGCAGCGGAGGATGTGAAACACATCGTCTCTGAAGAACATGTTGCTGTCGTCGTGTTGGGACAGGAAACGCCACTGCAAGCTTCACACTGAAGAGCTCCAGCTGCAGCAAAGAGAACAGCCACGGGATTCAGCTGATCGCTGATAATCAGCTGATCGATACAGATAAGTGATAATTCATTTAAGTTTGCTTCAAAGTTTTAAAAGATGAGCTGGATTTACCTGAGCTGCAGAGAGTCCAGGCGAGAGTCAGAGAGAGGATCAGCTTCATCATGATGAAGATGTAAATACAAGAGATGCTGCTACTTCACCTCACCTGCACTTTACTGCACAGGTGTGTCAAGTACAGAGACTAAAAACATGAGACTGAGGGTGTTCCCAGTGTGACCAATCAGAAAGTCCCATCCCATCATAAACACATCTTCCATTTAAAGGCTGAATGTTTCCTGTTGCATGAATTTATCCAAATCAAATGATGTAATTGTTTAGTCTTTAATTTCTGTTTTAAAATGATTTCTGAAAGGACTTTTTTTGTTCTGGTTCTCTACGTCTTATTTTAGAACACAGTATATCTTAAAATCACACAATGACATTCATTCATTTATTTTATGGAATATTATCGTGATATAATTTCTTACTTGATCTAACATGTTTTTCAGGAACACAGGAGAGAAAACATCCGTCTCATCTGTTCCATGTACAGAAGCTTCTCCTCCGTTTCTTTAATCTGTCTCCATCCCTTTGTTGTTTCGTTGCTTCCTTCACTTGTTCCTTCTTTACCTCTTCATTTAATCCAGATACAAAAAAAGGACATGTTGAGTTCTAAACGTCAACATTCATCACAGTAAAGTCCCAAAGTCTGGTGATCACTTTAAATATTTAATCATGCTTCTAAACGTTAAGGTATTGTGAAGCAACATGAGTCCAAAGAGGGCTGGGTTTGAGCTCTGCTCATGGTGAGTTTACATTATTTCTCATGAGATAACTTTTTATATTTTGTGAGTTCCGTGAAAACAAGTTAGTGAATCTCTACCAACAGACGTAGCACAACGTTCTCAAACAGTCCACATATTTTGAAGTATGATGTAAAACCCATTCCATTTTGGGGAGGATCAGAATCACACGGTGAAGACGGCACTTTGTTGTTCAGCAATGATATGAATTTACATATCATGGGCCTGTGTTTTGATACCAGTGGAGCAAGAAGAAGAAACCGATGACTTTAGTTTCCGTGACATGGCACCATCAGAACAACATTCCTGAGGAGACGGACAGGTTTCGTTCATCACATACGGACTGAAGCAGCGTTACAAACCTCAGTCACTGAGCTCAAATGGAAAAGTTTGGCCATTCAGTAAGACGACTCACAAGTCTGAAATGTTAATTATCACCAGGGATTAATGTGGGATTTGTCAGGTGAGGGAACCCGAAAGGCAGGTGTAAACAGCAAGAGCAAGATTAGACCCAGAGAAAATATGCATTTTTATAAATGAATATATTTTCTCTGACTCAACCCCTCGGAGTTGCGTTTTGCCTGTTTACAACAACTGTGCGGCGGCATTTTTGAAAAGACGCAAAAACGCAACACAAGGTTTCTGTTTTGGGGTGAAACTGTCGTTGTGTAAACGGCCCCTAGAGTCCCAAGTCTAGTGACCAGTTTGAGTATTTAATCACGTGTCTATTTGTTAAGGTACTGTGAAGCAACATGACTCCAAAGAGGGCTGGGTTTGATTTGTTCGCATCGATTTCACATTCTTTCTTTTGGAATTTCTTTTTGCGATTTTAGTGAAAATGATTTTGTGAAACTCCACCAACAGACGTAGCTCACTGGTCTCGAACAATCCACAAGTATTGTTGTATTCTCAGCAAATGTTTTGGCAATGCTTACGGGACTAGCAGTGCAGTGAAAAGGGTGCAGAATACTAAAGAACAGGGCTATCAGATGACATTCCTGATGAGATTGATAGGGTTTGTTCGTCACGTACTGGCTTGACCAGCAAGCTGAGCCAGATGAGAATCAACACTCAACACAAAAGAACTGTCAATCTACAGAGTTGTTTTCATGGAGAGGTCCGGGCAGAACTCCAAAAAGGACACACAAAAAGTTACTTTACTTATTTTACAGTGTCACTGAGATCTGGATCTGTCTTTCAAGAGAAACCTGTGTACACAAAATGAACACAGCTCTTACCCTTGTGCCTTAATTCATAAAGAGTAACACTTCATGAAATGTTTGCTTCTTTAAACTGCCATTAAATATCATATTAATATTATTTTCCACTTTTATTGAGTTATTTTTTTCATGTACATCATTCCTGATCTAAATGATCAAATATTAATTAATTTTTAGGATTTTAAACCTTTAAATTATGCTGTTGTTTACATAACATCCCTATTTTTTAATGACAATACAAAAGAATTTGTTGTTTTCCATATTCTAAATGCTAAGTGGATTTGTTC
The DNA here is from genome assembly GCA_037577475.1 of Chaunax sp. Z400. Taxonomy (NCBI): domain Eukaryota; kingdom Metazoa; phylum Chordata; class Actinopteri; order Lophiiformes; family Chaunacidae; genus Chaunax; species Chaunax sp. Z400. Next base: position 27,730,486 of record CM075188.1, read on the forward strand.
CTTTTTTGTAATTAACAGAGTGGTGTAGGGTGAGGGTAGGTCAGTCGACCCCCACCTCACCATGTCCTGCGACTTCAGCCCTGGTTTCGCCTTGCTTGAATGATCAAACATGGTCATTCCCTTGGAACAACAATCTGCTCGCCATTGTGGAGTTACAACCCCACAATTCACCTAAAGATAACGCCCGTAATCACAACTTGGGGTCTGTATCAACACAACATCTGCCCTCCTTTAACATATCAAAGAGGACCTGGTTTCACCCCTCCTGACCCCTTGCTGAGTACCAGAGACACACCAGGGTATCAGCCTGCAACTCAAGAGACAGTGAGACTGCTTTCCACTCCAAATTACAGGATCCAAAATCCTGCATGGTTTTGGAATCTCGAAATTAATGAATCAATAAAATTTGACAATCCAACCAACCTTCCATGCATAAATGTTCACCATCCCTCCTGCCTCTTCTCCTCTTCCTCTCATCACGGAAGCAAGAGAAGAAATGTGTTCATGACTGTGCAAGCATGATTTCTGAAAACTGAACTCTGCAACATTTTCCAATGGAGCATTTCTGATGTTTTCTTTATTATTGTGTGTTTTACTCCTTCATGTAATGTGTTTCTTGTTTTGAATCTAATAAGCACACAGTGATGATTTTCTGCCTGTGTCCCTTTGAGTTCATGTTTATTGCATGTGTGCTTTGATGCCTCCTTCTAGTGGAGAGACTCAGATGTCTCGCCCATTGTTTCTATGTCAGCTGGTGATGTGACCGCATATCTTACAGTAACATAGGACACGCCCTTACTTCCGGCAGCTGTGAGGCTTCAAAAGCCACGGCGCGAAGCCGCTCGTCCTCTTGCTCCTTTTGCCTACCTCCACCTGACATGAACTCTGACTCCTGAACGTGGAGGTCCCGTAACCCCTTGAAGAAGACCGTGCCCTCCTGCCGCAGCAGAAGAGAATTATTGATCCCCTCTCTTTAAGACAATGCTATCATACAGTTAGATAGCATTCCTCTCCCACGATCTCTGTTAATAGTTGAATTTCTTCACTTCAACTAATTTATTTGAAGCTCACCTGTGGATCACTCACGCCTGAGTAATTCACTAAGCCCTTCTTCGAGCTGCATTACCCCCCAACGCGCTCCAACGCCGTCAAAGCACGGCCAAGCTGAACACGACCGTCAGGTCCGAAGTTCACAAAGCCGCCAGCCAGCGACGACGCGACCTTCCAACATCTGAGATTCGGGACCAGGATCCGGTGGACTTCGAACAGCATCCTCCGCGAGTATCCGGTCGGTGACCCCTCCTGATAACTCGCCAAAGCGTGCTTTCGTCCCTACCCGGAGACCGGCTGAAAAGTAAGCTAACCCGAACATCTCTGCGTCTTGGAAAGCGTCATAGCTGATCTGGCATTATTATCCACAATTTACCTAATTTAGTTTCCCTTCAAACTTCCCTTAGACCCCCTTTAGTTTGGTTCACATCACCACGCTATCATCTCGCCCTGTTATAGTTATGTCTTATTCTCTCTCTTTCACTCTGATCTCATTCGACTATCTTTCTGTTATCATCCTATATTAGATTTAGTTTTAGTTTGTTCCTGTGTGCTGTGTGAAATTACATTTGATAATAAAGTAGATTCTTTTAGACCAAGTTTCTGTGTTGATGACTGGAATCATTAGTTCTTGCGATAGAGGACTTGACTTCCTTCATTTGAGACTGATCGAACGCTATTATTTAGTAATTAATTAATCTGGGTTATATTTACAGCTTTCTTAAGGAATCCTTCCGACCTTAGGAATATAGCTTTAGGAAGGTGGTGCTCCTCGAGGTATTTTTCATAACCCTGTCTGATTAATTAATAGCTTTATAATATGATAATTAATATATGATCATTTTGATCATAATTATTATCGTTAACCCCTTTTAACCCTACAGTGGGATATGTCAATTATTAGCAACAACGTTGATTATGATGCATTATTATATTCTGTACAATATTTTTTTTTTAACGAGTTAAGTTTTCAACCAAAATCAGTCCATCATAACAAGCAAACACTGATTTATTTTCAGCATGTCAAATTCCTGTTTATTTACATTGTCGTGTTTTCTTTAAATAAAAAAATGATTTCCATAAAGTTTCATGATTTTCAAAAAGATTTTATTAAATGAATGTGATTTTTCTAACTTCACTTTCAAAATACACCAAAAGATCTTTTTAAAAACAATAATGGAAATTTCTACAAACATCCTTTAAGTAGAATTTTCATAGATTGATATTTAGGGGGTAGGGTTTGGGACAGCCACCTCCCAATTGACAGTACCCTAAATGATGATTTTATATTAAGCTTACTGCTATCTCAAATATTATTTGGGGTTTCAATAGATAATAGAAGAATCTCAGTATACATCTGAGGTTTGAATACTTAAATGCTTTTTAAAAGAGTTTTTTGGTATATCATGACATATGTCACGATATATCTATGTCATGATATGACATATGTATGTTTTCAACCAAGATCAGTCCATCATAACAATCAAACACTGATTTATTTTCAGCATGTCAAAAAGTTTTTACCTTCTCCAGAGTTCAAATTAACAGGACAAAAAAAGCAAATGTCACAAAAAGACATTACATGAAGTGAAAAAAGTTCTTTAGATACAATATGTAAGATTACTACATTCAAATGTTTAACAACAGACTAACTTTATTTTGTTACATTGTGTTCTTAAATTATCCCAAATGTTTCCAACACTTTTCAGTCCCTGAGAAATCTATGAAGAGTAACTAAAGGCTCAAACCACTTTTATCAGCTAAAAATCAATTTAAATGATTATTTAGTGGTGCTGTTGATTTAGTTTTTGAATTCTAAACGTGGTGTTAAAAATATGCATAACGACTGCCCTCTATTGGTTGAAAACAGCTATTGCAGCTTTTTTACTAGACAGCTACTGTAGATTTAAAAGTCTGTCTGTTAGCAGGATTGCTCAACAAGTAATGATCAGATTTTGTAGATAGATATATTTATCCCACAGGGGCAATACGGCGCCTGGGCATCGAACCACTGACCTTTCGTTCTGTGAGCGACCGCTCTACCTCCTGAGCCACAGCTGCCCCAATAAGAAATATTAAAAGATTCTTTATTGCTGTATGATGGGTGCAATTAATAGATTTTACCTTCTTACTTCATGGATCAACAACGTTTGGACAAAAATGAGACAATGACATCCTCCAGAAATGTTTTGTGGCTGAGAAACGTTTCCATCAATATGGTGGTGAGCAGATGATGAATAAAATCTAGTTGAGTACAAAGGTCAGAGCGGTTATTTACAAACCCTTATTTGATCTGCCAATGTAAACTGTCACAGCTACATCATTATCAATCAATTTAAACCGACAGTTTCTAGTTAAAACCATCTAAACCACAGTTTAGTTGGATGGATGCTGTGTTTTCATTCTTCTGTCCAGGCCTTCAAAAGTACAAACCTCCCTGTGGAATAAGTGTGTTATTAACAGAATGACACAGACAACAATGCATTTGTGTAGTTTAGAATGTCAGAAGTTGAACTGTTAGGGTAGAAACATACTTTAACTATGATAATAAAAAGACTAAAAAAGCAGTCGATGACAACAGAAGAGCTGTAGCGGACTATCTTTAGTTGGCTAAGAGACATTTGCTGTCATTGGAGCCTCCTTTCTGAAGCTCTGTGACCAGGTTATGGAGTTCCTCTGACAGCGCCACCTGGTGGGAGAAAATCAGATTTAGACATTTGGCATATGTGAATTTCTGAAATGTGTATTTATGTAGATCTGGATGCAGAAATGAATCTCACTGGGTAAGAGTCTGGCTCCTGTAGCCTCTTGTGTCCAGGGTGCAGAGTCTGGAGGGAGTTCTGGACCTTTGCTCTGGTTTCTGCAGGGCTACTCAGAGGGTGTGTGATCTAGAGAGGGAGGGAGGCACGTTCAGATACTCCACACACCCGTGAGGTGTTGTCTCCTTTTTCTATTGTACAGTAAATAAATGTCATACAGTCCTTTCTTGATGCCCTCTTGTGCTTTAAAAGGATAAAAATGAAAATTCAGTCGTGACTGACTCAAGTTTCTTAGTCCAAAAAACATGTTGGCAGCATTTTCCAGAACAACTGAAGATCATGGGGACTTGTTTTATAATGTCATTTCCAAGGACACAGATACCTGTGCTACTGGAAAAACTCAATTTGTGCTGATGTGAATAAGCCACACCCTCTATCATTACACACATTGTATTATTTAACAACCATTTTCAAAAGGGAAAAGCAAATATAATGTGCAAACATCATACATTTAGGTCTGATAAAGCCTCCTGTAGATACGTTCATGGGTTTGGCTGCAATATTAATTCTGAATACAGTACAATGACAAGTCAGTTTAACCATCTGTGACACATGGAAGCTGTAACGTTATATCATATACAGTACCAGTCACAATTTTTGGACACAGTTTCCCATTCAAGTGGATGGGAAGGTATGTCCAAACTATTGACTGGTACTGTATACATATCATGACATACATATATATAGGTATATATATCATGACATATACATATCATGATATATCATGACATATATTTTTTATTTAGTTATTTAACCTTTATTGTACCAGGTTAGTCCCATTGAGATTAAAATCTCTTTTACAAGAGAGACTTGGCCAAAATGGCAGCAGTTTCAAGTTTCAGATACAACATAAAAAACAACAAACAATCACCGGTGCAAATTGCAAACCCAACAAAGTGCAGGAGAATACAAACTCAGAATCAATTAATGATATACCCTCACCTTTCCATTGATGAAACCTTCCTGGTGCAGACAGGTGACCTGAGCTGGGCTGACTGAGACCACAGAGCCATCACCACACAGGGGGTGACAGCTGAGAGAGACCCCTGCCTCTGGAGGAGACTCCGCCATGAGACACACCAGGTCCAGAAAAGGATGGCCTGCAAGGAGGAAAACGAGTGGTTTCCCAATTACAAGACTCACTCTACACTAGGAGACCAAACTGTTACACTTCCATTCTTACAGCCATTTTTTTTTTGGCTGTAAGAATGGACCACACACCACATTCTTCACACCACATGTGAAGAAAATAATAGAAATATTGTAACGAGGTTGGTGCCGGAGGAAAGTATGACAGATAGATGGACATATTGAAGATTATATCCCCTCGTCATTTCATGGTTGGGGGGATAAAAGCTAAAGTAAGATGGTGAAGATGAATTCTCACCCTCAGCGTCTATTAGCCTGTAGACATTTTTCCTCCCTGGGATGGTGCTCTTCTCTGGGTCCTCGCAGATCTTCATCGTGGGTCTCCCCCTCACCTCCACCAGCTAATACACACATACTGTAAATGTTAAAACGATGTAAGTCTGGACTATTTGGCGGGTACACTCTTAATCGTTACCTTATACACACAGCCCAGTGAAGGTTGGTTTGTGCAGGTGACCAGATGTGTTCCAACACCGAGCGAATCGATCTCATTCTCCTGAAACAAAGACAGACAGAACATCAGGGGAAAAGACAAGAACATCAGCTTCGGGTTTAACAATCGGTTTACCTTCTCGTTTAGCTCTGCCATGCTCCGCTCTGAGATGTTATTGGTCGCAACGATGACCAGTGAAACAAAGGCAGGGATGGAGAAACTGTGGCGATGAAGCAAGCGAAAAAGATTAAAAAAAGGAACCGAACGGATGTGTGGAGGAGCGAGGAACATTGTCACTGTCAGTTTCAGAGACTCACTGCTTGCTGCAGAGTCTGAAGACTCGACGAACATCAACCGACTGCCTGCAGAGGTCCCCGCTGTCCAGACGAATTCCTAAAGGCTTGTAGCCCAGGTCGCACAGAGCCAAGGCCACAGCGCAGAAGTTCAACAGACCACTGCTGGAATCAGACACAATTATTTATCAATACAATATTTAAATATCAATTATTTCTATCGATGAAAAGACGTGATCAACAGACTGATCGACAGATGAAGGTAAGCTTTCCACCAAATCACTAACAGACTCATTCCTTCAAACCTGATGTAACTCAGTGACCTGCCGTTTACACAACTTCATTTCAAGTTATATACTATATCTGCCAGGATCAATGAAGTTTTGTCTTGTCTTAACCAATGATTATGGATCATCGTTTATTGATTTATTATATTTGTACATTAATAATCTGGCTGCAATCTAAAGCAGTCAAATAAGTGGAGTAAAAAGTGGATTTTTTTGCCTCTGAATTTAAGTAACAAGTAGAAATGAATTGAAATGAATACTGATGTATCAATATATGAGCAGCATTTTACTGTTGTAGTTACCAGCTGACACTGTAGCTGTCAATCACAGGGAGGAAGTTATGGGGGTAGGCGATGGCGTAGGACAAAAAGGCCGCCAACTCGCCCTCACGGATGTTTCCAGGCTCCGCCTCCAGAAGCTCACACACGCGACTCAACCAGCCCTTCGCCAAAGAGATGAAGTCGACTGGTTCAGTGTCGCCGCTCTGCGCCGCCAGAGTCTGAGCGGACACAGAAAACAGGGACATATTATTCTGATTGGTTGTTATACATCAACGCTGAGAGGTCAAATCTGACACTTCGAGAGTGTCTTTAAATGCACCAAGAGAGCGAGTTTTAAAATATTATACATGTAACTACAATCTGTAACAACAACAACAACAACAACAACAATGTCACATTTTGTCTTCGAGTTTAAAACAAGTTCTTTTCTTTTCAAATATTTCAAACTTTTCGAAATCAACAAGTTTTCAGCGCAAACAAAACCGGACAGTCCAACGAGAACGATCGTTTGGGGATGATGGAGGAGAGAATTCATACTCACGTGTGGCTGAACCTCCTCCAGAGAGTTAAAGGAGGTGATGTATGAGTGCGCCATGGTTCCTGTGACGGGGATGCCGAACAGGAATCCAGCCTGAACGTTACTGGTGAGATCGAACCCTGGAAGGCAGATCTGGTGTCAGTCTGTGAGTGAGTCAACTTCATGGAGACTCAGGACTCATTAAAGCTCATTTTAGGTCATTTAGGATCATCTCTGCTCGTTCTTTTTCACTTGCTCATGTCTTATTTTACAGCTCTGGCTCTTCTTGACGTTCATGTTCTTTGAGTGTGTTTAAGATTAATTCCTCCAAATTTCTGCATTGAAAATGAAGGTGAAGTTCCATCATTGGGGAAGTGTTGCCTGCCGACCTTGGAGAGAACTGGTCTGAATGTTCCATACAGAATTATAAATCCCTGGATATACAAAATATATATATATATTTATATATATATATATATATATATATAAAGTAGCCACTTTTTGCTAACACAACCACAAACACAGAGACGAGCTGCACAGAATTTTGACACAGTGAGTATTTTTACAGACTCACACATCATTCACCTCCAATGTATGTGTATCGTGAGGCGGTGAGGCCTCCATCTGGTCCTTGAGCCCTCCTGAGGCCCATCTCCAGCAGCCTCCTCCTGGGGCCGGCTGCCAGTCGGAAACGGGCAGCATTAGTGCACACCAGACTGACAACACAGAGGAAGCTGTTAACTGTCTGGAGCCTTTATAAGGTGTTATGAATACAAAGTGAGTCACGTGTGAAGCCAATGTGAAATACAGCAAAGCTATCTGTAGGCGCAAAAAATCAACTAACCTTAAATCAGGGTTGTAGGGCTATGTGTGAGGACCACATGGTTTTCCTGTGTGTGCGTCTGTGTGTTGATTGTTACCTGGCGTAGTTGACCAGACACAGTAAACTGGTCTCCAGCAGTTGAACCACAGCCAGCGGACCCGTCACCTCCATCATAGGCACCTGCAGATGTTTTCAACATGCAGTTACGCCCTCTGACCTCTTACAGTTCTGGTATGTGACCTTTGACCTGCAGCTCACCCTAGCAAACACCACCGTGCCCTCGGGGACGGAGCGGAGCGTGACGCCGGAGCAGTCCACGCCTCGCAGGAACTGGAAGAAGGCGGGATCAGTGTCGGGGGGCAGCACGGAGCGCAGGAACTCCACATCTGGATCCACAAAAACACGACGTTAACACAGCTGGAACACAGTCTGGATGACCAGCAACTAGGTCTCCTTCATCCTGCATGACATGTGCTATGAGACAAGAACGTGTCCTGCATGTGTCCTCCCTCCCCCACATGGCTAGATCCCTGACTGAAGGAATTTTACCAAGAAGACTACATGGCTGTAGCTTCAGAAGGGCTCCAACTATATGCATGAATGAAACACCCTAACGTTTCTTTTCAAAGTGAAAAAATTGTACGATTTTTGTCCGTCTAAATCTAAAAAAGTATTCCAGTAAAAAAAAAAAAAATGGCTCCATCTTTCAAGGTAAGGGACAGAATATGGTTGTCGGTCCTTTATCAGTGAGTCATTTCCTCAAAGTCCACAAACTGACTGTTCTACAGTGTTTTTATGTAAAGGATCAGGAGGACTTAGTTTTTGTTTTTTTCTTTAAATGTTGATATATTTCATTATTTGTAGCTGAAATACTCACAAATTCCAACTTAGCACAAACTATTAATAAGATACAATGAAATATAAAAACACCACCAATGCAAAAATATTAATTTGGAGCAGATTAATTGTCTCCACCGAGGAGGTTTTGTTTTCATCAGTGTCTGTTGGACATAAAAACTACTCGACAGATTTTGACTAAACTTGGTGGAAGGATGGGGCGTGGTTCAGGAAAGACCCTGATCCAGATCCAGATAAAAAGACGGATTCTAGAATACTTTTTTTTTTTACATTCTTCAACACTGAAAGTTGAATTTTTTTTTTTTACATTTTCTCTATCATGATGGGTCAGGGAGGCTAAACCAGGCTGGTAAGGGCTTTTTTTTTGCCATTATAGTTTTTTTATTATATAAATCTTGTCTTTATTGTTTAATAATGTTATTATTATTATGATTACTACAACTACTACTACTAATAATAATAATCTTATTATTAGTATATTGTTATTAGCTAGGTAGTGTTACATTTGTACTATTTTTGACAGTTGCAGTTTCTTTTCAAAATAGAATGGCACGCAGTAAAACACATACCTCCACCAAGGATGAACAATCCTAAACATCTTGCATGAACCAGTTCTGGACCCCCCCCCCCAAAAAAAATCTGACAAAAGTAAGCCACACTCACTGAAACTTTAAGAGGCAACTCTTAAGCCCATTATCTCAGCTGGTAGTTGTGTGTTTCTTTATCTGGATCTGCAGCACTTACACACACTCACAGATCAAAACCACAAATGTATGAGATTTTGTTACATCCTAATTTATGGATTATTTCGTGAGAAATTGGAGAAAAGCCTCTTGTAAATGTAAATGCTGAGGAAACTTCTAACATGCAAAGGATTTTTTTTTTTCCTGGATCTGGATCCAGGGATTTTTTTTTTTCCAACGACCAAAATGTGATTAATGGGTGTAAATCTGGCCACAGCCCAAACCCACAAATGTCATTAAAACTGTTTCTAACAAACAAACAAACAAACATGGGTAAAAACATAACCTTCATATAATGTAGATCTGACATTCAGACAGGATTCAGGGAATTTAAACTGAGTTTACATGAAGCAGTAAAAGGACACAGTCTTCTCTAACTAGCCTGCAGTCACTGTTGCTGATTAAAGCCACTTTTAAGTAATGCAATTTACAACTATGGCTGAAAATCTACAACAAACAGCTCAGCAGGATTTCTGTGCTGGTGCGTCACAGCCTTTCCTACTTCTCTTATTTGCATGAACATGAATCTCGTGCAGAGAAAAACGCAGAAAAGTCGGTATGCGGTGCTGCCTCACGTGCTGCCCTTCATAACACGCAAGAGATTACGGATTATTATTCTATGCCAAAAGTTATGACCTTGACGTAAAAGTCCACCATTGATCAGTTCAGCCGTTATCATCGCGCTACGGAATGCGTAAAGGGGGGTTGAAGGTGACGCATTTAATTAAATAACACAAAATTAATTCATTTGTTAATTTCTTAGAATAAAGCAACTCGCCGTCGTCTGTTAAGCGAAAGCTGCGCAGGAGCAGCAGACAGTCGTTGAGTCCGGCGAACAGCGTGAAGCCGCCATTGAACGGATTGTCCCTGAAGAAGAGCTCGAACACGGCGGTTTCCTGGTGCCGTCCGGCCCGCCAGTACGCGTACGCCATGGTGAACTGGTACATATCCGTCAGCAGCGAGGGGACTCGGTTCTGGAGAGACCGCTCCATTACCCCGCCTGTGTTTGTGGACGGTGTTGCCATGCTATTCAGAAGCCGTGGTTTCAGCGTGGATGTCTGGAACTTGCAGCTCTACGAAGACCGAGCGACTCATCCAGCGGCTGGAGCAGGAGCAGAAACCAGGGGCAGAAAGCAGAAACCAGGGGCAGAAAGCAGGAGCTCACAGGCAGAGAGGGGCGTGTGTTTGTCACAACTATGATGCAATTCCACTTTGATATGGTTTCTCCAAACATCTGATTCCAGAAACACCCAGGAGCAAATATTGTATCAGATGATCATTTACCAGGGGCGTGGCTAGAAATAAATCCACAGACGCAAGGGACCTGTTTTAATTCACTATTAGTGCCACTGCTATATTTATGCTGCTGAAAGTGAAACCACCACTGGTAAAGGTGAAGAAGAGGAGTCAGGTGAAGGTGACATCACCCAAAATAATGTGCAACAAATGCATCAGTATGATTCCTCTGGTTAGACTATAGTATATGGAGAAGATGACCACCATAAATGATCTTTACGTGGAAAACACAAGAACATTTGTAGAAAATTCTAAATATTAAAAAAAGCACAACTAATCATGGTTATTATGCGTACAGGTTGGTGAAGCTATAGAATTTGTGAGATATACTCCGGACATGTCACATATCACTATTTTAGGCTGGCCTTCTATTACCATAAGGTTTTATTGGTTGTCGCTTAAATTTTTATGTTTTTATTGTTTGTAAACTTGTTTTGATAAGCGCTATATAAATAAAGGTATTATTATTATTATTATATACTGATAGTGAAACCACTGAATGATTAATATTATTGCAACTTGGTAGCAAATTCTGTTGCTTGCTAATGTTAGCTGTCAGTAGGGTAACATTTATATTTGATCATTCTTAGCCTTGAACAGAGCTAATATTAGCCAATGTTAGCTGTCAGTAGGGTAACATTTGTATTTGACAATGCTTAACCTCAAACAGAGGTTTTACTTTGCTTTGACATTGTAGATTTAAAAAAAAAAAATCATTCCTTTCTGTCATTATTGATCTAAATGAATCCAGTGCCAAATATTGGAGGCTGTTAAAATTCAGATGTGAGATTTTGCTGGAGCTCATGCTCCAGAAAAGCAGAAATAAAGAACCATCCAGGTCATGTGCTTTCACAAAATAATTCAACTCTTGTAAAAGATAAATTACTTTATTTTTTTTTTGATGAGTGTCAACAGTAGAGGAGCCACTCCCAAATTTCTCACTGTGTAAAGTGTAAAAAATTAAGCACTGCAGTCACAATGTACAGTAAAAGTACAAACGACTTGGCAGAAAATGTAATTATCAAAAGCAAATGAATGACTCCTGCAAGAGGACTTTGTGAACTTTACTGTTATTTACTGAAACTTTTTAATGAGCAGTGTGTCGTTTTCATTTGCAGCTATGAAAATGAAGTTGAGCAACATCTCTTCATGTGTCAAGCCTTTGATTTGATTTTCATATTTGATAATACTTAACCTCAAACAGAGGCAACGTTAGCCAGTGTTAGCCATCAGCTGGATAACATTTATATTTGATTGTGTTTAACCTTGAACAGACCTAACAACAGGCAATGTTAGTTATCAGTTGGGTAAAGTTTTTATTTGATAATGCTTAACCTTGAACAGAGCTAGCATTAGGCACTCTGTACAATAATACGGTGTACAGGTGACAAACTGTAAATATAATCTATCAAGATTTTCACCTACAAATGCTGTGTGTTTGGTTCCAGCCTGCAGGTTTAAAAGCTAATCATATGTCAGATCAGATTAGCTTCACATCGTCTGTAAGTCCAGAGGGGCAGTGTAGGCTGCTGGAAACCTGTGTGTTAGTCGCCATCCTGTGGTGAGGATGAGACACTGCAGGAACGTTCGGAATGCTGCATCTCACAGCCGGTGTGGACACTGATGGCTTATCTGGAGAGCACGTCAAGATCTAAAATATAACTCTGACCAGTTCTGGTCATTGTCCCAGTTCTCCCTGGTGCCCACTGCCCACATCCCCAGTTGGGAGTAGTTCTGCGAGCTCATTGGTCAGTTTATGCTTCTGTCCCCCCCAGAGAAAGTGCGTAGGCTGTCCTGATTGGGCGTCCTCTTGAGCATAAATAAAGAACGGGCTGAGCTCGATGGCCAGAGCCGACCTGACCAGGCCGACGGCCCCTCCAAGCTCTGAGCAAGGGTGGTAAACTCGTCCGCTGACGGGATGCATGAAGAGGGCCTCGGGGCGGAACGGGACGGACAGCTTCTCCGCCCCGCCGCAGTACGACAGCAGCTCCTGATCTCCCAAGTGTCCCGGCGGATTCTGAAGCAGGTGTGTGAAAACCACAGGACGGTCATCACAACGCAGGAAGTTCCTCTCCCTGCCACACAGCGACAAGAAGGGGAAGCCCTCCTCATAACGACCACTCCGATTCGACCGCAGCCGACTGAAGAAGAAGACCAGGAACTGTTTATCTGGTAACGAAGCATCAAAAACATGCAATAAATGAGTTTTGAAAAAACAAGATTGTCCCCAACAAATGTGCCATTATCTCCTGTTTGTTTACTGTTAGTGTTTGTCAGTGGAGGTAGCAACAGCACAGAATCTGTGTCTGTATAAATAAGTCAAGTCGGCGTAGGACAGGACAGAGGTGTGATATTTTGATGACCTGCGATGTGTGTGACCAACAATCGAGACATTAAAAAAGCAGCTAGTAGCAGTAAGCAGCTAACTGAGAGAAGGAAAACAATGAAAATGTCTTCAGATTGGGGGAGACAGTGTGAGGTCCTGGAGCTCCTTCCCCTCCGGGCAGAGGATGAGATCAACCACCATGTAACAGGGAAGATAAATGATGGTTTTTATCATGTTATTTTGATGTTTACTAAGTGCTACTTGAATCACATAGAACATCACACCACATCACACCACACTACACTACACCACCGCACCGCACCGCACCTCACCACACCACACCACACCACACAAAGGTGTGTGTGATATGTGTGTAAAAGTGTAAAAAAGGACATGCACAATGGTGCAAGATGAGTGTTATAGTATTTTATTTTAATTGATCATGTTTTAATTATTTAAAAAATATATTTTTCCTAAATTTGACACTATTTTAGATTTATTAATAATTATATTTATTCACATTTGCCAGGGACAGATCCATTAAACATTTATGTAGATCAGGATCTGAATCCAGGAGTTTATTTTTCTTCAACATTGCAAGACGGGACATTTTTCAACATTTTCATTAATGCAAAAAAAACAACAACAAAAAACACCTTTTGTTGCAGAGCCTGGACTTTTTTTTTTTTAGAATTTTAAAACGGGGGATTTTATGTATTTTGTCTAATTTCTCGGGATATAATCCACAAATTATTATGTAAAAATCACATCCATCTGTGGTGTTGATATCTATGAGTGTGTATCCAGATCCAGATAATAATCAGGTGTGTGTTGTTGTTTTTTACCTTTGAAGCAGGTGACAAAGTTCTTCACTTTAGTGTCATCGAGGAAAAGCTGCAAGTCACACCAACATGCCATGTTAGTCGCAGACTGTAACGTGTGTCACATTATGTTGTGTCAGGTTGTAACCTCACCTGTCCCTGGTGGTCGACGTAGTAGAAGTATTCTCGGATACGTGGTTCGGGGCTCTGGCCCTGGATGTATGTGGCGGTGGTTCTGGAGGCCGTGTAACCGGCGGGCAGGCAGCGCAGAGCGGACGTACCTCTGCAGGTGAGAGCCGCTGCCCGGAGGACAAACATGGCCCAACAGGAGCCCGGGGGGGGCGAATAGGTTTCAGGATGAACACGGAAACACAGAGGACGACAAGTATGTTAACCGAGAGTCTCTATTATTAGACGAAATCAAACTTTAGTTTCTCCTTCATGTCTGTTTACAGCTGTCAAAGCAGAGGAAGAACAACCCGGAAGAATTTAGCTGTTACAACAGTTCCGGTTTTTGACTGAGGCCTCCTAGTGGACAATGATGGACACTGCAATAGAATTTGATAGATAGATAGAGATATGAAAGATAGATATATGAAAGATAGATAGATAGATAGATAGATAGATAGATAGATAGATAGATAGATAGATAGATAGATAGATTTATGATAGATAGATTTATGATAGATACATATGTGATAGATAGATAGATAGATACATATATGATAGATAGATAGATAGATAGATATATGATAGATAGATAGATATATGAAAGATAGATAGATAGATATATGATAGATAGATAGATATATGATAGATAGATAGATAGATATATGATAGATAGATAGATAGATAGATAGATATATGATAGATAGATAGATATATGATAGATAGATAGATAGATAGATAGATATATGATAGATAGATAGATATATGATAGATAGATAGATAGATAGATAGATAGATAGATAGATATATGATAGATAGATAGATATATGAAAGATAGATAGATAGATATATGATAGATAGATATATGATAGATATATGATAGATAGATAGATAGATAGATAGATATATGAAAGATAGATAGATATATGAAAGATAGATAGATAGATACATATGATAGATAGATATATGAAAGATAGATAGATAGATGGATAGATAGATACATATATGATAGATAGATAGATATATGATAGATAGATAGATATATGAAAGATAGATAGATAGATATATGATAGATAGATAGATAGATAGATAGATAGATATATGATAGATAGATAGATAGATAGATAGATAGATATATGATAGATAGATAGATATATGAAAGATAGATAGATAGATATATGATAGATAGATATATGATAGATATATGATAGATAGATAGATAGATAGATAGATATATGAAAGATAGATAGATAGATACATATGATAGATAGATATATGAAAGATAGATAGATAGATGGATAGATAGATACATATATGATAGATAGATAGATATATGAAAGATAGATAGATATATGAAAGATAGATAGATATATGAAAGATAGATAGATAGATGGATAGATATCTTGCAGACAAGCAAACAAACATGGGTGATCACAAAACAGTAAAAACTAATTGATTTAGAAAATATGAGCTCTACATAGAGTGAGCAGCCTACACGTTGGAAAACAAGGCTTACAGACCAACAAGGCTCATTATTAAGCTTCATGTAAATCTCTGCATACAAAAACAGCACATAAATAACAACATTCCTCTGTAACACAGCAGCACACAGAGAAACAGACAGGCTTCTGCTAAAAGTCCACCAACATGCCCTTAAACAAGAATTACAAACAGAGGCGTCTTTAGGGCTGACAGCGCACAAAGCGTCTGATTCAGACGGGCTAATAATTTCTTGAAATTCAGCCAAATAACATTCAGTGGTGAAGCTCCAGCTGAGACTTCAAGATGCAGGACGCTTCCTACTATGGCGACGCCTTAACCCGCCCTACTCGGCCTCTGATTGGCTTACCCTGAATTCTAACTTTTGTTCTGACCAATCACCTGAACCTAAACAACTCAACCAAACAAATGACCAATCAGAGGATCATACCTTCACCATAGTAGGACTCGGAGCCACACCGGGATACATCCACCTACCTGAACCCTCCTCCTCCTGCTCCTCCTGCTCCTCCTCAGGTAGGGTGGAGTTGTTTCTACCTGGACTCTGACAACACACGGGTGACGGGAGTGATTTCAGGATTTAATAATGGCGTTACAGTTGGACTTTTGAGTGACTTCATCGACGTATATTCACAGTAAGCACACCTTTGATAGTAAAAGGCCGAATTAATTCTGCGCAATTCACCAAACAAACCTTACGTCAACTTTAAGGTTATTAGCTAACCTGTCTTGACGGCTACGGAGCGATGTTTTTTCTCTTTATAGCTACTTTTAAAACCATAAACCTGCGTCATTGTTTCTTGAAATTAAGTTTGAAAGCTTCTCTGTTGAGACAAATGTCTTTATATTTTGTCTTAACTATTAAAACACCATAATAGCAGACTATTCATGCTACCCTAAGTTTATGGCACAAGATGACGTCAGCTGTAGCTTCAAGGAAGTTGTCGATTATTTGAATTTAAAATAAGATTATATTCCTAAAATACCCTTTTTTAAATGAGTATTGAGTCGCTGTTTCTTTTTTATTTTTATATTGTTTAAATGTAATTTCTATGTCCAAACGTTTCGCTTTTGATCCGCAGGTATGAGCCAGCCAACCCGTCCAAACCGGGGACACCGGGAGAGAAACGGAGAGCACCGACATTACCGAGACTCCAACGATGACAGGTGTGGATAATTTACTGTCACGTGAAATCATACCAGTGTCCGGAGTTGATAAATGATTTAATTAGAATGAGTAAATATCAGTCTTTTAAGTCCAAAACGTGAAAGGGCTTTAAATTAAAAGGAGAATGGCACCCAGTACAGTGTATACCTCCGCCAGTGTCAAATAGTCCCTTTGATTTAATTTAAACTCTAATCCAAATTCTAATTATTAACCTAACCTAATTAAACTGTCATATAATAACTGGCTGCTTATAGCCACTGTGTACCAGGTCTGTAATTGAAACATCAGCAAAGCAACATAATGAAAATTGTGAATCTACTCCCTTTATTTTATGTTCGTTTGTCTGCAAGATTGCAAGATGAAATTTTTTGTAGGGGTGAATCTTGGGTCAAGGAAGAGTTGAATACATTTTGAGGCACTATAAGTGTGTAAGATGATTTCCCTAGTCTCTCATGTGTTTGTGTTTTGCAGCTCCTCCTCCCGACCCCCATACTACCCCAGAGAGGCAGACTCTCCTCCCAAACACGTGCGGGAGGTCCCACGAGTCGAGCACCATGAGTCCAAATGCACGAACATTTGCTCCAGAAGAGGTAAGTTATGATCGGAGTGGAAGTGAGAGCTCTTCTAGTAGAAGCTGCCGTGTCACAGGCACACTTTGGTTTCAGTATCGGCACAGTTCCGTCCTTCCCACTGTGAATACTGGACAGACTGGTTTGATGGTGTTTATTTGCAGACTCTGGCTGAGTAACATGGTCCTTTAATGAAGCTGAGCTCCAGTAGATGCATCACATGCTCCTGAACGTTTGTGTGTAGTTTGTAACAAGAGTTGATCCTAGAAGAATGTTAATCATGTGGTATTTTGTGCAGAACTCAAAGTGCTTGTTGACCCATAGAAAATAATGTTGATAATCACGTAGTTGTTCAAGCAGAAATGCAGAAAAAGTTTCTGGATTGTAAACTGGTGGTCATTCAGGATTAGCTGGATGAAGCTAAAAGTTGTTTCAGAATAAATACTACTCACAAACATCAGTCCATTGGGCCCAAAAACTTGTAGTTTTTCTGTAAACCTGAAACAGGACTGAACACATGACCTCCTGGTTGGAGGCAACATGGAATTGATTCTCAGAGCTTACAAAAAGCAGAAACTTCCTGTCCTTCAGACTCTTTATGACACATTGTTTGTTGCACTTGTTGACTTCTTTATTATGTATAACAATATTTAATAATATGTACGGAGGAAATGACAGAAAACTGTGCCTTCACTTTATGGGATTCTTTGATTCCTCACCTGTTTTGTCGACTCTCTTTAGGGATCGTGCTCATCTGCTCTGTGCTGACCAACAGTCTGGTCCTGATCTGTGTGGTCGCAGCTCAGATGGTGACATCAGGCCTGTCCTCCATGGGCGGCCTCGGCGGCTTCAACATCAACTCCAACTTTAACCTGCAGGGCACCGAGCTGCAGAAGGTTCGAGATCTGGACATGCAGTACAGCCAGATGAGGGCGCCGGGCATCTACGGCGGCATCGCCTTCAGCCTGACCCTCGGGGTCATGTCACTGCTGTTCGTGGTGGCTGGGAGCAAACCACCCCACCGGATGTCCCGGAAGCTTCTGTACGGAGCGCTGGTGTTTCAGGCGGTGGGCGCGGTGGCGTACGTGGTGGCCGTGGGGCTCTACCTGCACTTCATCATCGGGGTCAACTCCACGGACGTGTGTCAGCAGCGCGAGAGGCTGTACGCACGGAACGGCTACACCTGGATGAGCTGCGATGTGAGTGGTGCGGATGCAGCCGTGGCTCTGTTTGGGCTCATCACGGCCATCCTGTACATTGCCGGAACGGTGCTCACGATCCAGACGATCCGAGGAGTGAGGCGCTACCAGCAGGAGCGAAACCGCCGCGAGGCAGAGAGACATCAGGACCGAGGCCGCCCACAGAGGGGCCCTGTGAGGGCTGAGACCACCTCTGTCTGAGGGAGGAGGGACACCATGAAGCGGACTCGCTTTTAACTTTTTGATCACCATAGAAACCAGATCCAAACCTCATCCAGCCTGCCCACTGACCAATCAGATCACTGAAAAATGGGAGCCATCATTCCAACAGGATCCTCACATGATTACAGACTTGACATTAATGTGACAAGTAATAAAAAGCTATTTTCTACATCCTACGGAGGCCCTAAAGGTCACATTTAGAATTTCCCCAAGTTTTCAGTACCTTCAAATTCTTTGTATTTACCCTGATCCATAGAAAAAACCTGAGTTATAACATACTGTGTATTGGTTACAGCTGTTGCTAAAAGTCTAAGTCTATCATTGCAGCTACATCATTGCCAGCAAAGCTACACAATATTAGAGAAAACACTGCAATATGAAAAAAGTATCAGTAATTTTCACCAGGTGACCTGAGCAGCTTGATAACTTTTTTTTTGTAGCGACTTTGACATTTTAAAATTAAGTCACATCTGACAAATAATAATTATAAAACAAAAATCAAATAGCTCTGTCACACCAAACAGAAATAATCCATAAACCTTGAGTTTTCATTTATACGTGTCTGGCTTTAAAGACCGTTCTTTATGAATCATCAAATGAAGCTCAGAAAGTTAAGAAGAATCCCACTGTGACCCTCTGAGGCCTCCGTAGTGCATCAGAACTATGTCACAGATGGAAGAAACACATGGTTTCCAGTCTGAGAACAGACTCAAAGCTGCCTCTCACTCCTGACAGTATTGATGCTCTTATTCCATCACAGGTTGAGCAACAGCCATACTGTAGTTTTTAAGTGTTTCGTTTTCTAGTTGTGTGATTTTATTGTACATACTTTACTAAACATTTTTTATCTGCTGTATTTTTTTAATTTTCTGTGAACATGTTCATTGTTGGATCAGTTAATAACCAGCGTCTCCATGTTTAGTTTAAGATCATTCATGTTTAACTGATACTGGTCAAAGTTTTTAACAGATTAATTATTGTTTTTTTTATATCAAAGTTTAAATTTTTTGATATTGAAACTTGACAAGAATTAAATTAAACCTCCTTGAATGTGATTCAAGACTCTTCTGTTTGTGATGAACCTAACAGCCTACAGGAGGCACTAGATCTCTACCCTTTCCATCCCATCCAAAGGCGTCCTGCCAGCCATGACATCACTGCTGTACGTCCCCCTCTCTGCTGTCACACAATGGGCCACACATACACAAAAGGACACAACAGTGATGTAACTGTTGGGACCGCTCAGTCGAGACTTAATCACCAACAAAAGGATCTCTCCAAGTTCTAATTTTACCATTTCAGATAACACAATACAGCGATTGTATCACAGCAGCACAAACGAGACGACGTGACGTTCGCCGAGAGAAAGTTGTTGCTTGTTGTCGTGCAGCTGTAAGTTTGAACGTACTGGTATCTGCAAGATTTCTGCTGCCAAGCCAGTTCAAAAGGTCACTGGAATGAGAAATGTTTCCATTATCAACTAGAATGGTGCTCAGTGAAGCGCTTACCTCCGCCGAGGGTGAATAATCCTACACACCTTAAATACAACACATCTGGATCCCAACAAAAAAAACATAAAACTGTAGGAGACTTTAAACCAGATTATCTCATCTGGTAGTAAATCACAGTGTGGTGCTGATCCAGATTATAATCCAGATCTGCTGGATCAAAATAAGTATTTGTAGGGGGTGATCTTTTATTTAGCTGCTAATCTGATGATTATTGTCTATAAATTGTTTGGAAAATAAAAAAGTCAGGAGTAAAATAATCTATATCCTAAGACTGAAGGTGACGCCACCAAATATGTTTTATGTGACCCTCAGTCCCAACGCTCCAAAAGATTCAACGTAAAATGACCAGAGGAACCTTTACATAGTTTTTAAACCTAGTTCTAAGAATCCTAATTTTCATTTATTTTTATTTAATTTATTCCTTATTTTTGAGCCCCTTTATTGACCAGTCACAGAAACCCTGAGAGGCAAGTGGGGGGAAAAGCTAATTTAAAATCTTTGTTAAAATGAGTGATAAAATAAGGTTTTACCAGAATCATCTTTTACATCTGTATATACATAATCTTTGTATGTATGTTGTGTTTAGAGTTGTTGGGGTATTGGTTCACTTAGGTCTCCTGTGGCTGAAATGAGTCTTACAACAAATCTTCTGAAACTTCTTTATAAAAAAAAAAGAAACTTGGAAAAACTAAAAATAGATCACCAGAATTTTTTTTCTCACTTGTTTCTCAGCATCTGCAAAAAAAGATCTTTCAAGAATTTTGATAGTTTTACTAAAAGCAACAAAACAAATTAATGGGAACTTTCTAGGAAAAAAAAAAAATCAGGCCGGATCAGACAGGAATATTTTGAGAAAGATATGTTGAGCACAACAAACCAAAGAAAAAGCCAACATGTGGTGCTTTTCTGAAAACTTTTGATTTATTATATAGCAAAAGTAGCTCTCTTGTGCGATTTGCTGTTGTCTGTAACACTGTTCTGAGAACATTCAACAACCATAGAACCCCCCCACCCCCCCATTCAGCATATACTCTGCAGCACCACTCTGAAATCTGCAAACCCCGAAAACAAACGTGGAACATCAGCCTTTTGAAATAATCATCTTTTCTCTCAGAGAATATTAGTACGCTTCACTGTGACCAGGTCACTTTAACGTATTAAACTCCTAGGAGTTAGTTTAACAGTTTCACTAACTCCAACAACTGTAAGGCCATGAGCCGCGACAGATGTCTGCTACAACACCAGAACTGAGTGGTCCACGTCTCAAAGTACCATCTAACATAGAATTCATCTAATAAAAAAGCATTCAAAGTGCTTCCAAATCAAAGATATGGTAAAAATCGATTATGGGTGAAGATTTAATCAAAATAAAGTGTTATATAAAAATTGCATTGTGTTTTCAAGGGGCATAGAGTTGACAGTAGAAAATACTGCAAATAACAAAAAACAGTTTGATCCATGTTCAGAAAACTCTGAGGGTTTCAGATGGAGCCGTACAACTTACTGATTCCACAGTTCTCGTCCCTGAAACTCCTGGACACCAGCTGCTGTGATGGAGGTCAGGACTTAGAGGGGTGTGAAGAAATATTCTGCAGGTTTCTGGTAGCTGTGTGCTTGCTGGTTATGTGTTTGAATTTGTTCATGCTGCTGCTGCTGCTGCTGCTGCTGCTGCTGCTGGATGATCTGCCGGACTTCCTCCTCTAGCTCCGGTGGGATGATGAGCTGGTCGTCGGGGTCCGGCTGGGCGGGAGCGTTGAAATATCCCCCCTGCTTTCTGACGGGGGCGTCAGCAGCCTCCTCTATGAGGTCCTGGTTCTTTCCCCGGCAGGCCACGGAGCCGTTGGCTCGAGCCCTGCGGCCCAGAGTCCCTGACAGAGCCTCCCTGCTGAGGCCGGGAGACGCGGGAGGGACGGGGGAAGGAGACAGGGAGGAGGAGGAGGGGACAGGAGAAGGCTCGTGATGCGAGGCGACAGCAGGAGGGATGTTTGTGCTTGGTTGAAGCGCTGAGCTGTCATGGCGTCGCAGACAGTGGACGTCGGCCTCCACCTCTACGCGGCTGCCGTTGGAGAAGACGCCTGCGATGGGCTCCTCGTCCTCGCTGTCGACGCCGTTGTCAGACAGAGCTCCAGAGAACTGTCTCTGGAAGCTCCCGCCTCCGCAGGCGGGTCTCCGTACGCCGGCTCGCCCTAGCAGGTTTAGGTGTGACGTCAGGGGCTCGGTCTGAGGCGGCGGCTCCTCCGAGGACGCCGTCGATCCCACCTCGCTGCTCATCTCAGACGTGCTGAACTCGCTGCTGAGCTCGCTCACCGTTCCCGAGGAGGCCGGCGGCAGCGGTATGCCCCCGTCCCCACATGTCGAGTAGGGGTGTGTGCTGGTGTGTGCGGCCAGGCCGGGGCTGGGGGGCGGCGGCGGCGGCTCGCAGAAACAGCAGCAGTCTTCTGTGATGCTGAGCTGCACGACGACAGCGCTGAGGCTGTCGGAGTAACCGTAGCTCTGAGCCAGAGTCACCAGCTTCTTAGCAGCAGCCAGAGCGTCCGGCACATTCCTGACCGCCTCCACCGCCTCGCTGGGAGACATCAGATCCCATAAGCCCCGGCTGCCCAGGACAAAGAACTCGTCCTGCGGGGTGAGGGTCACCGTGGAGATGTGGGGTCTGGGGGTCACAGACGGACACAGGAAGGAGTAACCCATAATTCTAGTGGAGTCTGTCACACCGCTGACTTTATTATCCTGCAGAAGAAGATAAAGACCTTTTACAGTGTTGAAACTGATGATAGTAATCAATACATCATCCCTGTCATTTTACTGAGTAAACACATTAAACATTCACTGATTTCAGCTTCTCAAGTGTGGTGATTTATATATATTATATATATTTATATTTATCTCCAAACTGATCGTTTCATCCAAACAAGAGATGTTTAGTGATATGAAACAGACAAGAGCCACAAATCCTCACATTAGAGAGAAAGAAACCAGAGAATTTTCATTTTCACTGAATAAATTACTGTGAGGACTTCTATCATCACATCTGTCATGTCTGTCACTGACTGAATACTGTAATACTTCTAAGTAAATAGTACACAATTCACGTACTGTTGATTTCCTACATACTAAAACCCTCACATATTGTTTTAACTACTAAATAGCATGTTGCTAAGGATGCAGTCAGTGTCTGGCTTTGTGTTGAAGCCGAGTGACGGCTAATGCTGGTGACAATGCTAAGCTAACGTCATATAAGACTGTGAAAAAAGCCCAGTTATTTCCAACTTATCCAACTATACCCTGTCCCGCTCCCTCACCAGGATGTGCTCTCAGGTAGTGACACATACTCGATCACACTGATGTAATTCAGTCGGTACCTGCTGAGTTTGGTACCCAACAATCAGCGCGCATGAAACAGGAGAGTCTTTACCTCGGTGATGATGGCGTTGTGCTGCCGGACCCTCTGATACTCTGCCTCCTCTTTGACTGTGTGTGTGCCGGAGAGTTGCATAGCTTTGCCGTCGCGGCACAAAACGGCCTGGCACCTGCCAACGTTGGCGGCCTTCAGGGTGAAGCAGCCGCTGTGCTCCCCGGGACCCACCGGGTCGTGTCTTATGTGACACAAAGCTGCTGAGCCGCCCATCCTCTGGCCTGCTGTGCCCAGTTTCCTGCAGGAGAGAGCGACAAAGAGACTTCATGAGCGCGTGTGATCACCATCACTGCTGTGGAAGGACTCAGGTGTGATTGTGTCGCTGCTGTTGGAATCACATTAGATGTGTGCTTTACCTTTGCATGGTGAGGAAAGTGTTGGTCATGTAATCTTCCTGCCTCTGGCCCCGGTGAAACTCCTCTGCGAGCACGTCTCCCATGGTGCACTGCAGCAGGTAAGGCACCTCGACGTTCCTGTCTCCGTCGAAAACTCCGTACAGAGCTTCACGAATCCCGCAGAAGCTGTCGAGGGCCAGAGCCGCCACACAGAGCCTGAGGACGCCGACGAGGAGGTGGACAGGTCAGAAATGTGAGGCGTGTTCACATGCACACGTATGAACCTCCAGACAATATCTGATCTTGACTGTAACCTATAGGCTTACGTTTACAGCCGAAGTGACTATATGACCACTAATAACCAGCAGAAGATCCTAAGCTAAGTGTTATATTTTATATTTTCTACAATTTCTTATTTATGTTCATGTTATTAATGATCTAGCCTCTAAATCTTACTCTTGAAATGTGTAAATTCCTTCTGTGTGAGAACGACCACGCCCTACGACGCCCCTAGAGGGTCTGAGGTCCAGACCACCACAGTCCCACAAGATCCTGTGATCTAGATTAAGTTAACTCACATAATTGTGTTCTACTAGACTTTGACAGATCAAAAAAAAAAAGATATTAAATGGAACGACGGAAAGAGACGGAGGAGGAGGAGGACCTACTTGTTTCTGACTCCAGAGGCCTCGGTGTAGCCGTGGCTCCAGACCGCAGGCGCCCCGTGGCGCTCGTTCACACACGGAGCTGAAGGTGACGGGTCCACCCTGAAGCATCTGATGTTACTGCAGAGGAAGTAAAGTCACTGTTTTGGTTTCAAGAGTCACACATATGTGGCCCACGGATGATTATTGCTGCAGCTTATTTGGGGGTTCATACTTGAGGAGCTCCAGGCTCTTATGGTCCAGGTTGAGGCGAGGGTTTCCTGTGAGGTCGAGCTCCTGAAGCTTCGGAGGAAGCGTCTCCGGCAGGGTCACCTCCGTCAGCTCGTTGCAGCTCAGGTCGACGCACTGAGGGGGCGACAGACAAAGAGTCGGTTCATTCTATGTACCTTAATGACAGCTTGGAGCCAAAGGGATCAACAATGGCTACATGTATCGTACACAAGTAGACGTTTGTCGGCATCAGATTAGAATGAACATTCTGAATCAGTCAACGGCTGACACTGATCTGCTTGGACAACAGAGTTTGTGGATGTTTTGTGTTCATGTTTATATTCTCCAGCTCCAGCTGACACCACAGTTTAAAGGAACATGCGAGGCTGACCTTGATCTCCGGCAGCTGGAGCACCTCAGGGAAGGCGTTGATGCAGTTGGAGTGGGCGGAGAGCGTGTGCATGCGCTGGCAGCTGAGGATGGTGGTGGGCACGGCCCGCAGCCTGTTGCCGCTCAGGTCCAGCTCCTCCAGCTGCTCCAGTCGCGCCAGTTTACTGCAGGAGGTGGAGGAATGCTCGGATCAGAGGGCCGCCGCTGCAAAACTTGTAAATGCATTCATCAAAACTCATCTCTGTTGTGACCTGATTCTGGATGATGATGATGAGGAGCCATGTTTGGGAGAACTTGTAGAAGTGAAGGAGTTAAGTTTGGGGTGTTTCTACGAAGCCTAAACCTCAGTTTGCCATGGGAACACAAACCTCCTGAACTACAGCAACTTATGTCTCTGTCCTTAAAGGCAGGTCAAACTCAAGGTACACATTTAGTAGCAGTCATGTGGTGACGTGGTGATTCGTACCTGGCAGTGAAGGTCTGCAGCTGGTTGTAGGCGATGTGAAGCACCCTGAGGTGACTGTGTCCCGTCAGGAGAGGGACACACTTTTCCGTCAGGCTGTTATTTGTCACATAGAGCTCCTCCAGGCTGCTGGAGCTGTCCTCCGATAGGCTGGCTGCAGGGAGGCTCTCCAGCTTATTGGCCGACACGTTTAGATATCGCAAGCTTTGACGAGATCCCAAACAGAGAAGACAAACTTAGTGTTTGAACAAATGATGAAATAAAACTGACTGGTAGATGAGAAACAAATGCAAGACAGACAGCTGGAAAAGAGAGGTGAAGAACAAACAGGGTGAGGGAGGGTGTGTCCACCTCTGTGCCTTAATGAACAGGTTGTGAGGGAGCTCCGTCAGATGGTTGTGCTGCAGGTCCAGGACCTCCAGCTGGGATCTCTCCAGCCTCTCAGCCAGCCGACACACTTGGTTCCAGCCTGCCAGCAGTTTTCTCAGGCTCCCGCTGGACATCAGTCTGCAACACATAAACAACACAGCGAGCTCAGTCTCTCTGAGGACACACAACAGTGTTTTATGATATTACTGTGACCCAGAAGGTTTCAGGTTATGTTGGGAGTAACTCTTGAATAACCACTAGAACCAGTGGATGTGTGCTTGAGGTTGGTATTGGAGCCTGTAGTCACGCCTTTATTGTGACTCACTGTCCTGTATTCTGTATTGTTTGTCGTGTCTAAAATGAGCCGTTAAAATGTGAACATCCAACCAGCTGCACACCTGAACACTCAAAGAGTCTCATCTCTACATGTGCAGCTGCTTCAGGAACACTTTAAAGCAGCGCTGCAGCTAAACAGCGTGGTGCGCCTGTGGAGCGGGGCAGCCTGAGAAAAAGGGGTGATCAAATGCAATTCATGGAAAAAAAGCAGTGCCACTCCCCTTTGCCTATTTACTATTTTAACTCTTATCCACATCTAGAAAGAAAAAACGTAACGTGCTACGTGAGAAAAAGTGTACGTCAGGCACGTCGTACTGTAGGAGAATACTGGCTTTGCTGGTGACGTATTTCTTGCAGTGCGTCTCTGAGAGATCGGCTCCTACTCCGTATTTATTCGTACGTATCTATGTTGCAGACGTTAGCGTGTGGCTCACCGTATGGGCAGCTCTGCCACACAGTTATGGTTGATGTCCAAGACTTCCAGTTTGCTGCTGTCACACACCCACTCGGGGACACATCCCAGCTGGTTCCTTGAATAAAACAAGAGTCAAGCACCCAGCTGAGAACAAGCACACGGCGTTCTTTTTCACACAGGAAAGTGAAGTATTCAGAGCGGCTTCATACCAGGACAAATCCAGAACACTCAGATTCTCTGGCAGCGGCTGCACCTCCAGCAGCTTCAGCTCTACAAACAGAACATGCATCATTCTTTATAGTCTGGACGTATTTAGAACATCTGCACAGCACATAATAAATATTGGTACCGTTGTGTGCAGCGTGCAGGCTCTTCAGAGTGTGGCCGCTGACTCTGAGGAGGCAGAGAGCGTTTCTGTCGCAGCGGAGGAGCTCCAGCCTGCAGAGAGGCCGGACATCCAGCTCCTGCAAACCCGCGTCCCTCAGGTCCAGCTGGACGATGTGGACCAGCTGCTCCGCGTCTCCCGCTGTCATCACCGTCTGAAGCCGGTTCAGCCTGAGGAGATGAAGACAGAGGGTAGAAAGAAGGTAAGTGATCTGCTGATTACATCATTTCATGTATAAATACCCCCCAAAGGAGGTTATGAATTCATCCATGTATGTGTGGTTCGTTGGTTGTTTCATTGTCATCAGGATTACACAAAAACTACTGCATGGATTTCCAACAAACCAGGAGGAAGGATTGGACATGGGGTGAGGAAAGACCGCATTAGGTTTTGCTGCAGATCCTGATAGAAGGGCAGACCCAGCAACTTTTTATATCTTTCCTGAACACTGATTTTTTTTATTTTGCATTGCATTTTTCAACATAATCAATATAGAAATAAGCCTATATAAATATTTGTATAGTGTGGTGCAGGTCCAGATAATAATCTGTTCCTGTTATTTTGTCTAACGGCGCATCGACACATGTTTAAGATGTACTTTCCACAGACGGGTTGCATGCTAACACTTTTAGCTTAGAGGCTACAGTGAAGATTGTGTGTCAATAACAGCTTTTCAAATCAATTTGGGATCTTGGGTTCCTGGAGACCTGACTTTTTAAAAATGTTTTGAAACAGTCCCCATCTTCTCTCGTTGTTTAGGAGAATGTTGCAACTGCTTTGCTGTGAAGACTGAACCGACATTTTTGGGTAAATCCTTTAGGATTTCCAAATCTACAGGATATAAATTGATTCAGAAATAACACAGAGCAGATTTTTTCCCTGCAGCAGAATTTCAGATGAGCTTTGTTTCAGTATTGTGTCTAAAATGTCAGAGTCCATGTGGATATGTTTACCTGAGGTCTATGTGGCGAGCAGGCAGCCACTGCAGTCCGGCTAGATCCAGGACCGAGAGTTGGTTCCCTGCCAGACAGAGTCTCTCCATGCCTCCGAGCTTCTCCAGAACGGGGGGAACGCAGCTGAAACAGTTGAAGGACAGGCCGAGGTAGGTCAGGACCTCCAGAGAGCCCAGCTCCGCCGGCAGAGAACTCAGAAAGTTACCATCCAGGAGGAGAGTCTGCAGGCTGGACACAGCAACGAGAGAAGAGGGGAGGAAATGATGATGATGTACCTCAAAATAACTGAATTCATGTGTGTCACTGAACTCAGGAGAAAGTCGAGTTTAAAAGGTAAAAAGCTTGCCTGAAATTAAACTGACATTCAGTTTTGCTAAGAATATGTTTCTATAAAAAGGGGATGTGACATCATGATTGACAGCTGAGCTCGTGTATGGGTGGGACCCTCAATACCACGGCTCCACTGTTCAAACACCGCTGCACAGACTCTGGCTCCAAATGATGTCAACAGTCAAAGATGGGGATATTTTGGTATCATTTCTGCACCGTGGAAGGAAGTGGAGACAGTCGTCCATCTTTATCGATGTCAGAGGGGGCGTGTCGTAAAGTGGAGTGCATATAAAAACTAGATAACTGGTCCCAGGGTATTTGAGCTGATTGTGTCCAACATTCACAGATATAGCTTTGACATATCAGATATATGTTGCAGACATGTCAAGTCAGCGCTGACCTCAAATTGCCTGTAATACAGAGACAGCATCAGCTTGACTGTACTAGAAATCATCTGCTCTGACAGGACTAGTCTGTTCACTTTAACACAGAGACGGATTCATCTGTGCTGATGGAACCACAATGACACCGACTCCAGTCTGCAGCCTCCGTCAGCGGGTCACTGCGGATAAACGCCTGGTACACGATCGCCACCGTTTATAACCCAGAGGTCAGAATTTCCATTCAGCCCACTTACTTGTGCATGCTTCCTACGTCTGCAGGCAGAGACGAGAGACGATTTCCAGACAGGTTCAGCTCCGTGAGCGAGGACATGTCACACAAGGCCAGAGGAAACTCTGACAGAGCGTTATTTGACAGACTGAGGCTCCTCAGTTTACAAAACCTAGAGAGGGTTGGAGAGAGTTGTTGAGAAAGGAAGAGGGAGAGAGAGAGGAAGAAAAGGGCAGACAAAGATCTAAATCTCTCAGTGCTAGAATCAGGCTAAGTGTGACAAAAGCAAACGTTGTGAAAACCTTTCTGCATTTTTAGTTATGTAACACTCCACTCATAAACAAGGACAAATAAAAGACAAGAGGCCTGCAGGAGGTTTCAGGAATACACGTGCTATTTAAAGCTCCATGTTTACACCACAGGTGTTTTCACCACAACAATGCAGCATGTGGTTCAGGTAGGAAAGTGTGTGTGTGTGTGTGTGTCTCCTCTGCAGCTTTCTTTGCTTAACCTAATGGAGTTCACCAAGGGGTCAGGGTGAAAAGGCTCAGCCTGACCAGACGCCTGAGGAAGAAACTGAATCATGACATGAATAATAAAAATAATGGTGTTAGTCGGGTCAGCAGCCGCTTGAATTTCTCTGAAAACCAACAACACTGAGGAATCATGAACATGATGTTCATCCCGGTCTGAACTTCGGTCGGTCTGGATGTTGGGGCCCAGATTACAGATTCAGTGGCTCGTGGACAATCGGAGCGACTCCGATAAGTTTCACACATGGTTGACATTTAGGAGTTCAAATGTGGACGATTACGTCGGCACTTTCTGAGATCACTATAGCTAATGAGAGAGACGTCCTGGAGCAGCTGATGGTGCTGCCAAGCAACAGCAAACATTTTTATACTTTTACGCTAATGTTAGCTAGCATCAGTGTTTCCCCTTCCATTTGTACAGGCCTGGCAGACTGCCAGCTTCTTCTGTGGTAGTGTGCAGTAAATGCAGTTTACTGAGTCATCCTCTCCTTGATATCACAAAGTGTTTTACATGGAAATAAATCAGCAAACATTTGGTGCGTGCACAGTGTCTCTATCAGCTCTGTCCACTGGTCCTAAAAAGAACTTCTACTGAGAAGTACTGTTTCAGTGTTTTGTTGGGAAACTGTGAGACGTTCACAGACGCTCTCTTCCTGTGACAATGGCACAGAAAAACTGTGACATCAGCAGCTGTTCAACGAGCCAATCTGGAGAACCGGTCGGTCCCAGAGGTCAGGTGGCTGCATGTCAGATCTCTCATCACCACTGTGGTTCTTTTATAATCATCCACACCACACAGCCACCCACGCACACGTCATCTGATCTAAGCTGCTTCCTCTTTAGGCCATATGGTAGCTCTCTGAGACAGTAAAAGACACTGAGGGAAGTTTCACGTCTCAAAAAGAGAAAAAACAAAAAAGGAAAAATACTGTTTATCATCATCCGTCCTCCTGCTGCTGTGTCGGCAGTCGACTCACCTGGCGAGTGCTGGAACACCCTTCTGCAGGGAGATGAAGTTGTTTTTCAGGTTGAGGTGTGTGAGGTCGTGGCTGTAGAAGAGCTGAGCAGGCAGCTCCTCCAGGCTGCAGCAGGACAGGTCGACCGAGTTCACCCTCTGGGACGCAATCTGACAAAGAGCGAGGGCCGGACAGGACAACACGAGGAGGCAAAAAAGATGAGCAAAGTCCTGCCGTTACCATCGTCATATATCAAGACCCTTAATTTATGAGGAAGTAAAGAGTATTTCTGTGGACACAAATACATAAACAGGAAACTTC
This sequence comes from Chaunax sp. Z400, assembly GCA_037577475.1. Classification (NCBI taxonomy): domain Eukaryota; kingdom Metazoa; phylum Chordata; class Actinopteri; order Lophiiformes; family Chaunacidae; genus Chaunax; species Chaunax sp. Z400. Next base: position 27,761,207 of record CM075188.1, read on the forward strand.
AGTACCTTTGAGGCCGTCCTGTGCCAGCGGAGGTGCTCTGTGTAGGAGCCATAGCTGATGTAGTAAGTCTGACTCTGAGGACCTGCTGAGCTGAAGGCCAGACAGTGGCTGTGTCTCCTCACTTCCTCCACCTGCAACATGCGACACGTTTTAGTGTCCTTGAATCTTTAATGCATCCTCTGTAAACAGCTCTTCCCAGTGTGGGTGTGCGATATACACAAATGGTATGTCGATATTTTCTGGGATTTTTGTCCATAAAGATAATTAGACGATTTTTGTTTTTTTTATTCTTCAAAATGTGTTTCTAAAAATTCTTATGTTGTTCTAGCTTTTTCATATTCTTCATATTCTGAGCACTGGTTGGTCATGAAGTTGTCTTTAACAGCGACACCACAGAGGCTGGTGGTGTCTCCGTTTAGCTTCCTGATGCTGTTTGACATGTGCCCCACCCTTAAACTCAGTTTCATAATTCATCAAGTAGTTTTTCAAAACATTTCCTGAATCCAGCCCTTCATTCAGATCCACTCCAAAATGTGATGGCTTTCTTCGCTGCCACGCCCAACCACCCAACCAAGGTTCCTCAAAATCTGTCAGGAAGTTTTTGTGTAATCCTGCTAACAAAATAAACAATAAACAAGCTGTAAAAAGAAATGAATCAGTTATTTCCTGGGTGTATATGTATATAAGAACGTATTTTTATTCTATTAAAAAAAATTTAATGACCTGTATTTTCACTGTGTTGTACAAAGACAAACATTTTTTTTTTTTACAGTGATCCTTGAACCTAACACTGAAGGCTAGTAGTGAGCTGGATGTAAGCTGCTGCAGGAGAGGAAGAGGAGCAAACGAACAAGTTGAACATGTTTTATACCCCTGCTTTCAACGACCAGGGGGAATTCTGTCCCGGACTTCAGAAAGTACCTTTCCTCCGATGAGAGGGAGGATGTGCATCTTGCCGGTGTGGGCGTGTTTCACAGACGAGACGATGAGGCAGGTTCCGCTCAGCGTGACCTGACGCTTCGACCAGCGGTTCACCGGCAGTGACAGCTTCCCTTTCCGCACGTTGAACACCCCGGAGAGCTGCACGCGCTCGGAACCGCCCACGCTCCGAGGCTTACCTGCAGAGGGAGGGAGGGAGGGGGAGAGAGAGAGAGAGAGAGAGAGAGAGAGAGAGAGAGAGAGAGAGAGAGAGAGAGAGCCTCGTTAGCTGAGGACTGAGAGTGTAGTGATCGTTACACGAACTGACTTTGTTTTTCATAATGGCCTCTTTGCTCAATAGAGAAGGATATTTTTAGTCATCTGGGGTTTTGTGAATCGACTCTCCCACACTGGGTTTCTCTTTCATGAAGCCAGAGCTGCATGGTTATGTAAGTGAATTGTAGCTAATAGCCCGTGGGCTGAGAGAGTGAGCAGCCACTCAGGCGTGATGTGTGACATTAACCCCCTCGCTGACACACAAAAAAGACAAAAACAGCCACAGCCACCGGGCAGCGCAGGGGATTGGCCAGAAACACCAGGCATGGAGTTCCAATGCATTGGCTGTGTGTTTAAACGACACTTATTTATAACGTATCTTATAAAACAGTGTTTTCCAGTCCGTTTACTCTCTGCTCTGGAGATCAGAGAAGAGAAAGGGAGACATGGGGGGGGCTAGAAGCCACTGAGAGGCCTGAATCAGATTAGCTTGTTATGTAATGTCTCAGACCACCAGCACCTAAATCCTCACTGCTGCTTCCTGCAGTGACTTCGATCAAACATCATTAAAGTTTCACAGGAACTAAACAACTCCTGAGGAGGGCTGGATGTCAAACGTCCATCAGATTTCAATCAGATTGTTTTTCATGCAACATTTAATATTTAAGAACTTGATTCTATTTTTATTTATTTATTTTTTTTTAGAAAGAGTAACCAGTATTGTTACATTTGCCAAGGAGGTTATGTTTTTTTTTAACGTGTCGGTTTGTTTGTTGGTTCGTTTACGAGGAGGATTACATAAAAAACTATGGACAGATTTGCACGAAACTTGGAGGGTGATGTCATCAGCTGATGACATCATATGGGATCTTTTTTACAGCAAAGCTTATGATTGGTTAACAGTGACGTAATGGAACAGATCAATTGAATTCTTTTAAACAGAGCCCAGTTTAAACTAAACAATAAAGTGGAATGTGTACACAGTGGGTCCGCCCTTCCCTGGGCGGTGCAGGCCAGATGTAGTGTTTTAACATACATGCCCTTTTCCTTCCGTCTATTTCTCTGAAAGGGGGACATCCTGTATCTCATCAAGCAGCCAATAGCCATTTCCTGTTCGCGCTACTACAACAAAACGTTTCCGCTGCATCTCGTCCTGACAAACCCGAACCGCAACACTTTGTCCGACCATTTCTGTCCATCTCGTTTATCGGCAGCTGGATTTTGGATTTCAGCCAAATATGAAGCAGCATCACCGAGTTGTGCCACAGCTCTAGGACAGAAGTTTTTCTTTCACAGCCTTGCAGGTGTTTAGTGAGTTTTGGTGCAAAGGTATCACACAAAATGTGTCGGGTGACTTCCTGACCTTGTGCAGAGAAGCAGTGACCTCTGGGAGCTGCAGTCTGCTGACTGTCTCAGAGAGACCCGAAACACTGAGGAGGTGAAATCTGAGTTCCATTAAGGTCACTTTTCTCTTACTATCAGCACATTGTGAGAGTGAGTGTGTGTGAGACAGAAAGAGAATACTTGTCAAGAAGCATTTTGCAGCGGGGATTACTCTGAGTCTGCTTCTGCTTGACTCTGAAAACCTAACTAACGATTCATACTAGAGCTCCAACTAATCATTTTCATTATTGACCTGCAGATAATTTTCAGGATTTATTGTCTGGTCTATCAAATGTAAAAAAAAAAGATGAATACTTTGTGTAACCAATAGTCAAACACCCAAAGACTCTTCATTTATAGGGTTTTATGGCAGCCCCACATAAACCAGATGACCACATGGAACCAGAGAAGGGTTGATAAAAATGACTGGATCAATAAAAATGACTGAGACAATTCGATTATCATTCATCTCCAGACAGCTGCAGCTCTAATTCACGATGTGGATCAAAAAACATTTAAATCAATGCATCGTTTTACCTCTTCGGGCCTTTAAAATGAGATTTGGCAGCACCTTTTTTTTTTTTTCAGCAGATGAAATGTGAAAAATAATTTTAGTAACATCATAGAAACTGCAGTCGCTTCTTATCACATCTCTGTGTGATTGTCCCTTTCATGGCTGTCACAGCAGCTCGTTTCATGGCTGTGTGTTTGTCTGGTGGAGCTGGACGGGCCCCTGTGTTCAGGCATGCTTTGTTCCTCCATCATGTTACTGTGGGAGCTGAGGGTAGGGGGGGGGTGAAGGGGAAGGCAGGGGGATTTGTCCAGTAACGTTTTCTGGGTAGAGGAAAGCCTGTCTTGATGTATGTTTTAAATGTATGTCCCCCCCCCCCCCCAAAAAAAAGGGGCAAACATGTGTTTTTCATCTTTCTCCTACAGCTGAATGTTTGAGCTTCACTCTGTATAATAATGCGTGTGCAGAGTCTGCCACTATAACATTTCATTGTTGAATGAGTAAATCTGATTTTAAGAGGCGGGGGCTACGAGCATGAGCCGTGGCATCACAAATAGTGATACATAACACCAAATCCTAGTGCAAATATTCCCCATATACAAGTGTGATGTAAAGCCTCCAGTGCACAAACACTGACACCGGACCTAACAGTGAAGTAGGAGACAAATCCAGGACTTAAAAACTACTTATAAGAGCAAAATTTATACATTTTGAGTACTTTAACAAAGGAGGATGAAAAATGTGTTGTTTTGATATTAATGCGGTTATTATATTTTTTTTGCAGAAACCATGACATACAAATGAATTGTTAGTGGAGGGAACCTTTAACTATGTGTCGAGGTTATTGCTTTGTGTACTAATGGTATGTAATATATACTGGACTGTCACAGATATTTCTGTATCTGTGCATATATGGAGGCTTTAAAATAAAAAAAATAAAAAACTGCACCTCACCGTTCTGTTTAAAAGCTATGAAGCCAGAACGGGGGGGGGGGGTCATTGTATCAGGTTGAGGCAGTGACAGCACCGACTCAACGTCTGCTTAAAAGGAACAGGCTGGTGACAGGACAGGACAGGACAGGACAGGACAGCACAGGACAGCACAGGACAGGACAGGACAGGACAGGGGTTTGACATTTTGGTGACATGTTATGTGTGCGACACACAATCAAGAGATTTAAACAGCAAGCTAGTAGCATTTAGCAGCTAACTCAAAGAAGAGAATCAACTGAAGAGGTAAATGGTTTTTATTCCCTCGTTTAGAGAGTGCTGCTCAGTAGAAAACATCACACTTAAACGCCAACACTGCTGTGTTATGAGCCACACCTCTCATCAACAATCACACACCGGAGCGGCGTTCTGTCGCCATCCGTTTGTTTAGTGTAAATAAACAAGGTGGGATGTAGAAGGGTCTCTGTTGCTGCTATTGCGCAATCGTGGAGTAAAAAGGGCTAACAGTACAATAATTTCATTATAAAGTATAAATAAAAATATCCTGCCTCCATTAAACACCTTTGTCACAAGCGCTTAAGAATATTGGCAGATATACTGATAAAGAAATTAGAATGAATTCCTCTCAAAAGCGGCACCAGGCCCAAACATCCAGTATCGGCAGACCTCTATTTATGGCGTAGTGCTTGTTGTAAACTTTAAATAACAAAGAAGTGAAGCCTCCACCCATCAACTTCTCAACTGGGATTACTGACTGTACTGGAAAATAAGAGCTCAAAATAACAAAAAGAATTTGATCAGTTCCATATTAATTACACTGATTCAGATGTTTATTGATGCAGATTTATTTATATATTTATAACTTTCACTTGGATGTTCAGTTTAACGGTTATCCAGTTTTTAATAAAAGTCCATTTTTTTCAATGAAGTGTGTGTGGTGATATTGGCTGATTGATCAGCTATATATTTTTTTACAGCTATAATAAACATTATATCACTAAAATCCACTATTGGTTGACATCTAATGTTAATATTAACAAATGTTTATTAATGCATATTTATTTATGTTTCCATGATCACACCACGACTCTTAATCCCCACCATCTTTAAAAAAAACAAGGTCAAAAACAATATCCACTTGTGCTAATCCCATAAGAGATCACGGCTGTTTTTCCCATCCTCTTAACGCCGCTTGTCAACAAAACAGGATCTTTTATCAATGACGACAACAAAGGCGGAAGAAGACAAACAGAATTCATTATGGTGCATGATTCCGGTGACTGGTGAGCCTAAAGAGGGCACCTGTTACCTCCAGATGTGTCTCCCTACAGGCCTACCACACAGAGGGGCTGGGTGGAACACTGTGCATTGTCCCATTAGGACAATTGCTCAACAGTACGACTGACCAAACACAATGACAGTGAATGATAGACAATGAATGAATGGCATGGTGTGACTAGTAGCCACAGTATATTTGGCAAAAGATTAGGACAGAAATGTTCAGAAACATAACAGCACATGCTTGCAGGGAGATTTTTCAGCAATATATAAATAATATATTGAAGTTCTCACCAAAGTAGAAGCGTATCAGGCAGCCAATTTCTGGATTCATCCCCTCACCCTGCACCCTCCAGGGGTCTTCAAACCCCAGATTAGTGAGGTATTCATTCAATATCTGCAGAGGCCTCTCCTCATCTTCCAGCCGGCGCACAGCTCCACCGTGTAGCTGCACGAAGAGAGCTGGGGTGGGACACATACTGACGGGCTCAGGCCATCCTCTGCTCCCCCCGGGGATCTCTGGGTCAGGCTGGACAGATGCTTGGCTGGTCAGGGGCCGAGTCTGAGAGCTGCTGGGGCATTTAGAGGGAGGTTTGATTAATTTGAGGGCGTCTGCGTCATCACATGCACCAGCTTCAGTGTCATTTAATGTCACTTGGCTGGAAGACGCACTGCAGGGGTCTGTGGAAGGCAGGTCCACTGCTGGGTTGACCGTCGAATGGGTCGGAGAGGAGGTGAGGTCTACTTCATCCGAGGAGCTCTCAAACGGATCAGGTCCCTCTGTGGCACTGTCACAGTTTTGGGTCTGCGAGTCTGCGCCCAAACCCAGCCCATCACGGAGAGAGTCGTGGAGCTCTGTGCTTCTGGGTCCACCTGGGCTGAAGTCCTCACAGGTGCTGCTCTCTATGTCTGAACCAGAGTAGACCCCATAACAGTCTGCCACACTCAGGCTCAATTCCATCCCGATGTCATTCAGGTAGACCTCAGATGAAGAGTTACTCTCCGTTTTATCATCCAACAAGTTAGAAGACAGTTTAGTATCAGGATAAAACTTTTTAGGGTGTTCATTCTCCTCTGCTTTAGTTTTTTTGACATCCATACTGTCACTAGGACTTTCCATTTCACCAGTCTGTCCGTTACTGTCTTTACAATTACCATTGAAATCAACTAAAGTAGGGCTTTTGCAGTTCATTCTCAGCACAGCGCCAGCTTTGCTCCCCTCCAGCTTACTGGCCACCTCTTTAGCAGTGGTGTCCGCCGAGCACAGCACCGGCCGCGGGTAGGAGGGTGTGAGCCAGTCGTGGACGTGGATACAACCCCGCCGGAGGTCTGATCTCACCCATGTCTTGTCCGAGGCCTGAAGCTGTTTGGACTGCTTCTGCCGAAGAAAAGTTCTCCTATCCAGGCTAAGGGTGCTCAGCGGTGAGGCTGAGGGAGCGGGAGTGGCCGCCTCGGCGGAGGACACGCCGTGGGAGCTGCTGGTCGGCGGAGCCCCAAGCGACCTATTCCTCTTATGTCTCTGCCGCCTCCTGCTCAGCAAGGAGTTGACAGAAGTGTTGCTGTTGACTGATGTCAGATTATAAATGTTGGCTGTTTTCACAGAAGGCATGTTTGAATTTTTGGCCGCACCGCCGATAGCGTTGGCAACTTGGTTTTGATAGATTCCGTTCCTTATCGCAATCTGAAGAAGGGAGGTGGCTGCCAGTCCCTTAGCGAACAGTTTCGCCTCTGCGCCTCCACCCTCATCCTCCCCGATGGAGGGTGTCTTCCCCGCAGACAGCGGCGTTAATCCACTTGGCTTCACGGGATTACTGTCGCTGCCAGAATCAAGTATCCCCCGTGGTGTTGATAAAGTTGATCCAAGCTCATTTTCCTTCACACTTTCCATCCCGGTAGCTACGTCGTCAGTTAGCTAGCAAGAACAGCCTGCAGGTGAATGCTAGCCTGCGTTAGCTTACAGTGGTTAGCTCGCTCTACTTAGTGGCTAGTTTCTACTGGTAAATGGCTCGGTTTTAGTGTAGCATGCTATGGTACTGCGCGACTCGTCCAAAGAGTTATTACGCTACATCATCCCATTTCAAAATACGCCGGTTAGCTCGCTAACGGGACCTAACCGGCTGGTCGACATGAGAAAATACTTTTCTAGTTCGTCGCCATGGAGGCTAGCGCGAGTAGGCGCGTCTGCTGCCGTACAGACAGATGAGAGTGACGGCCAGTACGACACGGTGGCCAGGGCGGGGTCTCATTGGATATGAATTATGACACATTCACGTGAGACTCGATAGCTCGTAATTTATTAAGGCATTTAATATAATTTAATGAAATATAATTTACAATTAAATATAATGATTAAAAATGTACCAGACGTTGGATTCCACGTATCTACGTCGATAGAAATACTTGGAGGATACGAGTTTCAACTGTGTTTGAATGTTTGGTTTTATATTGCAAGAAAGCTGGCAGTGAATACACTGCTTTCAGCTCTTCACTATAAGTATTTTTACTGCTGTTGTTAATGGCGAAGCTATCATAAAAGAGGGATCCCCCTGTACATTCAAATCTTCATAATGAATGTTTTAATAATTAAAAAAGATTTGTGGTGTCATATAAAATAAAGGATTACGCCTGCTGTCCCAAAATTACCCTTCCCTTGCAAAATTTATCACCCTCAATATTTCAATAACCTTTAATTTATTCCCGCAAAGCACATGAATTCGAGTGTTATTGCTTCTCACTGAAGAACCGCGAGGTACGAGCTTTAATGGACCATGAAGGGAACATCAATTACCTTTACATTATGTGGTTATTTAGCTTCATATTTTAAGAGTTGTGCGTGTAAACTAAGAATAGGTTTAATAATTTATTAATATTTGAGGCTGTAAATTACATTAAAAATAACCAGATAATTCACTGTAGTTAGGGTTTGTCAGTAAGCACAGAGTGACTCGTCCTTATGGCGCCACCCAATGGAATAAAGGCTGTATCACTAAAGCATTTCAAATGAAGTCATTCAACTCTACAAGTCAGTTGAGGAAAACGTGGCCTATCAGATCCTTTAATCTAATTAAAATGGCAAAATACAATATAAAAATAGTTTTCAACAACAAATTAAAACAAACTTTTGGACTTTGGTGGAGGTATTAATCTATCGAGTGTCCTAGTTTATTATAATTTTATAGATTTTCACGTTTGTACAGTAGATGAGTAAATGTGTTTACTTGCATTCCACCACTGCTTGTTAGGTCAGTGATAAAATAACTAATTCATATGATTGTTATCCAATGAAAAATCTTTGTGTTTACTCCTGCAGGAGTGTCTCAAAGAGAGGCGTTTCTTCAGCAACTGTCTTTATCTTTCACAGAGTGGACTGCTGTCACATCACAGTCCAACAGAGGGCAAAGTGCACTTTGACAGCAGACTTTTATCAGGCTTTGCTGTGCCTGCTCTCTTCTCCCTCCCTCTGTAGAGTCTCCACCTTGTTTTCTACACCAGTCACACACAGACTTTCACTCATCAGGCTTCATACTGCTGTGCACTTCTTGTTTATTGCCACACCAACAAAGGTAAGACCCCTTTCTGTTGTCTAAAATGTTTAATTTCTCTCCTGCTGGCTTGATTTACAGTAAAGATAATCTACTCACTTTTTAAACATACATGGAGGAAAAGGTGGATGTAATGCTGGTCCAAGTTGTTGTGTAGACCACCTCATGGAACATGTGATTGATGGTAAATCTCAGGGGGGGTTGAAAGTAGACGCACTGAGGAGATTAGCCTACTGACACATTAAAACACTGAACCCCAGGAAACGTATTTTAAAAGCCTACTTTTCTTAATAGAAGTGAAAAGCCCTGCAAGTGGGGGTGTTATAATTACACTTATTACCAATGCAAATGAACTTCGTTCAATCAAGAGACATGCGTTGGATACAAATTAGACAGAGAGCTAATTGTTTGAGATACATCTGAAACAAGTAGAATGACATTACCTCACCCTGCTGGTGGATTTAATTCAGAGTATTCATGAGAAAATAAGATTGTGCAACTCAATCAGGAGTCTTTGTGGGAATCAGGAGCACTAAAAGGAGATTAGTTTAGTGCTCTAATAAAAAGCTTTCAGGGGAAGGAAAAAACAGAAGATGACACTGAATGACAAGCAAAACAACAGCAGGTCACAGTGAGGTGTTTTCTGCACAAACGCTCAGTTTTGAATTATCCTGAATAAGGACCGACTTGTGCTGCATTTAAAAAGACAGAGGATGTGTTTCACTGCCAACTCGTACCGAAAGGAGAGAAAAGAAAGATGCCTAATCCATTTCAGAGTGCCTTCCCTCAAAATGGGAAATGGAGACTATAATTAGATGTGGCGAGTTCAAGCTCAAGGACTTTGCGAAGCAGCTCTCACTACAGCCACATGTGCGCCTCTGCATGTGTGTGTGGTAAAGTCCCACACTTCCGTTTGTTTTGGTTCCTGAGGCAGATTTAGATTCTAAATATGTAGAAAAAACACACCAGGAATACATAATTGGAGAGTAGTCGCTCCAGATTGTTAGCCCAACCCTGTCAACTGTTGCAGCGAGAAAACATCAGGCTAAAACAGAGGAACAGGAGGAGAGCATGTTTGTTTGAAAAAGCACAGGCCTGGGTCCAGGATTTGAACCACCGTATAGGTGGCGGTTATTTATAGATCAAAATTTCTACAACCACTAGAGTGGCGCTCAAAGCACAATCCCTCTACCAAGGCCGAACAATCCTACAAATGTGTCTTTAGCTTGCCTGGCCCATGCCACATCCCTCCACAGTGGTTTGTGGAAATCGGTTCAGAAGTTTTTGCATAATTAGGGAAAAACGCCCTTTCTAGCAATGTTAACGTAAGTCATAAAAAAAAAGTTCCTGGATCTGCCCTTTTATTTGGATCTGCACCTAAATCTGTTGGGTTCTTCATCCTAGAATCATCCAACTAACAAACCAACATGGGTGCTCACGGGTATCAGGTAGTAAACTACTAGAAGAGGGGTCTTTACATGAAGTCCAGTAAGTCAACGCTCCTGCCCTGCTGAGGTACGAACAGTTGGATACCTGCAATTACGGCCTTATGCTTTTTGCCAGCTGGAAGAAATCACCTGAGTTCACATTTTTATTGGAGAAAGTATAAAATGTTAGCAGATTTGCAGTAAAATGTGTTTGGTATAACTAATCTTAAACCAAAGGTATCTGCTTTTGAACACTTCTGTGTTCCAGGATGCTTTGGGTAAAGATATAAAATTATTAATACACTCAAACACGAGTGTCTATATGGGACAAATATGGAAAATCAAGTACAATAACCTGTTAATCGAAATTTGCATTGTAAATAAGTTAATTTCAGTCCATAAAAACAACTTCAGAACAAAATAAAGTCTCTTTTAGGCTGAACTGAGCTTAACAATCATTCAAGAAAAAATAAATCACACGAATCACATGCATGTATTCATTCACATCTTTCTATCTAACTATCTATCTATCTATCTATCTATCTATAAGGAGAGGATGGCACAGATGAGTGAAAAGGAGATGTTAGGAGAAGGGTTTGATGAGTGTGTGTGTGTGTGTGTGTGTGTGTGTGTGTGTGTGTGTGTGTGTGTGTGTGTGTGTGTGTGTGTGTGTGTGTGTGTGTGTGTGTGTGTGTGTGGTTCCTGCCTGCATAATAGTCCGGGGGGTTATTGCAGCATAGAATGAAGACAGCCACCCAAAGTTAAACGGCGGACATGAAATTGTGGCTTTCTGAGCTCAGATCCACATTAATAGATGCACCTGCACACAAAAACACACACACATCAACAACACACAGCGACGGTTAAAAATCTCAAAAACAAGAGCAAATTTTCAAATTACATGTTGACAAATGAAGATGAGGATGAAGAAGACACACCTTGTTGTTCTAAAGCAAAGTTGGGCACGCTGTCTGCCAGAGGACTGACCCTCCTCCTCAGAGAGAGCAGCTCCCTTTGTCTTTTAGCTGGTTCTGCAGAATCAGTGTGTCCCTCTGCTGCTGTGTTTTCATTCCTTGCAGCTGTTTGCGTCGCTCATCAGATCGTTAGCTTCAGAAACACTGTCAGATTTAAAACGGCGGTCGCCATCGTTGTCACTGTTACAGTGGTGAAGAGTTTTCCTCCTCCTCCTCCGAGATACCCTTGAAGGTGCAATGAAAAAAGAAGGCAATTAACTGTGATGAAGACAATAAATAACAAAATAATAAATAAAAGAATAATGCATCCTTAAAAACATGTGTAGCCAGCAGTGGAGGAAAAAGCAGCAAAACCACACTATAATACTACTCAGTTACAAATTAGTTACATTAGATTACATTAATTACAAAGTACTGCACTCAATATGTAGTTGAAGCCAAATGTCATACAGGAAGTATCAGGAAAATGTACTTAAAAGCAGAATTACCCACAATGTGTCCAATGTGGCCCTGATAGAGTTATATTATTCATTTTATCATTGAACTTTACTCATTATTAATGTATAAGAAGCATTTTAATGTAGTTTGTGCAGATGGAGTTTACTTCATTACTTTATATAGAAAAAAATCTGCAGAATTATCATTTTTTTCATATTCCCCTCTGAAAAGTAGCAGATTAAAAGTATTATTATAGTAGTATTATATAGTAAAATTCAAGTAACCACAAAATCCTTACTATAATACTCCAGTAGTTGTACTCGGCTACATACACACACTAGTTTTTGTGTTACCATGTTAAGAGGTTTGTGCGAATCAATTCAATATGACCTCTTTTGCAATGTTCTGAAAATTTTTTTTTAAACTTCCTGGATCTGCTTCCCTTTCCAGATCTGCACCACATTTGAATGAATTCTTCTCTGATCTGAGCCCAACCGCTCCGCAAAGTTTCACGGAAATGGTCTCTGCAGTTTTTGTGTAATTTTGGAAAGCGTTGAGAAACACACTCGTACTGTGTCATATCTCCACCAAAGATCTGTGGTGTTTTTTTTAAACCTGGCACTAGACTGTAATAAAATAGAACATTTTGATTGGTCTCTTCTTTGGAATTGTAAATCAATAACTGTGCAGACCTCATGATCTGCACTGTGCACTCATGTAGAAATATGTAGACATAGATGGGACTTTTTGTGCGCGTGCCAACAGACATGGTGAGCCATAATAACAGTTTACACTACAGTATTTGGTTCATTGTATACTTTAGGCCACTAACATAATGAATCAGCTCATGTGACAGATTTATAGGTATCAGATGATCCTGAGTGTGAACTGAGTGACTACATGTTTTCTGTGAAACCTTCTAAACCATGACAGGAGTGAAAACCTGTGACATGATTAAACATGAAGTGCAGAGTGTTTTCCATTCATGCTGCAGTGGTTCTCAGTGGGTTATTCTTGTATGCTGGTGAAAATGGTTTTATCACTGTTTACTCTGCTGTGGTCACATGGTCAGGGTGAAGGCGAGGTTAACTGCAGGTCTGCACGCTCTCCTCTGCTCCACTGTCTCCCTCCCAAAGACACATGCTAACATGCATTAGCCTGGTCCAGATGCTAACTCGGCGCACAGATGATCCGGTCCGTGGCTTGTCTTCAGGATTCGGAGTTAAAAAGTCAAAAATACAGCAGCCTAAATGAGCTTTAAATATGTCATTTAAATATCCCATCACATTTTATGAGCTCTTAAGAAGCCCAGTTCTTTTTTCTGCTGACAAACCAACAAACGCACAAACATCTGAGGTTACTAAAAATAAACCCACACAAAGTATTTTATTCATGTGCATAAAAACATAAGGTTGACCCTGTAATTCTAAGGTCGTGATTTCTGTAAGACTTTGTTTCGGTTTATTGGTTTTGTGGTGTTGAGGTTTTGGTGTTTTTGGGCAGCATAATTCCCCCTTGACTCATCATCATCATCATCATCATCATCCCCACCAGTCACAAGGCCGATGAGTGATTCCAGTGACTCAGCTTTTGGGTCAGTTCCTCATTTTTTTGGGGCCCTGACCTTACTTTGTTTTAGCATCACATCCTGTAAAAGGATTTGAGGATTACTAAGGCTGACCGAATGGGAACTAGACTGGAGCTCCAGCTGATAGGACACAGCATCTGCTGACCAGCAGTGAAAATTCTCACTTCCCTAAACTTTCCATGACTTTCATTCTGCGTTTCACTTCCTGCAGGGCGCCCATGTGACCAGAATCAGCCATGGACGATGTGCAGAGAATCGATCTGACCTACATCACTGAACGCATCATCACCATATTCTGTCCTCCTGAATGTCCAGAGGAGATCTACGTGCAAAACCTGCAGGAGATTATTCTCATGCTGCAGTCCAAGCATGCACACAACTACATGGTGAGATGACAGGGACACAGTGATGGAAGGAATACTCAGATTAAATACAAGTAACTATACCACAGTGTAAGAGCTGCTGGGTGGTTTTATGTATACTAATACACAGGAATTTATTTGTTGATTATATTTTGTATCAGTAATAATCTGACTAGTTACAAAAGCTTTAAAATGAATGTACTTGAGTAACACAAGTAATACATTTTCCTTTGAACTGAACTGAAGTAGAAATAGTATCTTAAAATGCAAATGAAAGTACAGAAGTACTGCACTTGAGTAAATATTTTCCATCACTGGGAATAGAGATTATTTGTTTTGTTCTAAGTTTATTTTAGTTGATAAAGATCAGAAATCTATATAAATATTCAAAATATTTTTTGTATATACACTCATTCACTTTATGTTTTTAGGTCATTTTGCATTCTTCAATTTTCATTTATAATAATGCTCCACTTATCCTTGTTTTATTTGCGATTTCAATCTTCCATGTTTTTTAAGTTTTCATTCTTCTTTTATTCCTTACCAGGCTGTTTTATTCATACATTACTGTACTTTTCCCCCTCTGTGTTTATGTCTCTTGTAAAGCACTTTATCATGTTGGTTTATTGCTGTACAAATAAACTTTATGATTATTATTATTAGTTGTATTTCCTGCAATAAAATATATTTAGTGTAAGAATCTCACTAAATATCATACTAATACCAGAAAATATATTTTAATTAGTTAATAATATATGAAATTATCAACATCAGTGTATTCAGTATTTATACTGTACTTTCATTTATTTTTAAGCACTTGTTACACATTTTCAGATCCTCACTTTACTTATTTACTTATTCTTTTCCAAAGGAGAGTTGAGAAAACGTTAAAAAAAAAGAAAAAAGAAAGTGAAACAAGTAAAAGAAAAGGAATAAGAATAATGAAACACTTTAGAACCAAAACATAACATGGTGGAACATAATTTATAAATGGAATGGCACTCAGAGAACATTACTCTGCCAAGGCTGGACAATGTTAAGCTTTTTGAACACCATGTCCCAACTCTTCATACGGTTTCATGCAAATCTCTTCGAAGTCTGTTTGAAAGTTTTGCAAAAATCAGGAAAACGTTGAAAAATGCCTGAAGCAGCGATATTAATGAAAGCGTACAAAGAAATTCCCGATTCTTTCAGGAAGTTTAGTGGAAATCCATCCAGTAGTTTTTGTGTAATCCTACAAACAACCATGGGTCAAAACATACTGTATAAGTACAAATATAAAGCTTTCAGTTAAAATGACTGTGTGTTAAAGTGGTGTGCAAATTACACCCAAATAACTGAAGTACTGTTTTCTTACATTCGTCCTTCACCTCTTCATCTGTGCATTCCTCTGAAGTCATGTGTGATAACTGGGAGCATATCAGAGATAATGAGCCATGTGCAGACATGAGGCAGAGACACCCAAGTTGAAGTTCAGGATTTTAATTGGCAAATCTCAATATCCAAAATACAGGAAAGGGTCAAAAACCACGGAGCGGTCCATGCACAGGCAACAGTAACCAAAATAATCCACAGAACAGGCACATGGTTCGGTACACAGGAGGTCAAAGAAGTCCAAAGATTATAATCCAATCCTTGAGTATGCAAGGATTCAATCTGGGACACAACAAGTAATGTAATGAAGTATTTGATAGAGTAACTATCAAACTAGTAATGATACCAATGCGATCCAGATTCTAGGGGCAGGTTTTCGTGGTCCAGGAGTCACATGATGAGGGTCAAACTATCGGGGGACTGATGGTTTTACTGTTACACAACATTATTATACACTCTGGATTCACATCACATAACATCATTAAACATAGAAATGCTCTCCTCATGTCGTTCTTTCCTTCAGCTCATCAACCTCTCACAGAAGAATGAAACTCTCGCCGGTATGAACCACAAGGTAAGACTTCAACGCAGCGATATAAGAGCTTACATAATGTAATGTATGTTACAGAATGTGTGGTTTGTTAATTAGGTTTTGGACACAGGTTGGGTAGATCTCTTGGCTCCTAATCTGAATCAGATCCTCAGCATTTGCACGATGATGGAGAATTGGCTGGACGCACATCCGAAGCACGTCCTGGTGTTACACTGCAGGGTAAACGGAATCCTCCACAGACAAATGTACTGCAGGAACAGGTAAAAGTATTTATTCTGACTCTGTGTTTGTTCTCCACAGGGCAGTAAAGGGCGGCTCGGCGTTCTGGTAGCTTCTTACATCCACTTCGGCAACATGTCAGCCAGGTAACTCAGATGATATCGGATATTTAGTGTAGAAGCAAACCGCACAAGACTTCAGCGAGCAGTGCTTTCAGTTAACAAGACCACAATAGAGCTTTTTTTTATAGAGTTCGCATAATAGGGCTGCAATGGGTGGCTGTGGATCAGGAGGTAAAGGGTCCACTTATGGGAAGGTTGGTGATTCGATTCCCGGCGCTTTTAAAGGCCCACATAAGCTCAACGTTAAAGATGGATATGGACAGAAGTCTCCCTCCATTGTGAGAAATGACCCGGATAAAAAATGATGCAGTATTGCTTTATTATTTGTTACTGAGTTTTTCTCCTCATGTACACATAATCATTAGTATTTAATATCACGTACAGGTTAAGTCTTTAAACACAGCATAGACATTGATGTTAGCAGTTCAAACAGACAGAGTGAACAGAGGTTGATCTGCTGCAGGTCTCCAGCAGGCAAAGGGCAGGACGGCTGATTGGAGAGACTTTACTGTTGTTTGGTTTTTGGGCAGGGATCCTGTTGCTGTTGGACACCAGTGAATTTATTTCCTCTTAATAAACCTGCATATCAGAGTCTAGGCCTACAAGACATAAAACATTGTTAATTTCAGTCCAAAGCAAACATTACAGTTTATGTAGCCACAAGTTGTCTATTTTAGTGGTCTAGATGTGAGCTATTGTTCACACATTGTCTAATAATGGGCTGAAGTGAAAGGTCAATTTGAGGTAAATTGCTGAAAATGCAGAACAGAGGAAGGTCAGCTGGTTTCTACACTGTGTGCATGTTGAGAAATATCTGATAGTGAGAATATCTTGTGGGAGTGAGTTCAGGTGTGCAGAGGTTGGTGAATAAATCTATCACGACTGGTCTTTAAAGGGTCAGTTCACTAAATTTACTAAAGAAATCCATATTTACTTACCTCCTGTCTGCTGCCAGCTCATATAATGGAGGCAAATGGACTTTTGTTAGAGGTGCATTGGCAACATCTTTGTGAAGAAACCATGTCCTTGTTACTCTGGATAATCTACAGAACATAGAGACTAATAAAGAACAAGTAGAGATTCTTTTAATGGCTTAAAGGGGACATCCACCAAATTTAAACATGTTTGCAGATGTTGGGGAGTAGCCTACCATTGCATATGTGAAATGTTGTTTTAAAGCCTAAAATCTGATGATTGTCCTCATGTGACATTGCTTAAAAAACTAAAGTAATAAACTAGAAGAGAGTTCAATAGAACACATACCTCCACCAAGGCTAAACAGTCCCTTTTAATTAAATTACAGCCTAATCTAAATTCCATTCCTTTATCTAGATCTACTCTGAAATTTGATGGTTCTATTTTGTGTTTTACTTCATGAAAATCTTTCAAATAGTTAAAAATGCGGAAAAAATGTTAAAGTAAAATGTTAAAGAAAATGCGAAAAAAAACTTGATCCAGATCCGCTCCAAAAGTTATCAGGTTCTTCTACCACATGCCAAACTTTCCCACCAGGTTTCATGAAAATCCATCAAGTAGTTTTTAGGTAATTCTGCTAACAGACAGACAGGTGGACAAAAACACGACTTTCTTGGTGGAGGTGAAAATCTGTTGGATTGCAGTAAACACGAAGTGATCTTAGCGGCTCGAGGCTACATTAGCTACTAGCATAACACACACAATTCTCCGATTGAACTGTCAGACATTGAGTTCCACAGTAGGTAATATAGACAGCTGGTTCTGACAAAAAGGGAGAATGCACAAAAATAAGACAACCGAAATCTCATCAATCAATTTGTTAGTCTTTAAACCTTCAATTGCATATCTGACAGAATGCTCAATTTTCAAAATTAAAAATAAGTTCATGAAATGCTTAAAATTCCCGAAATATCGACAGGCACCTCTCCAGTACATGGGAGATGTGTACATAAAGATTTGTGGATAAATATTGAAAAGTTTTTGAGTTATGCTCTTGAAATTCTCATCTGAGACAAACAAGACTAACAGAATGACCTTAGGTTCTACTTGGAACCATGGAAACGATTAAAATAAAAATGACAAAAATTCCCAAATAAGCAAAAGGCACCACCTCTGTACTTGGTTGTTGTGTGAAGAAAGTTTTGTTGAAAAATACTGAATAGTATCTGAGATCTGCTCCGGAAACTAAACCCACCACAAGAATGAGCTTAAGTCCAACTTCTAACCAATGAAACTGAAAGATTAAAAACGTAAGAAATCCCTAAATACCAAAAGGCAACACTTCATGTTATGAGTGATGTGTGTGCAAAGTTTTATGAAAAAATATGAGAAAGTTATGAGAGTTATGTTGAGGAAACAAAACCTGACGGACTGACGGAACCCATTCCTGCGTCCCCCTATAACATACCAGTTTCTGTCTTCATCAACAGCTGCAGCTCTCAGAGTTTACCTGAAGGTGTCTAAGGCTTTAAGTTAGAAGTCGATGCTCTTTGGAGACACAAGTCGAAATGGTGTAGTTGGAGTTGTAGACATCTGAATATCTGCCTCTCTCTCAGTGCAGACCTTTCTCTCGACCACTTTGCCATGAGGAGGTTCTACAACGACAAACTGTCCGCTCTGATGACCCCCTCGCAAAAACGGTAAGAACATCATGGACCTGAGCAGGTCAACTGTGGTTCAGTTCTGAGCCTCTGATCTCTGATGTAGATCTGACCTCAGACTGCTCACTAATCACTTGACTTATCTTCCTGAGAAAAAAGCTACCACAATTAAGCTACGATAAGGTCCTGAAACAAGGAGGTGACTCAGTGAGCCTCACTTTATTCAGCCATGTTGTTCTTTTTGAGATATTCTTACTCTTTAGCCAGCATGACTAACACTTCTGTGTCCTCTGCAGGTATGTATGGATGCTGGGCTGCATGCTAAAGGGAGGACTGAGAATGAGTCCGTCTCCGTCCTTCCTCCTCTGTGTTGTTCTTCATGGTCTTCCCAGAATAAGGCCAGATGGAGGTAAGGAGTATTCTTCTTTTCATCTAATAAGCAAGCAGAAAGGATGAGGATGCTTGTAAGCCTATAGAAAATACAGTCTAACTTGCAAAATTTTATTTATTAGCAAGGTTTCTGTGTTAGACTTCCATCAGGCAAATGGTTGGTGACAATAAGAAACCATCTCAAGTAGTGAGTGGCTGTGTTTTATATTCTCCCATGTGAAATTGAAGGTATAAATACCCCAAAATTAAATATATGTAGAGCTAAATACACAAAATACTGCAGTAATGAGCAAAAATGTTAACAAAATTATCACACGAATAGCTGAATCTCTTAAGAACCAAAGGTTAAACTATAGACCAACTTCATAGGTGGAGGTAATTAAGCAGGTCCCAACAGGCCCTGAAAGGTCATCGCAGTCCAAACTAGAGAGTGCATACCTCCGCCAACAGCAACCAGACCCTGAACAAGTAGATGATAGTTTCCTGACTATGTCAAAACAAGATCCTCTAATCATCAGAGGTGTTTCACCGCCATGATGACATCGCTTTTCTCAGATCTGCCTCATGCCAAATGAAGTAATAAAGTAAAACCACCTAATCCCTTGATCCTGGAAACCTACTCTTAGCATTTGGAATCATTATCATCAGTAGCTTCTGAGTAATCCGGATCTACTATTTGTCTAGATAGAACTTCTTACCTTTCACAGATAAATAAATGCATTTATGACTCTGAATCTGCATCATCTCAGCTACATATTGGGGCCACGTCTGGACTTCTCTCTGTTACCGTACTGTGACCAAATACATACTGACCCCCCTCCAAATAGAGAGTTTAATCTTCTAATCTAGATCCACTCCTGTATAGTGGTGGAACATCATGAGTTGTCCATTGCCTTCGTATTTTTATTTTGATTGGCCTATTATTATTTTTCCCGGTATTGGCAAATTTAAAAAAAAGGCCCAATCTAATAATTTTGGAGAAAATGAATCTGCATCCGCACCCGGATCTGCCACAACTCTTCCTTTGGCACAAGATCCACCCCGACACAAAATGTAATCCGTTGAAAAGTTTTTGAGATATCTATTGGACAATCAAACCTCATCACGTTTGCGGAGGTAATTATAATCCCGTAATATAGATACTATTCTCAAATGGGCCATTCTGCATAATGCGTACTTCTTTTGCTACTTTGCATACATTATGATGCCAATACTTGTGTGCATTTATTTAAATAAAACTTATTACTAGTAGGAAGCAAATGCATGACTTTTACTTCTAACAGTAGTTTAGTTTTTGCTGGAGTATTTCCTCCATCGTGGATCAAATAAAAAGTGACCGAAGATGTCACCACTATGCACACAAATCACAGTATTTAATGGACGTCTGACTCAAGTCAAAGTCTCAAGCAGCTCTTCTGAAACTCCATAGGATGCTGTCTCTTCCTGAGAGTCTACCAGAGTCTACAAGCTGTCTGCACGTCAGCAGTTTAGTAAGAAATCATATTAAATGACATCATAATCTGTGGAGATGTTTCACAATAAAAGACAGGCGCTAACATGTTTTTTCTTTTATCTGTCTCAGCCATGTTAACGCGACCCAGACGGATCAGCTGTACTTCGTGCTCCAACCAGCTCAGCTGCTCATGGGGGACATCATGGTGAGTGGGAATGAACATTATCATTTAGGCGATGATTATCTCAATCTTCTCCTACAGTCACCACATTTGTTGTTGTCGAAACGTTTGACTCTTCACTGCCCTCTTGTGGATGTATCCGTGTCATGGAAGTAAGCAGGCATTGACGGATACACCGTTTGAAACAGTCGTATCTAATTTTGTACGTAAATTGAGTGTAATAGTCGCACAAATATCACCGCAGGATTATATGAGTTTACTTGCGTTATTCATGTCACCAATATTGTAAATTCTATTTAAAAGAATTCCTGGAATATATTCAGGAAATTTCTTTAGAATTGTCCGACTTATAAAATAAAGTGTCACCATTTGTAAAATAATACAATAATAAATCCTAAATATAAAATAGAATAAAAAAAATACAACATAAATAATTTGTCATTCAGAAATGAATTGTTTTAATGCTTGAATACACTAATTATGCAACGTAAAGTTTTTAATCTCTGTGACTTTCACCTTTAAAAGCAGCCCATACAGAACACGTTTCGCTATCTTTCTGATTTTAGGTGGTTTGTTATGACAAAAACAGCCGCTCAGCCAGCCGTCAGGTCGTCTTTCGTGTCCAGTTTCACACGGGCCTCGTTCACGGACACACCCTCACTTTCTTCAAGGCGGACCTGGACTGTGCCAGTGAAGGTATTTATAACCTGCTGCCATCAGTGCCAACGCTCCAGTCTTTATCTATAACTGATAAATCCTTCAGTCCTTCTGCTCCCCCTCCTCCACCACTGTAAATATCACCGACATAAACTAACCTTGGACTCTATCAGTTGTGCAGGTGTGGAGGACACGTGGAAAGATGTCCAGTGTGTCATGTTAACCGTCCAGCTGTCTGAATTTGTTCTTCTTATTCCAGATTCCCGGTTCCCAGATGATGGAAAAGTGGAGCTGTTTCTTTCTGACGGCCCTGAAAAGATTAGAGGTAGACTTTTTTTCTCTCACAAAAGATTTTTAAAAATGAAGAGGCACAAACACGGGATATATAAAACAACACGGAGAATAAGTATGCAGGTGAAAATGAGTTTCAGATGGTTCAGAGGTTTTAACTCTGATCCAGAATCCACAGCATGCTGGTTCAACATATGGTTTTTGTCTTTAGTGGGAAAGGGTCAAATCTGCCTTCAATCCTGAGTCAAATGACACTGCAGAAGCCACGGCTTTTTATCAGCTCCAGCTCTCGATGGCAGCAATGGAAACATGACATCAGGGTTGACAGGCTAATCTTTGCTCTGGCATGATTCACTGATGTCATGTTGAACTAATTTTCTTGCACATATAGCATACATGGCACTCCATTAAATCACAAATCACAAATCGGTGGTCTGACCTGGGTATCGGAGACTAACAGACTAACAGAACCTTCTAGTAGCTGGTTCCCTCTGACGTTTCCCTCAGGGTAGCTGGAGCTCAGAGTCTCTCAGTTTTATCTGGTAAAGCCAATGATTTGAGGTCTTGGGGCCGAAACCATTTTAACCTATTGTCAAATAGACTCTTTAGACCCTTTTACGTTACAATGGTTTTGCTAAAAATGGAAAAGGTTTTCCTTTGTGTTTCAAAAAATGTATGTCAGATCAGATCAGATTCAACTTTATTGTCATTGATCATAGTACAAGTTCAGTACAGTGACAACGAAATTGATACAACAAAATTGTGGAAGCGATCCTCTTGCACACGGATCTGTAAAAACGATTGAAGACACACCCTCTCTGTGTTTTTTGCCCCTGGCCCTCAGAAAACCTGAGTGCACTACTGCCAAGAGTCATGCACACAGACATGTTATGTTGGCTACAAGAGCTGCTGACGAACCAAGACTGTAAATTGTGTCTTTTAGTTCAAGCAGAAGAGACAGAGATGACTCTCAGACACACACACACACACACACACACACACACACACACACACACACACACACACACACACACACACACACACACACACACTACTCATGAATGAAATACATATTCATCACGTTCAACAGTTATCCAGATGGGGGCAGTGTTGGGCACCAGGAGGACGGCGCCAAACTGGCCCTCAGCTCCTACAATCACACTCCTCGCCTCTCAACAGGAAGTAATATGAGGGGTTATCACACACACACATCTCACAGGAATCCAGATAGCAGATACAGTACAGAGGGGAAAACCACGGCACACACACACACACACACACACACACACACACACACACACACACACACACACACACACACACACACACACAGACACACACACACACACACACACAGACAAATAGAAAATGCAACAACAAAATGGAAGGTCACATTATTTGTGAAATCAGATTTGAAATGAGAAGTGGAGTCAGCTGGTGTTATTGTGTGTGTTGTTGTTTCAATGACTCCTGACCAGCGCTGCCTCTTTGTCTGCTGCACTGTTTGTCATTTACACGAGCAGGCAGAGAGCTGTGGCACAACGGACGCTGTGTGACGGTGGACTATGACACCTTGGACCCTTTAGTTAGACGAGATTCATACCAAGACGTGTCTTCTCCTGACACAGGTGAGGCGGATTTGAATGTTTTAATCAGGGGTTCTGCAGACTTTTTTTTGTCTTTCTTTAACTTTATTTTCCCGTTTTTTCTAATTTTGTCTGACTGTATCAGACTGTATTTGAACACAGACCACATTAAGGGAGATAAAGACGCTGGTCTGACCTTTAGTTGTGTCCATGGCATTCTTAGAAAAACTGGAATCATAACCAAGACTTTAAAAAGACTCATCATCATCTTGAGCATCAGAATTATGTTCCCACCGGTTCAGGCTGGTTTCGGACACCGAGGAGAGAGCGCGACACGCTCGTCATCTGCCTCCCCCTTGCATAGATTGGTGCATTCCTGTGTGCTTTTGCTTTTTGTTTTGATTAATAAAGTTGTTTGATTGAAAAAAATCTATTTCAAAAACTGAAAACTTCCACACTTTTGGGTCAAATTATTCCTTGACACATACGACCAATGGGAGCCTCATCTGAGAGACAGCAGAGACTGTGCAGAAACTTTTAATATAAAACACTTAGGTAGTGGAGATGGTGGAGACCAAATAATGGCTAAAACTAGACTGAGACTCATTAGAGTGTAAGCCTACAACCACCCTAGGCGTGTCTCTTTAGCTTGCCGGGCCCATGCCCCACCCCTCCACAAAGGTTAGAGGAAATCGGTTCAGTAGTTTCTGCAAGGGGAGAATGTAAAAAACAACAACACCAAATCTTGCAAAACAAAGGAAAGTTATTAAAACATTCTAGATCTGCCCCTTTATTCAGATTCAGCCAATGCGGCATCCTTCCACCAAGTTTCATGGAAATCCATCTCCAAGTTTTAGCATCGTAAGCAGATGCAAGTGGTTTTCTTGAAACGGGTTTATTCAAAGGTTTCTTCCCTTCACTGTGAAACTAAAGGCAGTAAATGAGAAATTACAAATCATATTTGCATAACATAAACAAACAATAGTAAAATATATACGTAAACAAACAAAACCCTCATTGGCTGCATGACAGGGAACAGTCTTTGGGTTTTCTTGTTATCTTCTTAAGTCTTATTAAACTTCCTCATGATGAATTTCTCACAGGAGCAAATGAAATTACGCTGATTTCTAACTGGTGTTGTGACTTTTTATTCACGTGAGAGCAGACCAATGAGACTTGTACTAACAACTGAGACTTCAAAATAAAAGCTCAACCTCTCAATGCACTAATGACAAATGTTGCTTAAATTCTTATTTATTATCTTAATTATTCTTGATGATTTTTCTAGATTCATCTGGTGAACACAAACATGACTCCAGAAGATCATTATGTTCATCTGAAAGTGTTGGATGTGGAATTGGGCAGCTGTTTGCTAACATGTTAGAAATAGCAGTGATTTGTTTAAGTTGTTTTAGGAAAGTAAATCAAATCCAAATCCCTAAGAAAAGGAATTACACATGCATCCAAACCAACATCCAGCAGGGATTATAGCCTAACCATCACTAAGTAAACGGAGTTAAAGCTTTTTGTTCTACTCCATGTCCATCCTTAAAAATAAAACAACTCTTTGACATTGGTTGAGGCAGCTCCATTCATTTTATTTCCATTTACATGCCGACTCTGGCTGGTCTAATATGTTAGATGCATTGACTTTTCGTCCTCTCTCACGCACCTTCAACCTCTGTTGTATACATTCGTTTCCTCTTGTAGTTTTCGGTGCTTCCTACAGATTCTTTAGCTGTAGTCGGTGCTGTGGGTAATTGTCTGGTCATCAGTGTGACAGCTTACAACTGCTGTGGTCACAAAGAGCTCTTTCACGTTCCTGAGAAAATGGGTGTAACAACAATCATGTAGACAGCAGCCTGACCAGACCCGTGTATTTGGAGGTGGCTGTTTTTCAGAGGAACAGAAAAAAACACACATCCAAGACGGCTGAAACAATCACCTAAAGCGACGCTACAGCTGTTTTATGCCGCTGCTAAATCTGCTCCATGTAATTTGGATGGAGCGGGCAGAAATGTGGAAAACACAGTCGCTCGCATGAATGCAGACGCACATGGCCATTACATTTAACCACCGGCACACACGCATGAGCATAATGAGGCTGCCAGCCAGTTAGTAACGCAGCCAGTCACAAGAATGTTGTTCTCAGACACAGGTGGTTCTCCTTTACCCTCCCCTTCCATCTCTATCACTCCATCTCCCCATCTCTTCTTCTTCTCCTTCCCTTTATCTGGTCTCCTGTCTCCCTGTTGTTTTCAGGTTCAAGTTGCAGGTTGTCCAAAGTGTCCCCATCCCCCCTTCTCTCCAGCGTCCCGCCCCCATGTTTACATTCCCCTCTCCATATTTGGCCCGGCTCAAGGTTCTTTGGGTTTCTTTTTCTCGAATGTGTGTGTTGCACAAACTTTCCCACCTGTGTGCAGATGCATGCGACCCTAGCGAATGATCCACCTTTCAGTTTCCTTCCATGGTCTTGGACATTAAAATGCATGAGCACTCTCTCTCTCTCTCTCTCTCTCTCTCTCTCTCTCTCTCTCTATCCTCAGTAATACCTACCTGAGAGGACAGGATGCGGGGGGGGGAGATGAGGCAGAGCATGACGGAGAAGGCGGGGATTCTGGACGGAGCAGAGAGAGAGAGAGAGAGAGAGAGAGAGAGAGAGAGAGAGGAGGGGGGCTGTTAGCACCTTTGGGAGAAAGCTTGTTCTTTGCTCGTCTTCCTGAGGCAGAGACAGGAGGAACTCTTTTTTTCGGTCCGTCCCATCATCCTTGTCATTCTGTCCTCGTCCTTTCCTTCCCAGCCTGTTTCCTCTTTCTCTGACTGGCTCCAGCGAGCGTTTCCATCCTGTTTCTAGTCTGCAGCGGGAGCAGTGAAAGTTGAACTCCTGCGTCGGTAACGTAAGCTGCTTTTTGTGTGCCTTTCTATAACTTCATGATGAAGTTGTTACATTATTGTGAAAGTTATTGGGTGTGTTTATCCAGTTTGCATGCGTTGGGTCTGTGTGTGTGTGTGTTAGACCAGCTGTGAGGTTTTACTATGCATGCGTCTGGTATTTGAGTTTTATTGCCTCTCTGGTCCTAAGAGGCTGCTGCTCATACAGCTCTGGTATGTACTGTATGTATGTATTGTTGCAGCCACTGTGTCTAAATGTAACAGGACTTATCAGAGAAGAACTTGTTCTTTCAGGCTGCGTTTAACACTGACATCATTCAGATTTCTCTCTCAGATCTGATCTTTCTGCCTCGACTGTTCAGGTTCGTCAGTGTGACTCGTATCTGACCTCAGCGTGAACAGATCGGTGTCATGACCTCACATTTACAACAGGCACGCTGATGAACAGCAGGAAATGTCCTTTATATGTCAGGTCATCATCAGAATTAATAAACAGTGATGCAGGCATTCATTTCCTTCGGTGTGGTGATGGTCCGTCAGCATTTTAGGCTGAAGTATTTTCCTAGTTATCTATTAAATTTGCATCCTCGTGTCTCCCATTCGTCGTTGCTGCAGTCCTCCATGTTTGACTTTGTTCACCGTTGCTGATGAAACACTGATGTGAGCGTGCTTAGTGGGTGGGAAGCCACACGAATCCTGATCGGACCGTTCACACTGCTGCTGTCACACCAGCAGGAATCAGATATCCAAACCGAAATGGGCGTGTTTGGAGTGAATTTGCACATGACAGATGTTCCCCGAACAGATGGTGAACAGCTGACGATCATCATTGTTTGTTGTCATCATCTCTCCTCTTTAGTCGTTTATTTTGCCGTGCTGTTGGTACTGGATGATGACGATATATGTAAGAAGACACATGAATTCTGATCTGACTGTTCTCGTTCCTGTTGCACGGCCACAAGTTGGATATGAACCCGATCTAAGACTGAAATCTGATTTTTTTCAAATCTGGATTTGTGTCACATTAAGGCAAAAATTGATTGATTGATTTATTAGGGGGATTTATTATCACATACAGTAAAAAACTGTGAAGTTTGAACAATGTTTGACATTTGTACTTGAAAAAAATGACTTAAACGATCAGTCAGTTATCATAATAGTTTCAGATTCATCGACTGACTAATTGATTAATCGATTGTTTTCACCTCTGGCATGTTTCCAACATCATGTCTCCCTCACTTCTCACGTCAAACCGATACCTTTGGTTCAATATTCCACATTTGCATCTGTTTGAACTCTTCTGTTCCAACACCGACCACAGTGTTCTTGTCTTCACAGCTTCATCTCACGTCCTGGACCCTGGAAATGGCAAAGTGAGGAAGAAGAGAAGCGAGGAAGGAGCTTTGTTCCCCCTGAAAACCAGCTGCAGTGACCGAACTCCATCTGCCAGCAGCGATTCAGGCCTGTCTATTGCCTCACAAGGACGGACCGGAGCGGGACAGAAGAGAGGGGCTGCACAGGACAAGGTTGTCCAGGCAGGGAAGCTGGTCGCCGGGGTGGGCTTTGAGATTGTTCAGCCTCTTCTGGAGGTCATGGCTGAGCTTGCCGCCGGTGGATGGAAGGGGGAGAGGGCTGGAAATGAGTCTGGGATGGAACTTACTATCAATGGAGAGGCTTCGTCCAGCGAGAGGGAAACTGATATATTAGAAGATGAGGATGGAGGTGAAATAGTTCCTGCTTTGGAAATACCGAGCTCAAGCAGCATCTGCTCCATCTCCTCTGAGAACCTGCCTGAAACTCAAACTGAGTACTCCACGCAGTCATGGGTTCGGCAGCAGCAGACGGTTGATGTCATCAGGGACACCTACCACCTGAGGCCTCCACCTCTAGTTGCTCCTGACACTCCAACTCGAGGAATCTGCAGCAGGGAGGCCGTGCAGAGAGGCCTAGCGGACCAGGAGGTCGCACAAAACGGAGGAGTCGCACACAAAATGCAGTCTGTCGATAACACATGTCAAGAAGAGGATCTGGCGTCGTTAACCACAGACATTGACGAGTCCATAGAGCAGCTGAACCAGCTGATTTTGGATTTGGACCCAACCTTTGTTCCGGTTCCTACCCGCTGTGCCCCCGTCTCCCGGTCTGCCTCCCTCCACACCAATGGCCTCAGCCACAAGGGGAACACCCATCTGTCAGGTAAGACCAAACAAAATAAAGAAGAAGCATCACACCTTTTCAGTCAAACAACAAAGATTAGCCTCTCTGTTTAAAGGGTAAACACAGCATGGCTCTAGGGATGGTGTTATGTCAGTTGGTCCGCCACTTTGGTTCAGACTGAAATATCTCAACAAATACTGGATGGGTTGGCATGAAATTGTTTACAGAAGCCTACTGACTTTTCCTATAGCGCCACCATGAGGTTCACAAGTGCAGTTACCTCCATGAAGGTAGTAACGTTTTCACCAGTTCGTTTGTCCATCTCTCTGACGGTTTGCAGGATTACGCAAAAACTACCTGATGGATTTTCATGAAACTTGGTGGAAGAGTGGAGCATGTGCCAAAAATGGAACGTTTGAAATATGGCGATGATCTGGATAAAGGGGTGGATCCTTGCCTTTTATTTTCACTTTCTTTAACATTGAGACGACCCTAAGGGCAGCTGTATTGATGCCGCATGTCTTTTTGGAAGTTGAACTAGGGTTTCACTTCTTTAAAAAGGGAGGTATGTGCTCTTCTGAGCTCTACTTCTAGTTTTGACTTAAATTTATCAACAACTGATAAATGGATGGCAATTAAATTTGGTTTACACATGATACATTGCTTTGTTTATGACCAATTACCTGCAAAACTCCCCTCAGCCTCAGCTGAACTTTGTGGTTAGTGCTAATTCGTAAGTGTTAGCCTACTTACAAAACTAAAATGTCAACATTATACCTGCTAAAGCATATCCAAGATGGAGCTGGAGTAGACCATCCAATCATTTGAATCAGCCACAATGACCTGTAACAACCAAACGGAAAATTTTTAGATATCTTTTTTATGTTTTTAATTGACTGTTGTTGGGATGTAGGTTTTCGACAAAGATACCAAAAATGCCTCTAAATGACATAAAATTAAATTAATTACCAACCCTATCTTTAACATTGTTACTGTGAGCATGCTAACATGCTAAGTGCAGTATGACAGAGCTGCAAACATGGCTGTGGACCGGGATATTGTAGAGAATAAACCTCAGCATAGGCAATAATTCTGCATCATATGAATAAGAATGTATGATTTTGTGCAGACTGACTCTTTACTTTGGTTAATTATAACAGTACACAGTACCTTTACACAACCGTACTTGCTCTGAGACACAAAACAGTCCACTGTGAAATTATTATTGGCTCAAATAAAGAAAATACACGCGTGCCAACAACCTGGCGTGCAGATGAAGCCTGTAGGCTGGACGTGTTATATTGTAGAGCTCATTTCAGCCTGCACATACAGAGGAGCATTTATAACCCAAACTGAAGGACTGAAGTGCTGCAGGATTGTGGAAATCTCCACCTGAGAGGGAGGAATACGTCTGCGTTTGTTACAGAAGGTGTGTTTGTTAGCACGCCAGGTGTTTGCTGAAAGGGTGGAAGCGTTTGGTTAAACAGGTGGTGGATATTCCTATGATGTAAACAGTGTAAAATCAGGACCTCTGGTCTCTCCACAATGATGTGTTTACCCTCCAGTCAGTCGGATTTTGAATGGAAATATCCAGAGCTAAACCAGACCAGAGTTAAACTCCAAATTTAGGCGTCTTTCAAAATGTTCCTCAACTTTTCATAATACATTTCCCATGAATAAATCTTGCATTTACAGTATATTTTTTATACATTGCTGATCACCTCTGATAAACTATTTTTCAGGATTTTCCCCCCCCTGATTGTTCAGATTCTTCTAGTTGTGTCTGATATCAGACAAACTAAGTTTAGCAGAGGACCCTGAACATGTCACAGTGACGATACCTGATTTCCTGACCTTCTCACCATATATGACAGATTTGTTCGTAACGACTTCCTCCTGGTTGCGTATCCACTTGGACGCAACCAGGAGGAAGACGAACATTTCTGCTTCGACCTCCATCTCTGATTTATTTTCTGTTTGAGGACTGTGGGTCATAGGTTTGCGAGTGATGTCATCAGTTCTCACCTCTGTGCATAAAGAGCGGCTGTTCCATCAAAGCTAACCTCAGAGCGGCCCGGCGGGTCCCGACCGCCGAGAGCTGAGGAGGAGGCATAACAGCTCCTGAATCATGTCTGTCAGGGTCTCTGCAGTGATTATGAACCTGCAGCCATGCGCCACGCAGGGTTACTGCTGACATTTAACCTCTGACCCTGTGTTTTCTACACTGTCAGGTCAATGGGAGGCCTGTGGTCGTTCCTCTACTCATGGAATTCGAGCACAGGAAATGGAGCATGCTTGTTTGTATGTAAGCAGGTCAGCGGGTTTGTCATAGGGCTGATATGACCTGAGGGCATTTTTTGAAGCAGGAGCACTAATATTTCACCACTAAGCGTGTTTTTTGCGTGTTTTTCAGGGTGATGTAAGCGATCAGGAATGCTTTTGAAGTTGGACACTTTGCTGTCCGGTGTGCTTGCATCCTTCTGCCTCTCATAATCTTGGAGTTGCAGCCTTCAGAAGAGAATAACCCCCCCCCCCCCCCCCCACACACACACACACACAAATACTGTAAAAGCCTGTGAGGAGGCACCTTCAGCAGGCCCTCCGGTCTAGTAGAGTAACTGGATTAGTTTCAGGTGGAGTAGCTTGGCTTTTCTTTTGAGATGATGGATGCTCCCCATGAAAGCTGAGCTCACAATGTTCCACACTGCTGTTTATAGTCCATATGCACAATTAAGCATGGCCCTATATATATATATATATATATATATATAGCTAAAGAGACTAAAAAAAGTACCCTTTGATTCTCAAAATCAATTAAATAAACGTTTTGAATTCAAAACCAATAAAATATTTTTTTATTCCAAAACCAATAAAATAAACTGAAATGTACAGTTATTAAGTTAAAAATGTCTTTCTTTCTTTCTTTCTTTCTTTCTTTCTTTCTTTCTTTCTTTCTTTCTTTCTTTCTTTCTGTCTGTCTTTCTTTCTTTCTGTCTGTCTGTCTTTCTGTCTGTCTTTCTTTCTGTCTTTCTTTCCATCTTTCTCTCTTTTTTTCTTTCTTTCTTTCTTTCTCATATCTTAAAAGAAGGACTGATTGTTCCAGCAGATGTTTTTCCGCCCTGATGTTCCACCATCTGCTCTGATGAAGTCTTTTCTTAGTCAGCCCACCTCTGCCCTGATGACAGGAGCGACACACTGCTGATAATCAGCCTGATAGATGCTTTTGTCAGAGACAAACATGCTAAACATGAAGCACTGTCATCACCTTTAATTGCCAAGCTGACATCTGGTCAGAACAAAATGTCTATTTAATGTTGTTTTTTACAGGGTTAGACATAAATGTGTGTGGATTTTAGTTCTGCAACTGAAAACACGACTGATTCTTTGGTTGATCATATTTTAGATCATAATCTGTCCGACTGTCTGCCTCTTCTTTTCTTCCTCCCACACCCCTGCCTCCCCCACCCTCACCCCTCTCTTTATCTCTCTGCTGCTCTTCAGGCTGGAGGCAGGAGAAGCAGGTCAGTGATGTGGTGGACTACGCTGGTTTTTATAGTCCTGGATGGAGAGGGGGTGGCGCTCAGAGCTTCAGAGACCCCCCAGTCTGCAGTCCCTCATCATCAGCGATGGTAAACACAGTTTCCCTGCTCACCTCACCTGACGGCACCTCTGACTTCTGGGAGTCCAGATATAGATCTGCTAGAATACAACACTGAGGCTGCAGCAGGCAGCAGTTTTCAGTGATAACGTTTAGGGGTGTAGAATAAAAAGCAGGAAGTCAAAGGAAAAGAGAAAAGTTTGTTACTTAAAAATAATGAGATAAAACTTAACAATGGGAGAAATGTGGCTTCAGGGTGACCCAAGGCCAAAATAACAAACATCCATCCATCATCCCAACAGAAATCTACCTAAACCTAACAGAAAAGACAGAAAGAGGTCATAGAATTGCCATTTCTTTGTTTGTTTGTTTGTTTGTTTGTTTGTCTGTCAGGATGTCTTAAAAACGACTTGATGGGTCTGCATGAAACTTGGTGGGAGGGTTGGACATGTGGCAGGAAGTGGATTTGGATAAAGGGGCAGATGCAGGATTTTTTTTTTTTCCACCTTGATTAGCAGTGGGAAGGTTAAAGGGCTGTTTTCACCATTTCCATCTATTATGCATAAACAACTTGACAGGTTGTGATGAGACTTGGTAGAAGGGCTGGGTCTTATCGTAGATATGTGCTCTTCTAGTTTACATTCAAGTGGATGACTGTTTCCTGGCTGCTCAGCGTCTCTCTCTGGGAGCTAAGAGTAGCCTCACACCAGAACAGGCAGCTCAAGGCACATTTATGCTTTTTTATGTTTCTTTTCTTCCTCCATCTGTCTCTTATTTTTTTTTACAGTTTTCTGCTCGTGCTCTCACTCTTATGGCATGAATGGCCTGACTGTTTACACCAAAACACAGGCTGTAGCCACAAGCAGATCACAAGACTGATGTCTGCTGGTGTGTGTGTGTGTGTGTGTGTGTGTGTGTGTGTGTGTGTGTGTGTGTGTGTGTGTGTGTGTGTGTGTGTGTGTGTGTGTGTGTGTGTGTGTGTGTGTGTGTGTGTGGCATCTTACCCCATTAGACTAGAAAATCATGTTGCTGGCTTTCCCCCTCCTTTCTGTTCTGACTTTTGTTGTTCTCTTCTTTTTCCAAGCATGGCCATCTTTACAAAAACAACAGCGTCGACTATCAGAGACTCACAGAGTCCTCTGACATCGTCCCTCCTACTCCGGCCTTCCCAGTGTCTCCTCCAACACCTTATGGTAAGAGATGAAGTCAAAATGGACACACCTGGATGTGTCGGCATTTTAGACTCTGATTGTCTGCTTTCTCTCCCCAGTGAAACATTTCTCAGCATTTTCCCAGTTCAGGACTGGTGGGCAGTGGGACCAACACAGTTGGACACAAGGTACACCCTCCCAACAGTGTGTGTGTGTGTGTGTGTGTGAGAGACAGTATTTGTGTAAATGTGTGAACCCAAACACTCCTTATTGCTGCAGGACAGGGTTGAAAAGTTAGCTGGAATGTTCTCCTGACATAATATACCAAAAACAGACACCTGACGTGTCCGCTGCTGCTATTGGCTAGATAAGTGGGCGTGGCTCTGTTTGGGTGAGTCACATCTGGCTGGAGACAGACAGTTGGCTTGTTTCTAGACTTTTGTGTTTGGTTTGCGGTAAAGAGTGTTTGATAAAATGGATTGTGATATCTATCAGTACTTTTAATTTCATTAATGGAAACTATGATTTTGATATGAGATTTTTTTCCATGATGGAGGAGATGAAGTCCTGACCTACAAATCGGTGGTCCAACCTGGGTATAGGGGCCAAAGACTAATGGAACCATCTAGTAGCTGGTCTGACCTGGGTATAGGGGCCAAAGACTAATGGAACCATCTAGTATCTGGTTCCCTCTGAAGGTTCCTCAGGATATCTGGAGCTCAGAGTCTCACAGTTTTATCTGTAAACCAATGATTAGAGGTCTTGAGGCTGAAACCATTTCAACCTATTGTCAGACTTTAAATGGGTAAGAAGCCCATCTCGCTGGCTTGTAGGCGGGCCTGGTTCAG
This sequence comes from Chaunax sp. Z400, assembly GCA_037577475.1. Lineage (NCBI taxonomy): Eukaryota > Metazoa > Chordata > Actinopteri > Lophiiformes > Chaunacidae > Chaunax > Chaunax sp. Z400. Next base: position 27,794,903 of record CM075188.1, read on the forward strand.
AATAAATCAGCCAATCAGAACATGTTCCATGTCTGGATGTGTTCCTTAAAGTGACATCATCAGACCAGACACTTTCTGCAAAGCTGCATTCTGAATCATTCAACCTGTTTTTATCAGATAATGATCAGATAAATCTGATGTGGAATCAGTGAAAAATATTGGTTTGGTCTCCAATGGTCTTAGAAAAGACCAAAATACTTAAAGGTTTATAAATAAATAGGGTTTTCTTTGACTAAAATGACTTTCAGTCGACTAAAACTTGACTAAAACAGAATGTAAATAAAACTAATAAGGACATTTGACAAAGACTAAATTAAAAAGCAGCTGATAAAATTGACACTAGATATCAGGCCCTTGCAGGACAGCTGACACTGGCTTATAATAGACGCTAACAGAGGAAGAGGCCACTGCTGGCAGGATGTCCACTCATGTCCTGTTCTGGGAGACGACAGGAGGAGAGGGGAGGGTCTTTTGTTGTTGCTGGGACATCCTGCCTGAGGAGATATGTACCCCACAGCTGCAGAAGGAATTTACTGTAGCGTCTTTCAGTGGTTGTGTCTCATATCTGATCTGCCATGTTCCTGTCTCAGCTACAGGCAGTGCTGAGGAAACGAAACATATGATATGATCACGTGAATCATTTTTATCAGAGGTGGAGATTTACTGAGAAAAAAACAGCAGAACTGATACAGTCAAACTGAAACTGTTTTGAAACAAACAGTCGCTTTCTGTTGGCTGCAATAAGTCTGTATCTTCTCCTTATAGAACAAACAGCAGCTGTTACAATGAGTTCTAATGCGGACTTATGTCTGTTTGTTTAATATAAATGTAGTTCTGCAGCTTCAGAAAAACAGTGTTCTCCTAAACACCTGGAGAACATGGTGACTTGTTTTTCAAAGTGCAAACAGTCGCTGCAAATGCTGATTGATGAATAGCATACAGAGCTGTGATTAAAGATGTTTTAGTTCAGTGCAACATTAAACTGAAAAAAATTGTCATTTTTGAAACTAAAAGTCATAAAAGTAATAAATGAAATTATAGTAATAACAGCAAAGAAATAAAAACAGGTAAAAAAATGTATCAAATCAAAACTTATTTAGCTTATATCAGATTAAAATAACAGGTATGTCAGTATTAAATCTATTATCTATAATTATCTATTGTTGTTGCCCCATCAGACGTAGGTTGGTTTTTTTTGGCATCTTGTCATCCATTTATTTTTAACAAAACCAAAGTCGTATTTATATTGGCATTTTGCTCTGTATTACAGACAGATCAGTTCGTTCCTTTCAAGGGCAGATCTGCCTGTTTATTGTAAACATGTTTGTTAGAACAGAGCGGCGGCGGGATGGAAAAGGAGCTGACTAAAGACTGATTATTACTCGTTTAAAGAAAAACACCTCATTCTTTCTCTCCGCTGGATGGACAGAAGAATTAACAAAGGAATATCTGCAGCTCACAGACAAGAACTTCCTGTTTCCCACGTTGAAGGCAGACAACAGTCTGGGAAACAATCTGCCAAATTGGGACAAAACAGTCAGGTTACTTATTTAAATTATTTTTTAATTTAAAGTTTAAAAGTTGTTACTGTGATCAGGGTTTGACCTAAGGCGACTGGGCAGCAGCAGCAGCAGCAGCAGCTCTAAAACAACAGCGGTGCATTCAGTCAGCCATATGAGCCCTGCAGCAGATTCCCACTGTGTCACCAGTCTAATCACACTGGTCACACTGGGATACAGGGATGGTGTGTGTCCTGGTAAAAGTTAAGTATTACAGTGATTGATTTGAGGTAAAAAACATCCAGATATTTAGGATAAAATCTCATAAATAATATAATAATATACTATATATATATATGTGTGTGTGTGTGTGTGTGTGTATATATATATATTATAATATAATATATAATATATATATATGTGTGTGTGTGTGTGTGTGTATATATATATATATTTTATAATATAATATATAATATATATATATATATATTATATATTATATGTATTATATAATATATATATATATTATATAATACATATAATATATACAGTACCAGTCAAAAGTTTGGACACAGTTTCCCATTCAAGTGGATGGGAAACTGTGTCCAAACATTTGACTGGTAGTGTATATTATATATATATAATATATAATATATTTAATCTTATTGTAACAGATTTATATTTTTTCCATATTTTTGTCCTTTGTATTGTAAGTCATTGCAGTAGTTTGTCCTGCATCAGCTCATGAACTCTGCTGCTGTGTCCTTTTAGTTCATCGTGACGACAAAGTGCAGCTCTTCAATGTTACATAACAACATTTCCTTTGTGTACTTGTGACCAAATGAAAATAAACACTGATACATACAGAAGCTCTCTGCCAGCGGAAGCAGGTTTCAGCCAGAGGAATGTTCGTGTTGTTATGGGCGGAGGCAGACGGTCTGTTCAGACGGACACTTCACTGTCTGAAGCTCAGGGGTCAAAGGTCAGGAGAAAGTGCGGAGGAGTGAACTGAAAGGACAAGGGAGGCCTCTCCTTCTCCTTCAGATGGTTGGATTTATTGTCAAAGATCAATGAAATGATGAAGTTTCAAATGTGCCTGTTGATCCTGATCCTGAAGGTTTTGTGCACAGAAAACGACTCGTAGTTTAATTACAATCACTGTGTTCAACACTTAAAGGCACAATAATTGATCCAAACGGAACGCTAATCAGTTCCTAGCATGTTCTGTATACTGAGCAGACAGATAGTGTAAAGTTATTCTGGGAAGACCAGATATAACATGCTATTAAATGAGGTTAATAGCATGAGGCTAGCTGTTTCTGTGTGTTTCCAGTCTTTATGCTAAGCTAACCAGCTCCTCACTTCTGCTTTATTCTAAGCAAATTGTGGCATAGTTCTCATTAAATTGGATATAATGTGTTTAACACAGGGATTGGCACTAGTAACCTACTGTAGGATACGACCTTTTCTGAGTAATGTATTACGTTGTAATATTTGGCTGTTTAAACTGTGTCACAGATGGACTGAGCTGATGTACATCCAGCTCATTTCCTGTGACACGGAGGTTAAAATAAGGCATGCAGCACATGCTTCCACTGAAAGCAAAGTAAACTCAGCACAATTCAATCAAGAGCTTTATGGTGTAATTTATGATGTGCTAAGATTAGACACATGGCAGGAGACAGTGTGTGTGTGTGTGTGTGTGTGTGTGTGTGTGTGTGTGTGTGTGTGTGTGTGTGTGTGTGTGTGTGTGTGTGTATGCCTTTGTACTTGTGGCGAGCAGATGGTGGGAGTGGACACACATGTCCTGACAGAGAGACCATAGAAACCCCCTGACCACCTTCCACCCCCACCTCCTCTCTCTGGTCCATACAAGGCCACACATGACCTCTGACCCCACTGGAATCTATTCTGATTGGGTGAAAGTGCTCGCAGAGGCCCAGCAGGAACAACGCTCAGTGGTCAGTCAGAGGAAGAGGAGGGAGGCTGGGAGGGTGGGTATGTAGACATGCATGGGGAAGAGGGGGGGGGGGGGGGGAGTAATTCTCTCCCTCTTGTCCCTCCCTCCATACAAACCCAGTAGTCGAGTAGTGTCACAACAAGCCAGGAACAAACGGGGAGCTTATTTTTCCATCTGGTGGACGAAAGGATTTTGGGGCATGGCGGCGAAAAGATCCAGCCCCTGAAAGGGAAACGGCTTCAGCGAGTCTGGGTCAGATCGCTTTTCAGCAGACTGGACTGAAAGAGAGGAGGAGAGGAGAGGAGTTTGTGGGAGGAAGAACATACCAGAGACATTTTAGAGCAGGAAGGTGAAGAGGTGATCCTGAAGTTGGGTGGAAAGGAGAGAGTCACATCATGACTGCGTCTCTCGGTATGTACATTCATGTCACTCCTCATTTCCATCTTTCCTCCTTCTCTCACCGAAGGTTTTCCTCTTTGTTTTTCCGCTCATTCCTCCTCGTGTTTATGCTCCGTTATCTCCATCCCTCCTGGGAATTTTTAAGGAGGGCACAGAAACACTTCCCCTCTCTCCTCCAGGCTGCTGGTATTTCCAGAAAGCCTCTGGAATTTTTTTTTAAACCCTTCCCTCCAAACCTCATCTGTGTGTCTTTTTTATTGCTGTGTTTTGGATTTAACATCCTGAACAGCGGCATCTGCAGCCCCTCTCACATCTCACACCCGGTGGGAAGATGAGATGGTTTGTTCCACCGCCGTGGCGCTCATGATCTCATCCTCTTAAAGGTTATTTTGGCTTCAATCCTGCAGTCATGGATGGCTGATGTATTGGTGATTAACACAGGGAGGCCGTTTTTCCCCCCTTTTTTTCTGCTCCACTGACCTGAGCTGAACCAAAGAAAAGTCTTTGAAGAGTCGGGTTTTTGTTGGACTTATTGCTCCCAGAGATGTCATAAACGATAAAACACGAGCCCCGCGTTAACTATAGGTTCAAACCTTTGCTGTCGTTTCATACAAAAAGAATGTTGGAAGTCCAGCACATATTTTCCACATGATGAAACGGGAATAATTAAGAGCAGCAACAAACACAGTGAAATTGTGCTTGATGCCCAATAATATAGAGTGAAATTTAAATATAACCTACAGACATTATGTGGTTTCTGACAGAGGAAACACAACTGGAGCGGAAACACTTGATTCCACAGAAACTTAATCAGCATCTACTCTGAGAATCATTCAAGGTATTCATTAAATATAAAAACTGACACATTCTCCTGTTATAGCCTTTCCTTTGTAAATATTTGCTGTTTTCTTAAATAAGGAACATCTTTGAAAATTGGGTAAATGGTACTAATGGCAAATAAAACATTAATTTTCAATTAATTTGAAACATAAGCTTTGGGTACAGGAAAAACGTAACAAGTTTCAAATAGTTTCAATAAGTAACGAATTAATATTTACATGGGTTCTGTTATTTTTTATTTTCTTATAGTCATAGTGCATCATGGATGATTTTAAACGACATATTGATACCTGTTTGAAGTGATTTTGTCCTTATCGGGCTCAGAGCTAATAAATGACTTTTCCTAATCTACGTCACTCTACATGGACAGGAACAGACAGATACAAACTAATACCATATTACAATCTACAATGGCACTCAATAAAGCACATACCTCCATCCTGGCCATTCATGAATATCTTTCTAGCGTCTCTCTCTCCCATGTCCCACCCATCCACAAAGTTTCGTGGGAGTCGGTTCAGTAGCTTTTGCATAATTAAGGAAAATAACGGAAAAAAACGCCTTATTTAGCGTTGTTAAATAAAAAATGGAAAGATTTCCTGAATCCATCCCATCATCTGTTTTTATGTTATTCTGCAGATAAACAACACAACAAACCAACTAATGGACACAAGTAAAAGCTTAATCTCATTGTGTAACTAGTGTATTTTCCTGAGGGATAAAGTTATTGTTGTCCTGAGACACTGACAGACATCTGCTGTGTGAGGAACATTTGGCTTTTTTCAGGCCTACAGAGGGGCAAAGAGGCAGAAAATTCAAATCACAGGGACGGAAAATGTTGACAACACAGAGGACAAAAGGCCAGTTCAGAGAGCAGAGACCAAAATGGGAAGAAGGAAACAAGGACCTGGTTCCTCAGGGCATTAATCAACAATTGTCTGTGGTGTCTCAAGCCTATAGTGCATGTGACATCAGTGATCTACATGTGATGATGTAATATTGTCTGGTTTATCTACACTATAGCATACAACAACATGACAAGACATGTTAAACGTCAGGATGTATGGAATCTGTAGGCAGACGATGGAACACGTTCCCTCTAATCTACCGGAGTTTTAAAATACTAATCTATTGTGAAATCGGGTTTCATCACACACACAACAGGATTTCATCAAGACTCACGTGTCGGAGGGAGCTGTGAATGCACCGTGATCTCTGGAGAAGCAGCTGTGTAACGCAAACAAAATGACAATGAAGTTGCCGTAGCGATCAGCTAGAGAGAAAACAAGAAAACAGAATAAATAAGTGTGGATGAGGAAATTGTTGGAAAAACAGACACTTTTTAAATTAAATAATTTAGAAGACCCAGTCAGTAAACACCGATCTGTTTGACACCTTAAAGACATTGAGGTTACATCTAGAAGTTTCTTGAATCTCAATCCTGTCAACGGATCATCGGAAAATAAGCAAAACAACGAGACACAACTATGCAAAGTATACACAACTCCTCTCTTTATTGTACTCATGTGACTTACTGTTGGAAAGCTACGGTTCTTGTGATCCGACTGATCACAAGTCCCAGCGGCATCTACAATCAGTGCCAACAACAAGTAATGAACTCATGAAGCCTCGTGGTCCTCCACTGGTCCATAGAACTCCAACAGAAATGGTCTTGTTTCATTAGCGAAGGTCCAGTGGATCCAACTAAGTAAACATATTTATCCCACAACACATTAATTTATTCATAAACTGCTGGTGTGTCATTGAAATTAGCCAACAGATGTCAGAATCGTCAAGTATTTTACTTTATCTGCCGACTGCTGATTGACACCTCACCTCACCCAATAGCAGCTTCCATGTCCTGTCTAGTCAATGACAGCCATCAAGCATCCACTTTGAAAGGAGGACCTATCCCCTATCCCTTCCTGTAAAGACGGGGCCAATTGCAACCAAGCCAGCTGTTGATTGACCCTTCATATCTTCTTCTTTTTTCCCCACGACTTTTCACTTTAGCAGATCATCCGTCTCCGTCTCAGTCGGTAACTCGGACCTCGACCGATCCGATATGGGATTTCGATGTTTGTACATGTGGCACAAGTTTTTACGTTGGATTCCCTTCCTGATGCAACCCTCCTCGTTTATCCGGACTTGGGACCAGCACCAGGAGTCCACTTGCTTGTGCATTCCCAGTGGCTGAGTCAGCACTTGCCGATTGGTACTACAAAAAGACAATGAAATTCTAAAAATGACAAAAGTTTGCATAGTTTATAGGCTATTTGTTCACATGTTATGAAATATTTTTATGCATATAGTTTAGTTATAATAAGGATAAAAAGTACTATAATGTAATTCAGTTATTCTCAAGCAACAAGAGTATTTTGGGGTCGGTCAGCAAATGGTTGATTTTGTTCAGACATACCCTTAGAAAAACTCATATAAAGTCTTCATTTTCTGTGGTATTCTTGTGAAATTTAAACTTGGACTATATCTGTGGTCCCATTTTATTTTCCAGCTAATACGTCTCAGTTAACTGTAGGCATATATTACAAAAACCTTTATTTCAGCGTTTTCAGACTTCTATCACTTAATACTAGTAATAATTCTGACTGCTGGGGAAAAATCTTGTGTGTTTCCTTTTAAAGGAAACTAAAATGCCAAAAACGCCAAATATAAGAATGGTTTTAGTCACAGTGACGTGTTATAACTGTGTCGACATGTTTGGATCAGCAGGAGAACCGATCATGGTCCGCGATGTCTTGCCCAGATGGGTAAAGTCTCGCCTTAGAACACGATCAAATATCCTGAACGTTTCTGCAGTTCCTACTAATCTAAAACACTGATATTGACTTTGAGCTGAAGGAAGATTTAACATCTCATCACCAACACACATCCCATAATACCTGATCCAGGCTGTGGACAGCATTCTCACCATGACCTTTCCTTAAACGCCGATGTTTACTGCTACCTTTCACTCTCTCTCTCTCTCTCTCTCTCTCTCTCTCTCTCTCTCTCTCTCTCTCTCTCTCTCCCTCCTCTTGTTTGTAGTGTAATGCTTCGCCCTCTCCTCCTATAGCTTGGCGTCTCTACCTCTATCTCGCGTCGATAAAGCTGAGCAGAGGAATCTGATTTACAGACGACCACCCACTAGTTTGTTCTCGTCGACAAAAACTGCTCTGTCTGGACTCTCAGAGTGTCTGAATAGCAGGAGGAGGGAAACACAGTTGGGTTGATTTAGTACCGCTAATTTATTTCTGCTGAAGAACAGAGACAACTGATCCCATTCTGATGCAGAGCCAAGTGATACTCAGGAAAGAGCTGCATGTGTTCTCGAAGAAATCAGTCATTTGTAATAGTTACGTACCAAATGATCAAATAACTGTGAAGTGAAGGAGGTTATCGACAAAGGGAAGCATTCAGAAAGTGCATACCTCCACCGTTATCACTGATAAACTGTTGTTTATTTGTGCCACTTTGGTGATGTCGCTGAGATCCCAGTGCATATTCACCCTCCGCTAATATAGATTTTAATCTCCCACATCCAGATTATGATCCTGATCTGGATCCAATTGTGCAAAGTGGTGGAACATCATGAGTTTTCCATGCCTGGGTATTTTTATTTTGATTGGCCTATTTTTTAATTTGATTTCTTTAATGATGCTGCGAAACTATTACGCAAATGAACCAGAATCTGCATCCGTACCATGATCTGCCTCAAAATTTAATCACCCCCCCTTATCAACCCTAACACACAATATCATCAAAATCTGATGAGTACAAACAAACAAACAAACAAACAAACAAACAAACAAAGGTGGATGATGACATAACCTTCTCCAACTCTCATTGGCCGAGGTAATTAGCACAAACTCTGCAGCTCTACAGAGCTTTTAAACCTCTTTTAGCTCCTTGCTTTGGTCTTACTGCGCTTCTACTTTTACTTTTACTTTTTTACTTTTACACATCGTCAGTAAAACCATTGTTTTCCTATGGTATGGTATGCCTGGTGTGAGCTCCTTACTTGTTGGCACGTTGCATTTTCCTGGCGGTTTTTAGACAGGCATAAAAGTTAAAATAGTTTTAACTTCAGACAGGCATAAAAGTTAAAATAGTTTTAACTTCAGACAGGCATAAAAGTTAAAATAGTTTGAACTTTTAAGTACAAGGCTCTCAGCTTTGTCCATTCATTTCCATTTGACTGCCCAGTTGTTGACGCAGCTCCGCTCCACAGTTGAACCTCACTGTTCTGCTGCTGTCCTGCTTTTCCGAGGCTTTTCTAAGGTGTAGAGATGAGTCTGTGTGATCAGGGACTTAAACTAGTTTTCGTTAAGTGCAGAAATTCCTGATATTTCATTTGTTAGCTAACTTTAGAGGCCAATAATCCAGCAACATTTATAGCATAAAGAACAGTGACATGGAGTTTTTCCCTGACCTTGGTATCATGAATGATCTTTCTCTCAGACTGTAATTGATTATGGAATTTCAAGGATAAACAGGAACTTTTACCTTGAATGATTCTTTCCAAACCTTGCTCAGTACTTTGGCCTCCAGTGGGCCTCAGTATCACAGCAGGTGTCTTCCTCCTCATTGTGTTCCTGTTCCCTTTTCCCCCCCGTTTCCCTTCATCCTCCTGCAGCCTTGAAGACTGTGAACAGCTGTAACATGCCACAGACCTTCAGACCTGTCAGCCACCCTCTCTCTCTTTGTGTGTGTGTGCATACAAAGTGTTTGCACTCACATTCCTGAGGGTCAGCAGGGAGTCTGAAAAACCAAACATCTCCCTGCATAACTCCATAGGCTCACCCCTCAGTCCACTGCAACGCTGCTCAGAGAGAGATGTTTGGATGCGTGAGTGGAAGAAGTAGAGAGACGTGTTTCTTTGCCGCAACACACGAGCTCTTTAGCTACGCTGAACATATGACAGCTGTGTGCCGTTCATCTTCCTGCATTTCTTCTTCTATGCTTTTCATGCCCCTCTGCTTGTGCAGCAGCTAGTGTGGTCTAAAGTGGGAAACATGAGGAGACATATTAGCTACAGATGACCTCTCATGGTTTTATTACCTCTGACAAGGACGTTAAGTTTTCACCTGTATCCTTTGGTTGGTTTGTTGGTTTGTCAGGATTCCATTTTCTTCAAGTTTGTGAGGGCATTTTTTTTTTGCCATTTTCAAAAATATCTTCAAAAGTAATAGTGAAAACATGATGCTAAGGGATCCTCTCATGGACTATAACCACGTGGATCCAGATCATAATATGACAAGGTGGCACGTTGATGAGGTATGCGCTCTCTGAGAGCCATTCTGGTTTCATTAATGGGATTATCTCCACACTAAGCATGAAGGTAGACACACATTTTTGTCTGAGCCATAAAGCCGTCACTCTCTGGGATCAGGAAAGTGGTTTGTACTGGCTATTAGAGGTTGGCAGTCATGCCCACAGGGCTCTGTGCCACCTGAAATTGGTTTTGCACGATTCACCCCGAACTGAGGAGGCTTTATGCTCACAAAGAGCTGCAGGAGAAAAGTATGGATGGAAAAACACTGCGAAAAGAGGGGAAGAGTGCTCAAAGTATTCGGAAAATAAGTCTATGTATGCCTTTATCTTTCTCTGCGAAAGAAATGCAAAAAAAGGGACTTTTTGATTGAATAAACTGGATATTTGTAGTTGAAATAAATGAAGTCAAAACACTCGATGAGTCAACAAAGAGAACTTGTTCTCCTGGTTTGGGTTAAATCCTAAACAGTTCATCAAAATGAGTTTTTTTTTTTGTCATTTACAAAATCCCTTAATGTCCTAAAATGTCTTAGCTGTACCTCTCCACCTTCATATGTGCAGATATAAATAGTCCCCGCCTCTAACTCCACCCACCTCTCCACCTTCATAGTGCAGATATAAATAGTCCCCGCCTCTAACTCCACCCACCTCTCCACCTTCATATGTGCAGATATAAATAGTCCCCGCCTCTAACTCCACCCACCTCTCCACCTTCATATGTGCAGACATAAATAGTCCTCGCCTCTAACTCCGCCCACCTCTCCACCTTCATATGTGCAGATATAAATAGTCCCCGCCTCTTGTGTTGGGCTTGGTTTGGTTTGTTCCGTCATTTGTTTGGTCATTTGTTAGATTTTTTGTTTGTTTGGTCGATTGTTTGTTTGTTCGCTCTTTCGTTTGTTTGTCCGTTTGGTTGGTCGTTTGTTTGTTTGTTTGTTTTTCCATTTGGTTGGTTGTTTGTTCATTAGATCATATGATCATTCATTCGTTTGTTTGTTAGCAGGATTAAGCAAAAACTACGGCATCGATTTTCACACAGCTTGGATGAAGGATGGGGTTTAGGCCAGGAAAGAACCCTTTGAACGTTGGTGTTTATGCGGATAGAGGAGCTGATGGAGGATTTTTTTTTTGTCTTTCTTCAACACAGCAAGAATTTTTGACGTTTTGCATTTTTCGGTCAGGGCAGGCTAAACAGTCATGTATGGATTGTTTTGTCCTGGCAGAGGTTTGCGGTCCGAATGTTTCACCCAGGATGTCTTACAGTATATTAAAAACATGTTACCAGGGTTAAAAACTTGATCTTTATTGGAGGAATATTAGTGAATTTCTTTCCTGCATCAAAACATGGCTTGTTTTATAACAGACAGTGTTACATGCAGCCCTACTTCTGTCACATTAACAGATTTACCAAACATAGTTTGAGAGAGAGATTTTATTTTGGAGTGCAGAATATTTTGGGATGTATTAATTATATATATTATATTATATTATATTATATTATATTATATTATATTATATTATAGTATATGATATTATATTATATTATATTATATTATAGTATATGATATTATATTATATTATATTATATTATATTATATTATATTATATTATATTATAGTATATGATATTATATTATATTATATTATATTATATTATATATATATATATTGGACAGGCTGTTGCCTCTCTGCAGGGTCCTCTCTAAGGTCAAGCTGAAAGTCTCCATGGATACTGTACGGTATGATACGGGGTTGTCACATCTGCGTTTGTGTTGGGGTGTAATAACGACCAGCAGAGCCTTACAGAGCAGAGTCATGTCTGAGGTCAGAGGTCAGAGTGCAGTCAAGCCAGTGTTGCCACATTTGAGCTGCTCTCTAATTAACTGGATGTGCTGCGATGAGCTGTAGAGCAGCAGATGTGACAAACCACAGCGAGGAGAATCAGCCGTGGGAACGGAGAGAAATGAAACTCGGCTGCCTCCTGGGAATCGTCCCCAGAGAGGAGAAGTGACAGGGACTGTGGGAATGTTTGGGGATCCCCTCAGCGGTGTTTTTATCAAGCAGCAACAACTTTACCAGGGATTATGTCCATTTTCTTAGCTGTGAATGAGTCGCTGTGTCTATATGTGTCAGTGATGAGAGGTTTAACCTGCTTTGTGATGACCTTTAACCCCTAAGAGTTCAAGTTGAGTGTCGACCATCTCTGTGCTGATACTGATGCTAACAGTCTCAATGATTAACAAGAAAAACTAATCATCTCTGCAGGTTTTATGCACATTAAGTTAGGTATTAAGTTAAATCAGGAAGGACACCAACAGATTTAATCAATAGATTTAATCTCCCAGATCCAGATCATCATCATGAGTTGTCCATGCCTCAGTATTTTTTATTTTCATTGGCCTGTAATTATTATCTATGAAATTTGCAAAATGTTTTAAAAAAGGCTCTTTATCGCAATGTTTAAGAAAGTCAAAAACTGATGCAGAATCTGCATCCATACCTGGATCCTCTGCCCAAGATCCACCCCAACACCGAACTTCAAAAACATAACACTTCAAGATATCTTGCAACAAACAAACATGGAGGATCACATGACCTCTTGCAAATATCATTGACTGAGGTAATAAATGAAAATGAGCAATTATGGATGATAAAGAAAAAATAGAATCACACAAAAAAATATTCTATGTATCAGGAATAGACTGAAGAAGTATTGAAGTAAAGGTATTACAACAAAGTAAAAAAAACACAGAAAAAACTTCATCACAGGCAAAAGTACTGCTATCAAAATGCAGACTTGAAGTATTATCAGCACAGCTATGCTGCATATCCAACAGAAAAGTACACAATCTGGAAAATGACCTCTGTCTGTGTTAAATTATTGATGCATTAACATGTAAACAGCATTTTAATGTTGTAATAAATGAAATTAACTACTTAATTTAACCTGCAGCAAGAAACTCCAAATCTGCAATGTCAGCAGTAACTTCTGCCATCGTCATAAATGTCAGAGTACTAAAAAAAAAAAAGTAAAAAAAAAAAAAAAACTTTCTCTAAATAAAAAATGGAAATATTCATGTTAAATACATGTAATTATTCTCTAAAACATGTTTTATTGTGTATTCCTAAATAAACTGACAGACAGACTCTGAACATATAAAACAAGAAGTTCAGTATGTTTAATGTTCTGCAGCAGCTGACATTAAATTCTCTCTAATGGACATCTGATACACACACATCATGTTGGCTACAGAAATGTGTGTGGGAAACATTCAGCTGTGGGAAAGTCGCCTTAAACTCTCAACCAGGGCCGGAGGAAGAATTAAGGTCTTTATCTTCTGTAAAGGTCGTCAACATTCCATTACAAGTAACTCATTAATTACATTACAGTATCTACTAGGATTACTGCCTTTTATACCTTTTTAATTTGCCCTCTTTCTGTGTCTTCTATCAACATACAAGCATTTCTGACCTCAGCCAAGGAGGTTGTGTTTTCTGACCTGTGTCTGTTGGTTTTGTTGGTTTGTTTGTCAGCAGGATTAAACAAAAAAACACTCGTCAGATTTCTATGAAACGTTCTAGAAGGATGAGTCATCAGCCAGGAAAAAACAAACAAACAAACATTTTGGTGTGGATCTGCATGAAGGGACAGATCCAGGAATTTTTAATTCACGTTCTTTACCTTTGGCAGTTTTCAATATTTTACTTAATTATGCAAGGACTAGTAAACTGAAGGTTTGTGGAGGGGTGGGACATCCCCTGTGTTTGATGGTTTGTTGGTTTGTCAGCAGGATTAAAAACTACTGAACTAATTGGGATGAAACTTGGTGCATCTTGGACGTCTAATTGGACGATGCATCTTCTGTGATCACGAACAAAGCTGGCAGTCCTGTCCAGATTCCTCCATCTCAGAGCGCTTCAATGTAGAGGAGAGGGGAGACGGGGGAGGTCGGGGGAGGGGTGGGGGGGTGGGGGTGTAACCGGCCCAAACAAGGAGCTCTTTATAATGATTGACTCTTTACACGGTGACTCATCGTACTTCAGAGGCCTGTCTGTGGCCTGAAGAGGCCTGTCCTCATGTTTGCTGAATGACACGCTGTGTTGTCAGAGTGTCAGGATGTCATGGGATGTTTGGAGTTCCACCACACACACACACACACACACACACACACACACACACACACACACACACACACACACACACACACACACACAGACACACACACACATACACACACACACACACACACACACACACACACACACACACACACACACACACACACACACACGCACACACACACACACACAGATGAAGTGTATGTTTGTGTGCGTGTGTGTGTGTGTGTGTGTCTTTTGGATGGAAAACACAAAATTTCCTGCCTTTCTGGCCCCATCATTGCCTCAAAATTTACATTTTTTTGAATAATTTGGTTTATGAAAATGAGATATGAAATGTCTTGTTTGAGAATAAAGTGTCTATTTAGGCTAAAGGCTCATTTATACTCCATGTTCATATGAAAATAGATGGTGTGTCCGTCAGTGCCCATATACTTTGGCATCAGTACAACCAGGAGGGCGATTAGGTGAGACCAGTAGGGAAATCAAGACTTGAGGATGTAGAGTTTTTTCACTTCATGTTTTTCTTCTTTGTTGTTTTTGTACATATTTGTTGTGCCTTGCTTGAATTGTAGCTACACTGCCCCCCGACCATTTATGGTGGTATTACTGCGTTTCCTCCATCTCGTCTGTATCTGTCATCTCTCTGAAAACGTATCTGTGTCCGTCTTTAACGTAGCACGTAACACACCAGAAAAGTTTTTTGGGGCAAAAAGAAAAAATTCCTAAAGTTGAGGGAAAAGTTGTTATGAAGAAAAACTCCTGGTTCTTATATGGCACAAAGATCCAGTGAGTACACCTGAAGTTGCAGACAAGAAGCTAGAATGAATAATATTTTATGTTTCTACTTGCTGTCAGGGATCATTCCCTGGAAGAAAAGGTTAAAAGAAAACGACTCAGTTTGAGTTCCAAACACAAACACCAGCTTGTTGTGTGAAGGCTCTTATTATGGCACCGTGTCACATCCTGGGAATGTTTACTGTACATCTGGTTGGTATTTGAGAGGCATGCAGTAAAGGAGGCTTGACTTTACTTTTATGGTCTTTTTTTGTTTTTTTTTGGTCAGAGTCTCGGAGTTTCCTGGACGGCGTGAATCACGCCGGCGGCTCCCCGGAGGGCGACCTCTTCAGATCAGAAGTGTCGGTCACTCCCGCTTCCTGTCAGAGGATCTTTGGCTCCATGTGCTCGGTGTCGTCGGAGAGCCCCCTCCCACACACAGACAGGTAAACACATGTTGTACTGCGGAGCAATGTGTTTTGATTAAACTGTCTTGTACAAACAAGCATTTAGTGACATTTAATTTACTGTGAGGCCGACTCCCAGTGAAACAACAACTCAGCATTTTAATGTTGACATATATCCATACCTGCTCCTCCAACCCTCCTCCTTTTACTTCTATGTCTTATTCAGCTCCACTCCTCCTCCTGTGTGGCACAGCCGGACTCCAAACTCCCTGAACTCCCCTTATCCTCCCCAACCTTCACCTCCTCTCTCCCTCAGCGCTCCCAATGCCCACAGCTCTCCCAGGGGGGCTCTGAAAGGCCTGGGTGGAGGTCTGGGGGTCCACCGGGAGACAGAAAGCACAGATTTGTGCTCATTGTTGTTGGGGAACGGCGGCCTGGAGCACAGCCTGCTAGAGGCCATGGAGGGCCTCGGCAGCCTGAACCTCGGGGGACACGGGGGCCTCCCTCCACTGCTGCCTGAGAAGAGGAGAGGGGGTGAGGCGGGGGAGCTCGGCTCCCACTCCCCCTCTCTAAGCGGGTTTTCCAGCCCTCACAGTGGCAGCAGTCTCAGCATCCCGTTCTCGTCCCCCATGACCCCCGACTCACTCAGAGGACTCAGTGGGGCCCCGTCGCCTGGATCAGGTAGACCATCCCACATAGTACAGGGACAAGGATTCTCTTAGAAACCTTATTTAAAACCACATCTAATGGTCTTTTATCAGCATCTTCCATCAGAAATGGAAATGAGCTGAATCTGACTTCCGCTGATGGAACAGTCTGCATGTTTAGATTTAAACAGGGTTGAGATGATAAATCATTTGTCATTTGGAACAAAGCTGCTCTGAAACATAATGTAGAACCATGATCTGTGTCCCGCAGACTTTGGCAGTAAACAGGACACTGTGAAGTTTGTTCAGGACACCTCCAAGTTCTGGTACAAGGCCGACATTTCCAGAGACCAAGGTAAATATTGGGAGCAGTTCTTACACCCTCATGCAAAGGTTTTTCTCCCTGTAAAGAGGGAACCCTGACGATTGTATCCTCCCTCTGCAGCCATCGCGGTGCTGAAGGACAAAGAGCCGGGATCGTTCATCGTCAGGGACAGTCATTCATTTCGAGGGGCGTATGGATTGGCCATGAAGGTGGCGACACCGCCTCCCTCTGTGCTACAGCAGAGTAAGAAAGGTAGGCTGAATATTTAAAGACCTCAACCAGCCTTGCAGCATTTTCTTAAACTAGTGAGGAAGATGTGAACCTACAGCTGAGTGTCAACATGTGTGCAGATATAGTGACGTTTCCTGTGTGTCTCTGCAGCAGGGGACCTGTCCAATGAGCTGGTGAGACATTTCCTCATAGAGTGCACGCAGAAAGGAGTTCGTCTGAAGGGCTGCCCCAACGAGCCCTACTTTGGTGAGAACGCTGACGTGTTTCATTTCATATGAGGATTGTGATTTTGTAAATTTTACAGGAATTTATTTAAGATTTCAAGTGAAAATAGGAATAACAATATAAACCAAACAGTTTCTGCACTTCAAAGTAAAATAGTTGTTATGCTAATAATCTAAACTCTGAAATCTGGGTAACTTTTTATAAAGACCACATTTATAATGAGTTATGGATCATATTGCATCCATAGTGGATCATAATGCATTCACAGTGGATCATAATGCATTCATAGTGGATCATAATGCATTCACAGTGGATCATAATGCATTCACAGTGGATCATAATGCATTCATAGTGGATCATAATGCATTCACAGTGGATCATAATGCATTCATAGTGGATCATAATGCATTCATAGTGGATCATAATGCATCCACAGTGGATCATAATGCATTCATAGTGGATCATAATGCATTCATAAGGCTTAATGACTGCATCCATAAACACACAGATCATCAATAGTCATCTAACAGTATAGATATCATTCATAAAAGGTTATAAGTTCAGGTGTCTGATGGATATGAAGTTGACTTATGGGGCTTATAATTTATTATAACTACCAACACACACCTCTGTCCATACATACACTAAAGCATAGTTTCTTTTAAGTACATGAAAATGCATTCATAATAATAATAATAATAATAATAATAATAATAATAATAATAATAATTGTGATACAAATAAAGTTGATTTGAATAACATCCAAACCAATGATACAAAGTGCTTTACAACAAACACATAAACACAAAGATAAAACATGGAAATAAAAAATGTCATAAGGAATAAAATTAAAAAAGAAGAAGTGAATTAAAATAGAGCAGTAAGACCTGAGTGCAGCATTAAAAATTAAATACATCATAATCTAAAAAGTAAATAAAAAGTGTTTCTGTATAAATAAAAAGAGGAGGCCCTCAGAACTGGAGTTCTTCAGCTCCTCACATTTTCAGGGACCACGAACGGCTTTAAAAGTCTTAAAATCAATCCTGAAACAAACAAACTGTCAACCATCAGTTTCATAATGTGTCACATCTATAATGAGGTTATTATGGGACAGGAGCCCAGGATTATAATGTTTCCTCTGCTGCCCTCTACTGGTCAGGACGACAAGGTGCAGCCGCTCCATCATCAGGAGCTCTTTGTAAACTATTATTATTATTATTATTATTATTATTATAACCATGAATATTTTATATTTCCCTGTCAGGAAGTCTCACAGCTCTGGTTTGTCAGCACTCCATCACCCCCCTGGCTCTGCCCTGTAAACTCATCCTTCCCAACAGAGGTAAATATATATGTGTGTGGTTAAGGCATGAAAAAGACCTCATTAAATTATTTTATTCAACTGAATTTTTATTTGATCTTATTTTATGCTGTCTATATTTTCTTAGTTCTTTACCTGCTGCTTGTGTTAAGACATTATGAAATTCAACTTTAGTGCACTTATATAGAGTTTTGTTTTTTGTTTGTTTTTGTTTTATAAAACACACTTGCACCATAAACTGTACATACAAGAACATATGAAATGTGACATATGAAAATAACAAATAACAATTTGCCTCCTATTTTTAAATGTGACCTGGACAGCATGCATCATTTCACAGTGAATAGGTGCAGTTTGTGTGTTTTTTTTTTGCATGTAGACTCGATGGAGGAGCTGAACGACTCATCTGCGCAGACGTCGACAAACTCAGCAGCTGAACTCCTCAAACAGGGAGCAGGTTGGAGACTGCAGTGCATGAACTTTACTGAAGTTTATCCCTGCTGCTAAAAACAGGAGATGATTCATCTTCCTTTATTTTCTGTGTGTGTTTCCCCCTGCAGCCTGTAACGTGTGGTACCTGGGATCCGTGGCGCTGGAGTCACTGACGGGACATCAGGCGGTTCAGAAGGCGACCACGCTCACGCTCTCCATGGACCCGCCGCCGGCGTCCACCGTCGTCCACTTCAAAGTGTCGGCGCAGGGCATCACACTCACAGACAACCAGAGGAAGTGAGTGTTCACACACACACACACACACACACACACACACACACACACACACACACACACACACACACACACACACACACACACACACACACACACACACACAGGTGAAGGTGTGAATCCACCTGCTCACACAGACCGTCTTCCTGCAGGTTGTTCTTCAGGAGACATTACGCCGTGAACACTGTCATCTTCTGTTCTCTGGACCCGCAGGGCAGAAAGTGAGTATTGTGACCTCAGTAATATTAACATTCATCCTCTGGGAATATTAATCAAAATATCAGTTAAAGGAACTCAATTTATACATAGTAAGAAAATATACTCAGAAACAACAGAAGGTCCTGCAGACCTGCCTCATGTAGACGAAGCCTAACTGATACATATATACACACACACACACACACACACACACACACACACACACACACACACACACACACACACACACACACACACACACACACACACACACACACACACACGACAAATTGTTTTGGTGCTTGAAATAGGTTTACCAGAGTCTTAGGTTCATCAAAGCAGTGGAATATTAGAATAAAATAAGTATAATAAATGATTCCTTTCTGTTTTCCTTTTGCACACACCCGTCTATAGGATGGGCCACAACCCTTTTGTTTCATACCTCTTTCTTCTTTACTCCATCTTTGTGAGTCTGCAGCCGTTCAGATGGAGGATGAGGAGAGGTTTTCACGATGAAGAACTAGAGCTCTCCTTTGTATTTAATATAATGTATATATGTGACTGGATCCAATGACCTTATGTTACTCTCTTCCAAACAGGTGGACCAGAGACAGCGGTTCTACTGCAAAGTAAGTCCTTTTTATTTACTGAATGTCGCTGAGTCTCTTTCACTGCTGCAGCGGGTTGGGATGCATTTAGGTACTGTAGTAAAAAAAAAAAGAGGAGATGTGTATCCCTGTAAAATCAAACTTTCATGAATAAAAGTTCTCTCAGTTCAGCAGTCAGTCAGAAATAAATATCAAAACTGCGCAAATGGAAACTACATGTATGTGTAATAATAAGCTTTGAAAGATATTCTCTGGAAATTCCAACACCAGCAGTAGGAGAGGTGGGCTTGGAAGCTCAGGTGGTGCAATGAGCTGATTGGCCGGGGGAATTTAATGCCTTTAATAGAGAGACGAAAATAAGTACGTCTCCGTCTAACAATCACAAGTGGTGCAAACATAAGAATATTGCACAAAGCAATAACAACAGGTATTAAAGTGAACCTCAGCTTTGGCATTACATGCAGACAACCAGCAGCTGGATGGTTAAAATCTCTGAATAATATTTAGTTACTGCATGAAATGAAGGTAAATAAGCTTCTTACAAACAGACAGATTCAAATAGAGTGAAACAACAAAATAAAGGTGGCAGCAAACACCAAACTGCTGAGACACGAGGAGAGACGACAGACGTCTCACTCCACAATAAATTCACTTTAAATGTTCCCGTCTGTCTCTGTTTCCTCCAGGATCTTTGGATTTGTAGCCAGGAAATCTCAGAGCGAGACTGAAAACATGTGCCATCTGTTCGCTGAACACGACCCCGAGCAGCCGGCGAGCGCCATCGTCAACTTTGTCTCAAAAGTCATGATTGGGTCCCATAAGAAGTGAGAGACTGACTGCAGAGTCTGGAGATCAACCTTTTCCTCCCAGGAGCTGAGAACTATGAACCCAGACCCTCCAGAACCTGGTCCTGTCGGTCCATCCTGCACAATAAACTCATTTTTTGTACTGACTGCACTGCAGGATGTCGCCACCAGAGAGAGCTAAAGAAGTTTTTGTATATGAAGTTATAAGAAGGAGGCTGAAGCTACCCTGAGATGCTTCAAACTTTAAATGTATTATTTTGTCACATCTGATCAAACCTGGAAAAAGAACTGATAGTCTGCACATAAACATGTTTGTAAGAGACGTAACTCTTCATGGTAAAAATCTGTTTTTGTGGAAAACTCAAGCCCATTTCTAGACGATGAAACACCATCAGTGTCACAAGACGAAGTCAGTAATGTGGCTGCCTGATGGATTTATTGTGTTTATAGTATTTATCCCTTTTTACAGATGTGTAAAGATCTCCAGAATATACTTGTCATATATTTTTGTATATTAACACATACTGTACATGTGGATTAAAGGCAGCGTACCATATGATTATGTCCCATATAAGAGGGATACTACACAAGCTGCCCATGTATACTTGTTGTATTGCTAATACAGATGTAAATGTGTTTCTATCACAGTAATACAGATTAATCTACAGTTACTGTGCCCATGAAAAAGTCTGATTTTATCGTTCGCTATGATAAAAATGTCTCCAGAATAAGATGTCGCTGAGACAGTTTGGACAATCTGGATTTCTTTTTTTTAAGTTTTGAAGATGTTTCAGCTCTCATCCGAGAGTCTTCCTCAGTTCTGAAGATGAGGAAGGTCAAAGGAGATGATCGATTTACGCCGGAGAAGGTGACAAACCAAAACGTGTCTGAAGGTTAGCATCGGATGGGTCAGATTCATTACCTCCACCAAGGAGGAGGATGTTTGCACCTGAGTCCGTTTGTCAGCAGGATGACGGAAAAACTGCTTCACCAATTTGTCTGAAACTGTGCGGAGGGGGTGGGGCATCAGTCAGGGCAGCTAAACAGACATTCTGGACTGTTCAGTCTTGAAGGAGCTCAGGAGGATTACTGAAAAAATTATAAACGTTTGTGGAGGGGTTGGACTGGATGCGTTCAGGGACAAACTGTTAAACTTGGTGTAAATCCAGTTTTTTTTAAAGCATTTTTCAATATTTTTGACAACTGAATTAATTTCCACAAAACTTGGTGGAAGGATGGAGGACATATCGGACCAGAACCCTTAAATTCTGGTCTGGATCCAGATAGAGAGACGGATCCAGGAATTTTATATAACTCTCCAAAGCATTTCAGGAAAGGTCTTCTTTTCTTTCTTTTTTTTTTGATATTTTCCTTAACTTCTCAGGAAATAATCCATAAATCATGATGAAAAAAAATCCCATATACTTCTGAGTATATTTAATGTGGTGCAGACCCAGATAATATCCTACAGATTTAAATATACATGCAGAGAAGTATGCTTTACGATTCTCGGTGTATAAGGTGTGTTGGATTGTTCGGCCTTGATGGAGGTATTTGCTCTATTCTAGGTATAACCCAGCTGTAGAGGCCTGGAGCCTCAGAACATCAAATATCAAATATGAGACAGGGAGGGAGTGAAAAGCAGCCGTTCATCTGAAGACGACACATCCTCCATTCGGTTGGAGATTCTAGTGAATATTGTTTTTATGCTATGGAGAAAATGACCAACCTTCAGAATCACCTAAAACGTGTTTCCAAGAAACACACAAAATAAAGCTGCACAGCTACATAATTTGGTTGAAATGTGTTGAAGAGTTTGGTGAGGTTAGAATGTACAGTTTATGGTCTGGACAAAAAGTGATTACAGAGGATAAACTGATGATGTCGTCTTATGTCAGGGGGGGTAAAAAGGAACTTTATTTTGACATGAATTTCCCTTTAAGTGGTGAGTCTGTTGAAATGAACAGAAATATATGACATATGAAAAAACATATCAGTTCCAAGTATTTACTGAACTCATCTTAATTATCAACTGAAGTTATCATTGGCTCTGCAGAAAGAGTGATATTAAAACACAAAAGCATCTGTTGAACACTGAGAACTTTTACTTGATTTCTAACAGACTCGACCAACAAAGGAGCAGAGGTCTGGTGGAGGCAGAGCTAACAGAGCCTCTGTTTCTGTCCATAGTTATAGGAGCACTGATTGGAGGGCAGATTCAGTTCACCTGTGTCTCCTTGACTCCATTAACCCCTCCTCCCAGAGATCACCTGGATCATGTTTATGGTGCATTCATGTGGCGTGGGAATAATTGTGAAAATGAGATCCAGAGTGGGAATATTAACTTTGACGTCATAGAAGCAGAAGCATGGATGCAAAAGTACATGTTTGGTTGATGGTTTTACATACGTGTGATTTGTGACATAATAGTTTATAACAGATCCTCTCCTTATAGAGTGACCTGGATCAGTAAGAAAAGTTATTTATTAGCATTTACCTTCATAAGAAGCTTAAACAATGTCAGCAGTTTTAAGTTTTTCAACAGGTTATTTATTTAAATGTTCTACGTGTTAAAATACAGCACATCCTCTGATGGCCCATCTTAAAAGCTCATGAACACATCAAAGTTGGAATAATGACTTCCCAACACTGAAGAAGCACGTTAACACACTGTAAGACGGTCAGCACTGTCGCCTCACAGCAGGAAGGTTCTGGGTTTGAATCCCGATCCTGGAGCCTTTCTGTGTGGGGTTGTTCCTCCCACTCTCCAAAACATGCAGTATTGATGAATTGACTGTGGAATGGTTGTTTGTCCTTCTATGTGTCAGATCTGTGATGAACTGCCGACCTGTCTCAGGTGTAACTCCGCCTCTCTGCCCAGTGAAAGCTGCCAGTCTTGGATCTGCTCCAGGTTTCTACCTGTTAAAGGCATGTTCTTGTTCATGGGGGATTGTTGGGTCTCTGTAGAATAAAGAGTCGGTCTAGACCTGCTCTTCTTGGAAAGTGCTTTGAGATAACTTTTGTTGTGATTTGGCACTACACAAATAAAAGTGACTTGAACTGACTTGACTTGGGATGGGCTCCAGCCCCATCCTGCGACACTGCAATATAGACACAAATGACAGAAAATGGACGGATGTTCTATTTTGGGTCTATTTTCAGTGGCGGATTAATCTGCATTTTGTGCTCTAGTGCAGGGGTTCCCAAATTCCCCCCATAACGGTGCCAGACACTGCGACCCCCCCACTGTCATGGAGGTGGTTGAAGCATACAAACACACGCACTAATAGGCTTATCCAAACAAACAAGACATATTTATTTGCATGGTTTTTTTCTAAATGTAACTATTATTTATTTTTTGTGACAATTATGGCTAAAATAGACGATTTCTAATGATTTAAAAATTTCGTTTGATTTCTGGAAATCATCTCCTGATTCCACTCATTGGCGTCTCGCGAACATCGGCCCCAACTTTAGGAACCTCTGCTCAAAATAAACAGGAAAACGTCACCCAGCACAACACTGTTGAGTTTTAACGGACATCGATGGAGCTCTGTGACACACAGGAAGTCTTTTTGTTGGATTTGCTGCCAGTGAGTCAAAGCTTTTTTTTTAAATTTTATTTTATTTTATTTATTCCACAGAAGAGGCTCAGTTAGTTCATGGTGTTGTGGTGGAGACAGAAAAAACAGACAGATATCACAAAACTATTTTAACTCGACCGAATTTTATGATAAGGGGTGAACTGATCCTTTAAAATCTGAAGCGGTCGTTTCCATTGTCACCAATAGATGGCAGTAATCAGCCACATAATTTCACTCTGCCTACTGAATCCATGTCCAAACAGACAGAACTTTAAAAATATTCAGCAGATATAAAGTTTCTGGATGGAGAACTTGTTTGATTCCTTCCTTCTTCCTTCTGGAGAAACCGTTGCAGATGGAGCGGAGCAGGTCCACACATGCAGGAAGAGCCGCCCTCTGGAATAAAGGTGGCAAAGTCAACGTGTGTCCGAGCCTGTTTGGGAAAGAGAGCATGAGACATGGCAGAAAACGGTGGTTTAAAAGCCTGACAGGCCTCCAGGTGCCTCATAGATCTGCTGATGCGTCTGTCTCCAGCTTCAGTGTGTCGGTCGAGACTTTTAGAGGCCAGATCTGCAGATACCAGTTCTGAATGAGGCTCTATTCAGGTTCCTGGTCTCTGTGGAGGGGACGGAGGAATGAGAAGCGGGACAGAGACGAGGGGGACACACCGCAGCCATGCAGCCCTGCCCGGCCTGGAGAAAGAGGGACAGCAGGAAGGGTGGGGGGTGGGTGTGTGGTGATGCTGTGTGGGGGGTGGGGGAGTCGGTGGTGGATGACCTCACCATTACGGGAAACTTTCCCACAGCCTGCACACAAAGAAGGCCGTCAAAAGGTAAAAAGGATGAGAAAGAATAGAAATTTAACACAGTGTGTAAAAAAGGAGGTTCGCGGTTCGCTGATGAGAAAGAAGCTCTTTCTGAGGGGGAGTCGTCTTCCCCTTTTCAGCGACCCACAGATCATCAGGGTTGATAGAAGCTCAGGGAGAGTCCGCTCAGTCCAGTTGGCCTCCCGTCCTGACTCACCTGCCGCCATTTTGTCCCCTAGCTGGACCTCTGCTTGCACTTCCTGCTGCCCTTCCTGTCAGGCGGACCACCAGCACCTGGTGGTCCGGCGGCTGGACGACATCACATTCCTGGCATTGCTCGCTCCGAATGCTGTTTGGAAATCCAAAGGCCGGCTTCTGTTCGGGAATGCCTCCCTCACAGAGTCCCTCTCAGCCTCTGATCCCCGGCCTCCTCTCACTTTATTTGAGTTAGCTATTTAAAGCCCATACTAAGTGCGCTGCTGATGTTGCTGCTGCTCTGGCTGCACACACACACACACACACAAACACACACACACACAAACACACACACACACACAGTTAATCTCAACACTAAAACCACACCGGCCCACAAATGATCCCTGTCCTATTTTTAATTTGGTGGCTGGAGGGACCGAGACCAGGCAGACACATTTTTCTTTTTATATGAGTTATGTGTTTGTTGCACTAAATATGATTAATATGTCATTAGCTTTTAGCAGTATGATGATATGTAACAGTAGAAACAGCTATACTCCTTTCAATGTATGCTTTTAATCACAGGCCATTTACTAAAGTACTGTAGTTGAGTTCAGGTATTTTACTTGAATATTTACATTTTAAGCTTCTTTATACTCTTGCACTTCTTTTTCATTTCATTGTTCCAGATCATTTTGATAGCAGGTCACTATATCCTTGCAGAACTTTGAATGCAGGTCATGCTAGTAGCTGTGAAGTCTGTCGATTGTTGGTTGCACACGTAAATACGTAGCAGCACTAACACCCAGCTTCCCCATCAGCTGGGTACAGGTACAGGTCACCTGACCTGATTGACTATTTCTCCAAGACAAACAATTGGCTCACTGTGACGGATACGATACAGGGAAGGTAAATCTTTGGGGTCCACTGTGGACAAGGCCTGAAACTGTAGACCGAATGGTGTGTGAGTGTGTGGTGACTCAGGAAAACGATCAATAAATGCAAACAATCACCAAACATACGAACCAAATATACATTGATGTACAAGCTGTGGAAATGTGCTTTATGTAATGACATGCAAACATACCAAAATATGGGTTTGCATATAAAAATATATCCAAGACACATGCAATGATCATCTCATGCAGCTGCTGAATACCGGAACAGTTTTTGGTACAATTCAGGCACTGTTGACCTGTTTTTCATACATTTCCTGAAGGTTCTGAGCACTAATGCACTCTTATCCTTTAGTGCTGTATATACTACAGAGAGGAGCATCTACCTTAGAGTAAAAAGTTTTTTCCTTTCATGTTTGATTCCTCTCTATTGCCTGCCGTAAGCACCCGACCCTATTCGACTTCATCACATATATTTCAGATGTCGGCTTTCCAGAAAACCCTCTCCTGCTCCACCCCAGCTGCCGAGTATAAACTTGTTTGCAGCCAAACATTGTTCAAACCCACAGAACTTTTATTTAAATCTTTGTTGAGATCTCGGAGCCTCCAAAAACAATATCAAACACGATTGTAGGGGAATGTGGATGAAATCAGACGAATCTGCGAGCTCATGTTTTATTTGCTCTGGCAGATGTGTGCGGTGCCCTCGTGTACAGGCAGATTTCCATCCGTCCCGGTTCATGTCGGGTCAGTCATAGCTAATATGGGATTTAATGCAAAAACAACCAGGAGCAGCATGTAGAGCCAGATTACTTTCACATCTAAATCTGAATTAAGGGTTTAAATCAATCAGTTTTATTGTTTATGTGGAGTTCGAATGAGTTTTATGATGATGAGCGGTGAGGTAAAATGACTGTTTTTGTAAAGGAGTCTGGTGGACTTTGGCTGTTTCTAGTTAAAAAAAATAACAACATCTATCTCTGTAGGATCTTTTCCATAATGTTGTCAGACACTTATAATAAAACTTTGATCCTGTCAGGGGCAAAAACAAGCCCTCTTATTGGCTGTATTGCTGTTCATAAGGTTTACAATGCAGCCGGTTTTACAGCTGCTATCTGAGGCGACATCAGTCATTTAATCACCATAATAAATAAGCATGTATGTACATTAACAGACATGTCGATGACATCATCACAGCTGATCTGAGCACGCTGTTGTTTGTTCTCATTTTTCATTGCTTAGCGCTACATCAGACGTTTTATAGGTTTATCTCATTTTTATTTTTTATATTTCCATTTCAATATATCATTGCTTTTATTTTATATCAATATATCATTAACAATACATCGCTTAAAAGGAACCTGCACTCACCTGCATGACAATGGAAAGTAGGTTAAGTTGTAGCTTTTTCTTAAACAACTGAAGTGGAACTTAAACTTAAACAACTGAATGGGGACTTTTAAAAAAAAATTAATAAGAAAACTGAAAACAAACATAAAAAAAATGACTTCATACATCTCAGACTAATCCAAGACTCCAGAAGCCATGAGATCCAAAACAGATTTGAAAAGAAAACCCTCCTTAAAGCTGAAAACTTGACATTTTCTCATATAAATTGCCAGAAATTTGTTTTTTTGAGACAGAAAACAGTCTCGGGTTTTCAGTTTTTATGGGGAGATAATAGTCGTCAGTATGTCCGTCCGTCCGTAATCATTTTTTGTCTGGAGTATATCTCACAAAATGCACATTCTAGCTTCACCAAATTTTAAAACATAAATGAATTATGATATGTAGTTGTACCTTTTCACATTTTGGAATCTCTACTACAAATGTTTTGACTTTTCCATGGAAAGATGATTATGAGGCGACTCTGATGGTTGGTCATCTTCTCCATAGCATATATATAAAATAATACTCTGGACTCTCAAGAGGAATGGAGACAGACATCCCCCTCCCCAATTTTTTTTGGGGGGGGGGGATGTCTGGGAGACATGTCACCTCCAAATGACTCATGTTGTAATTTTGCTCTCAGGTTGCTTCTTGTTGGAGAACTGTACTAACAGAAGTACCTATTTCATCAATGTCTCTGCGTGCATTGCTGTAAATCAGGGTTAGATCACGACTAAATAAGACTGTGAAATACGAAATGTGATTTTCTGGACAGAATCACAGAACGTCGAGATGAAAAGATATTCCTCTGTGGTTAATCAACCGTTTCTCTACTGACATCCTCGCATCAACCCACAGATACACTTGCACAAAGTTCACACACACACACACACACACACACACATATGGCTCACGCACACTTTAAGAACTCCACACACACTTACACTCCAGTAAAGTTTGCTACGTGCCTACAGGTTTACGTGCTCTCAGACTCATGCTGAGAAAGCAGTGCCTTTATGGCCGGCTTCTTCATTGCATTGTCTCTGGTATAACTGACTGAAACACACACACAGACACACACACACACACACACACAAAAGGCCTGAGTACTTGGGTATCAGCGTCAGTCTTAATGAACCTGTCTCCAGGGGGCGGGGCCGGGGTAATGTCCCACACAAAGAGCTCCCGCTGGGCCACCGAGCCAACCAGAGGCCAACAGATTAACTTGCATTACATCAGCATCCCCACAATACACCTAATGAGGGAGGGATTATGAGTGTGTGTGTGTGTGTGTGTGAGTGTGTTGGCTCTCATGCCATTGCATCACTAATTAAATGCAATGACTCACTTTTGCTGATTCAGTGTGTATTCAGCTGGGCAAGCAGGCGTGTATGGGGGACGCATCTCACCGTACTTCTGTTTTCTTAAAGCTGCTCAAATCAATATTTTCATATTAACAGGGGGATTAAATGACGACATATGATGTGAATGTTGTTCCCCGTAGTGACGGACACACAGAGAATTATCACAGACTCAGCTCTATGGAGCATTTTAGCGTCTTTCGGCACAAAACTTTACTGATCTTATCAAAGTTGCAGATAAAGCCGCTGTAATCTACCTGCCCAGCTAAAGACTCATTTATACTACCTCTACTTATAAAAATAAATACATCTATTTCAAAATGATGCATCCATCAACACCCACATACTTCCGTAAAATGCATCCACAAGAGGGCAGTGAAGAGTAAAACAGTAGAAGAGGTTGTGGTGATAAACCTAGTAAATAAGGAGCGGCAAAAGCTGAGGCGGCGACGTCCTCGGCGGTGGTCTCTGAGACCGTGGACATTTGTGGTGACTTGCTTGAGTTGTAGCTACACTGCCTCCAATGGTGTCCGCTGGTACTGCTCCGTTTGATCTGTATCCATAGGCTTTCATAAAATGTGAACAAATACATTGGCTCAGTACTCTGCGATGAAATGAGCCTTAAAGGTTAAAGGTTCATTCATTTGTCATTGTTGGGCAAAAGAATCACAACAGCAACGTCTACTGCATCAGCAATACCAGCCCTGCTTTCAATAGGGCCAGTTTTCATTCTAACACGTCATCCTAATGGAGCGTTTTCACCAATACTTACAGACTTAATATTGAATGACGATGGTGCTATTCAGTTTCTGCTACTAGAAGACGAGGGAATCAGAAACTACTCAGAAATCGTTGCACCACAGTACCAGGACTACAAGGAGTCCATCGGTCTACAATACTTGTAAATAGTCAACTCGCTCTACGCCATTTTTGTCTCGGCGAAGGTGTTGACTCGCGATATTTCGTAACACAGCGACGGAACGCCCTCGTTAATTAGACAAAACAGCGTAAAAGTTTTGCTTATTGAATGCAGGACAGGTTTTCATCTAATCGAATAATCTACATTAGGCAACTCTGATGTCGCACTTGACTCAGCAGTTACATTTGAGTCCATAAACGGTAGTGAAGTGGCATCAGAATCCATCAAGACAACTGTGATCCATCATATGTTAAGAGAACATGGCAGTGGCTACTTTTCAAGTACATGAGTGAGTTTTACCACAACATGTTCCTGCAACTATTTCACAATAAAAGCCTTGTTAAGAGATTAAAGGTTTCTATTCATTGAAACGCTGGATGGATACATGATTTCTATTCACAGCGTACTTTATTGGCTTAAACAGGGCAAACAGGACAGCATCAGAACAAGGTATGGTAGCATGTATCATAACGTTAACAGCATTTACCTGCACCAACTTGTTACTGATGAACGTTATCTCCACAACTTTTCAACTTTAGTGCATCACAACAACACAAAGTCGCTCTCTCCTTCTTCTTCTTCTCCTTGTTTTTCTTTCAGCTGCACCTCGATTCGAGGGTCACCACACCGGATTTTACAGTACCATCCGTATTGTTGATTTTTTACCCCGTATTCCCTTCCTGACGCAACCCTCCCCATTTATCTGGACTTGGGACCAGCACCAAGAGAAGACTTGCTTGTGCACCCCCAGTGGCTGGATTAAACTAGCTCTCTCCTACACCTGACAAATGCCAGTTTGGTCAGTTTGCATGAAAATTGATTCATTAAACTGGTTTAAACTTGTTCACCGGACTGGAAAACCTACCCAGGCGTAATCCCAATTGATAGCAATGATGGAATAACCTATGAAAATAAGACTAGACCTGCATTAAACTGTAATTTTCCCTGAACGTTACACAATTTACACGTTAGTGTGCCGATTGAGTTGTGTTTTGTACGAGGAAAGTCATTGGAATGGTGTTTTTGTGTGTCTCTTTGTGCTGTTTCCTGCCTCTCTGCACAGTGTTTTATTAGACTCAACGTACCTCTGGTTCACATTTCAACTATGTTTTTTTCCATCTTCAGTTTCAGCCTCATTCTTTCTCCTTTTCTCTTTTATTTCCTGTCTTTTATTTGGCTTCTTGTGAGCACTTAAAAACTTTACAGAATGTGGGAACAAAGTAGTGCGTCCATGTGCCCCTGTGGAGAAAGACACATGCCGTCTGTCCTGTTTGGCCCTCTGCATCCCTCTTTCTTTTTCTCTTTCTCTCTCTTTATTTTCCTCGGTCAGTATTCTCATCCAGCTTTTCCACCTTGTGAGTTTTGGAAGCCGTAACCCAGATTTCTTTCTACCTGCTGTCAAGGAGAGAAAGCACAACCTAAAAAAGGGAGACGGGACAGAGAAGGACTTGGAATCCAATCAGCAAATAAAATCAGTTAACTCATTAATTAAAGAAAGTAAAAGGGCAAGAAATAAAAAAAGGGAAAGAGGGTGAGAGGGTGAGATAGAGAGAGATAGAAAGAGACGACAGCCTGAAATAGAACAGGGTCGTTCTGGATGGTTGAACAATGAGTATCCCCAGTATGTGGACTCTCCTCTCCACATCTCTCCTGTCACACCCCTCAAAGTTAACCAGGGGCTGCCTGGAGAAATGTGGGGACAGACAGGGGCAAAAGGCATCCGACTGCCCCCAGGACTTCGCTTTGAGCAGTGTTGGGGGTACCTCAAACAATAGTACATTACTTTTATTCAGCCTTGTTGAAAACAGTTTTGGTTTTTAGCATGATTGTTAACCATCCACTTGGAATCTCATCATGCCTTGGGTTGAGTCTGCTGACCAATCAGACGTTGTGTTTTCTGACTAGAAGCCTTCAATAGGCTTAACAGTATCATATTCCACTGGAATTGTAATGAACTGCAATAACCCTGAGCTCTGTGCATTGGTTTTATAATGCTGGGAGGCACAGCGGTGCAGGTGTTAGCATTGCCTCATAGGATCAAGGTCCAAATCCAGACCTTCTGTGTGGAGAACATTAACATGTCCGCCCCATGTCTGCGCATGAAATATAGGTGAGGTTCTAAATTGCCATCATGAACTGGAGACCTATCCTGGGTGTACTTCACCTCTCGCCCAATATCAGCTGGGATAGGCTCCTGAAACCCTGCAACCCTGCAAAGGATAAGCGGTTATAGAAATGGATGCTAGCTGTCCATGTGCAATCCCATCATGCCTTCGATTGAGACTGTCAACCAATCAGAGGCTGCTTTTCTGACTGAGATCCTTCAATGGGCCATAAAAAAAATGGGTACTAAACCCTATTGAGTTTGACCTGTGATGAACTGGAGTTTCTGTACTTTTATTTTAAATGCTTTTTTTAAATAAAGAAATTGATGCTTACTTTAGAGGCTTATAAAAGATTTACCTTTGTGGTTCAGTTTTAGGAAGCCGGACAAGATTCACGATTCAAGATCAAGATTCAAGATCCCACAGAATGGTTAAATTTGTCTTGGGCTGTTCACTCATGCTGCAGCCATAAAACACAACAATAAAAAAATCTAAGAAAAAAAGAACTCCTGTTCTTATCTGCCACTATTTAAACTGGAGTAAATTATTTTCTACGTCTAGGATTTCGTCCACCTGAGAGAAGAAGTCCAGGGTAGATCCTGAGGTCTCTGGAGCGATTAGATATCTCATCTAGCCTGGGATTACCTCTGGATCCCTAGGAGGAGCTTGAAAGTGTTTCTGGGCAAAGGAACGTCTGGAATACCCCGATTAGCCCACTGCCACTGTGAAACAACCCTGGATAAGAAGAAGAGAGTGGATAGATAGGTCTGGTGTATCTGAAGCGAGCACAGATCAGTTCCCCGTTGTCCTTTTAGCAGCCCGCCTGTGCAGGGAGCAAACAAGGCTACTCACTGAAAATCACTTCTGTCACTGTCTTTAGAATTTAGTGTCCTTTGGCATAGAATACAAGGTGATGACAAACTTTAACAATGCCATTGTCATTGAATTATGATGTGACTGCCAGACACAATATGATTGGTTGATGCCTTCATTTGAGAAGAATAGACCTTGTTCCAAAAACAAAATGTCCTGTAATAATCGCTTTGTCAAGACAAAAATAATAGTTCAGCTAAAAAAAGTTGTGTCCAAGGACACAAATGACCCCGCTTTTAGAAAAATGTATGCTGATGTGGATCGACCACACCCTCTATCATAGCAAAATAATAGCAGAAAGGAATAAAAATCACCTCAGTTCAACTGTGCCTAAAAACATAAAGACAAACTATATGATTA
Source organism: Chaunax sp. Z400 (assembly GCA_037577475.1). NCBI lineage: Eukaryota > Metazoa > Chordata > Actinopteri > Lophiiformes > Chaunacidae > Chaunax > Chaunax sp. Z400. The sequence goes on from CM075188.1 coordinate 27,827,748, forward strand.
ACAATGATAAGACCGAAAATAAAAATACCCAGGCATGCACTAGTCATGATGTTCCACCACTATGCCAAGTAGGATCCAGATCTGGATTATGGAAGATCATAAACTCATCAACCACCGATTGACTTTTTCAAAAATAAGCAGTTATTTGAACTTATGTAAAGCGCTTAACTTACATTATTACCTCCACCAAAGGAGGCTATGTGATTGGTTCGGTTTGTTAGCAGGGAAAACTAATGGAAGGATTTGCATGGAACTTTCACCAAAGATGGACCCTGGCATATCCTAAAGATGAATACATTTTGGTGATGATTCGGATGATTGTTGGGCCTTGGCGGAGGTTTGTTCTCCTCGAGCGCTCTTGTTTACATAATGTAAACTTTACGTAAAAACTCATTTTAACCCAAACCATCTTTTCCCAAACTTCAGTGGTTCTGGCGCCGAAACCGAATCAAACTGTGACTGTTTCACAACCATGTGAGAAAAGTCTGGTCTGCCTTTCGCTGCCAGTCTCCAGAAGGTCATTCATGTTATTCTGGGATTCAATGGCAACCTATTCATGAGGACCTGCTGTAATTTAGCTATATTTAGTGTTCCTAAATTATCCAAATGATTTAACCCCCCCCATGTTCTAAATAAAGTCTTCTGAAGTAAAAATAGCGCCTCTAGGTTTCACAGTGCATTTTTCTAACTAACTTAACAATCCGGCCTTTTGAGACGGTTTCTCAGCAGCTCTGGAACTTTACTGAGGTTTACCGTGATAATTACCAGACCTGTTCCTGAAATGGCTAATTTGTCTCACCAACCCTTAAACAAGGCTACTAACTTAATGCTCATCTGTCCCCTGAGAATCTAGCTCCTAGTTTTTACCTGGAACAGCTAATTGTGTCAGACAGGACTGATGAAATCTCACTCGTCTCATTAGTGAGTAGAAGCGTTTATTCAGGCCAAGCCCGGCCAGTGTCAGCTGTCAGCGGCTCTGTCTCCACGCTGCCGGCCCAGCCCTCCTCCTCCAGACTCTCTGACTGTGTACGCGATGATGTCATGCTGCAGCGGGGGTGTGTTTGGGGGTGTGTTCGGGGTGTTGGTAGTAGCAGGCAGGATAACAATGATGGCTGAACCCTTGACCTTCTGGTTGTGACCTTCTATTACGGAGTCACCAGCCAGGTGAAACCTCTCAGCGGCGACGGCGGGGGGGGGGGAATAGACCCCTCACATGGTAGCTAGCCTGCTGTTTGCATTAGCATGGGCTAATGACCCGGGGTCTCGGCCTTAAGGCCAGAAGGTCAGGAGACGACCCTGAGATGACACCTCCTTTTCTGCGTGCTCTCACACACCTGCATACAAAGGCCAATCAACTGCATTTCTGCGCAAGACAAAAAAAAACAAGAGAGGGACAGAAAAACACAAGTAACCTGATGCACATTCACACACTTCAGCTCATACACTCATTCAAACACAAATACAGGAATGCATGCATGCACACCCAATCCCATCCAGGTAGAGTTACCTTTAACATAAACATCTACACCCAAAGAAAGCAACACACTCTCTCAGGGATACATTCCTGTATCCTGAGCTCTGCCACTGATAAGCATCTTGTGTGACTGGGACACATGGGCCGAGTTCGGGCTAATTCAGCACCTGGGAACCCCTCCGCTCTCGTCCTCCACCCCTGTCCAACTCCTTCTTTGGGAACAAACCCAGCCTTGTGCAACTCCCAACAATGTCAGTGACACTCTACACTGCCCCATTGCCACTAATTGTTAACTCACAATGCTTCCTGGTATTGTGTTCAACAATGCCCACTCTGAATAGAGAGTCTAACCTACTTGTATTGTCGCTAATTGGTTTCTTGAGAGGAGTAGAAAATGGGAAGAGAAAGGGAGAGAGGAGATGTTGGTAATGGACTGCAGTTTCATTGGAGTCGCCAGTAAATAGAGTTCACAAAGGGCTTTGTGGGGTCGAGGGCCGGGGGTCGGAGGTGAAAAAGAAGAGGTGCACCTGCACTCTCCACGGGCTGACAATGAGCTTATTCAGCTGGTCAGGCCGGCAGAACGATGCAGGACGGAGGCAGAGAGATGACAAGACACACACAGTTAAACAGAGAGAGAGGGGGGAATAAAAGAGAGACAGAGGGAAGGAGGGATGGGATGAAAAAGAATGAACATCTTATGAGATATCATAATTAAGGTGCAATAAATGCTTCAATTCGTGTGTAACAGCAAGAAATCACACTATAACAATGACAGAAGAGAGGAGAAGAAAAAGAAAGACATGAGGAAGTGGAAAAATAGGTGGAGGAAATGTTTGGAATGGGCATGTAAAATGTGTGGGGGAACAAATTTGGGAGGAGGAATTAAAGAAAAAAAGGAGAAAAAGATAGATTCTAAGGATAAGTCCAAAGAGGGAAAAAAGACTGGAGGAAGAGCGGAAGAAAATTGTGAAGACTGAGAGGAAAAGAAGGGAGGAAAGGAAGGGATAAAAGGGATAAAAATAAATTTAAGAGAAAGGAAATAGAAGAAAAGGGTAAGGAGTGAAGGGTGGAAAGGAAAATATGTGATTGAGAGAAGCAAGAAAAGAAAAAAGGAATAGAAAGAGTGCAGAAGAGATAGGTGTCAAAATGGAAGAGGAAAGAAGATGAGTTGGAGTAAAAGGAAAGAAAGAGGAAAAAGAGATGGAAGAAAAAGAGAAGAGAGATGACGGGAGAGGAAGTTAAAGAAAGAGATGAGGACAAAAGTGGAAAAGAAGGGAAGAGAAAGGGAGGGAAGACAAGCAAAGAGTGGAAGAAAATGGGAAGGAGAGAAAGGGGGTAAAATGAAGAAATGGGAGAGAGAGGAAGAGGAAAGAAGAGAAAAGTGGAACAAAACTGGAAGTAGGAAGTAGAAATGGCTCCACCCCTTTACCTGGATCTCATCTCAAATGTAGCGGTTTCTTCTTCTTCCTTGAACGCAGCCAAGATTCTTCTTCTTTGGGCCTCACATCATTCATGTCATGAGACTCATCTCTGAGTCGTGAGTCACCGAGTCTTTTTTGATCCTGTCGAGTCTGCAGACATCAAATATGTGACTCGAGTCAGACGGAGAAAGTTTTTGCCAGCAGCTAAAACACAAGCTGATGAATGTCACCACACCCCAGCACAGCTCCACACAGCCCAGTTTGAACCTTATAAGGTCACAGAACTCATAACCCTGAGATTTAAATGCATTGAAGGAGGTTCATCTATTGATATAAAGAAGTGAACTATTCTCACGTCTATTCTTATAATGCATTTTCTATTATGTACTCATTCCCTGCCGTTTGCTATCATCGTCTCTCATCTTCTCTCTTACTGTCTGGCCTAGTTTCTGTCTCAGTCTAAGGAATCTGCACTAATTTTTAGAAATAACACACAACTCTCCTCCTTTTCCATAAATTACACAGACACACACACCTATAAACAGGCATTCAGAGAAGGCAAACACACACACACACACACACACACACACACACACACACACACACACACACACACACACACACACACACACACACAGAGACACACTATATTGCCATGAAGTCCCAAGGCCATGTTTTTGTTTCCGTTGTAAATGTAACAGGGTTAATGCAGCCACCGCTGACAAGGAGTCCAGGCGCTGGAGACACTCCCAGAGTATAAAGCCTGCATGGTTACACTCACTGGCTGGTGTTATAGCATTTGTGATAAAATGTGTGTGTGTGTGTGTGTGTGTGTGTGTGTGCATGAATTTAAGTTTGCTATGTGAATTAAAACATGTTCACATCAGGGCTTTCTCTAAACTGGGAACAGGGGTGCTGCCCCTTTTTACAAAATGCCAAATTAGCTATAAATGCCACTTGTGTCTCATTAAATCAGTCGTACACATAGTCCAACTTATGCCCGTGGGTATGTAGCTACGGTGTTTCTATGGGCTACTAGTTGTTTTTATTTCGAAAGGCCAAACACAACCAGTGTTTTCTTGGAGGCGTCCGTCTTGTTTTCCGACTTGTTTAGCTTGAACATGGTCAACACAGGTGTGATGTCATTCCCAGCTTCGAGTTCTGATTTCCGAGGTAAATGGAACGCACCATCACCTCCATTGTAGGCAATTTCGGTGGTGGACAGGGGTCAGTATAGACACTCTGACCGGTCTGTGGCTACACAGCTCCATATGCAGCAACCTGTGATGGACTGTGTGTTCTGACACCTTTCTCTCCAAACCAGCATGAACTTTTTCACCAGTTTGTGCTACAGTAGCTCTGTGGGATCAAACAACACAGGCTAGCCTTCGCTCCCCACACCCATCAATGAGCCTTGGATGCCCATGACCCTGTCACCGGTTCCCCAGCTGTCCTTCCTTAAGCCACATTTCCACTGCGTAGTACCAGCTCTACTTGACTCGACTCGACTTGCCTTGGTATCTTGGTGTTGCCTTGGAACAAGCTGTGTAAAAGGGGCCTTTGACAAATGAGACTGTGTTCATTTTAATATGACAGGCGTTTTGGGGAACTGAAAACACAAACTTTTGAAAATGGGCTCCAGGGTTGATCATTTGAAAACGCCATCGTACTGTCACCGTGTAAAGGGGGCAAAACACAGCTCCTCTGAAAACGAAAACGTAACAGCTTCGCTTCGCCCATGCCTGTTACAGTTTCAGCCTTATTTACGTACGTGGACAGAACAACAAAAAAAACTACGTCAGACCGTCCGGTTTTGTTTGTCCTGCAGACTGTACTGTAGATTTGCTGAACCACCACTGTGATCTTATTCTGTGGTGTTGATTTTGGAAGGGTACACCACCAATCACTACTCTGGCATGCATACTACAGTGTTTTCAACCGTTCTTGTGGATCCTTGTGTACGGGGATCATTTCGAAAACGTTGCCGTATGAACGCAGAACTTTTGTCAAAATACAACGAAAAACTTGGCAAAAATGCTGCCGTGTAAATCTGGACTTAGTTTCTTAAAGGCAACAAGATGTTTAGCATTGAGGCAGCAGATCACAAAATGCTTTTGGAAATAGTCCTCTCTGTGACAAGACTATTCCTTTAGACACATCTTTGACAATTATTAGGCTGAATCCCAGACCAAACACAGTTCCTTTACCCTCATATGAGAGAAAGGCCTTTCAACCCGACCCTCCTAAAGATGTGAAACATAAGTCCTGCTCTCACAAAGAGATACAGTACAGGGAATAAACGCAGCGGTAGACACTGAGGCAGGAGGGAGCAGAAAAAAAGATTGAAAAGAAGGGGGATGGGCGAAGGGAGAGAGGGGAGCAATACTGGGGGAATGGGTGAGGGGTATGTTATGTGGTTGTAAAAGAGCCAGTGCACGAGATATTGAAAAAGTGAGAGAGTGGAAAAGAGAGAGAGGGAGCGAGAGGTGTCGGTGCTTTTTAAATAGCCTACGTGGAACACCAAATCCCCTCAGCAGCACAGATCAGCTGACTGACTACCACTTGCCAAGGAGTATCGGTGGGGGTGATGAGCAGAGCAGGGCTTATAACTCTCTCCAGTGACACATTCACCATGCAGAGACAAGACAGAGCTTTAACCATGTTGTCCTGGAGAACTCTATCCTGTCTAAACATAGACCTCCTGGTGGATTGGGGGAAGACGAGGGAGGCTGGCATGGAAAGAAAGAAAGAGGAAGGAGAGATCTGTCATTATTCATCATTCCCTTCACGTTATCAGGCTGTGACAGAGCATTTCACAGCTATATGACACTCTTAAACCCCAGTCAGTAAAGGTCTGCCCATCACTGAAAAGTCTCCATTCTATCAAGTCATTTTGCATAATTTCGTTTAGAAATACAAGCATATTTATCACTGAGGAGGTTTGCAAACACTGCATGGTATTCTAGATTTTCAGGTATCATTGCTGAAAAATTTCAAACCATATCCAGCCCGGGTCTTGGAAATTATTTTTTTGCATTGCAGTGAAGCTCATGGATCCTCCATACGTTTTCCAGCCACTTGCAGGATGTGGCAGTAAAAATGGAGATAATGGGACTCATTTTTACAAAGTCTCACCTGAAAGGTATTATGTTGCCCTTATTTAGACAAGGCTTTATATTTTAAACATTAAAAATGAAGAGCAAAAAAAAGTATGACAAGAACAAATACATGAAAACATATTAGCAAGCTGGTCATGATTGTTGGATATAGTGTCCAACTCGAGGTTGTGCACGTCCTCTAGTCGCCATACTTACTTAACATGGACAAATGCAGTATTGCCAGAAACAGGGGGACCTGCTCTTTACAAAAATAGTCCCCATTTAAATTTCAAACATAGTTAGTTTGCATCAGAGATAAAGATTCGTGTCAAAAATCACTTTGACCGCTCAGAACCAGGTCAGCTTCATCCAGTCCTGATTTCTTTCCCCATCACCTAGAGTTGTGACACTTTCACAAGAAACTTTAGGGTGTTTTCTTTCTGACAACATTTCTAGTCAGAGTGGTTCAGAAGCTACAGCCATCTTCATTTAGGAATGACATTTTTGGTTTTTGCACCAATATATGGCTGGAGTGGAAGAGGTTAAATACGAATTTCAGAAAGTTGTGGGATAAATGGCTTCAGATACGGTTCGACTGTGCATCACATACTTTTGTTGACGCCTGTCCAGACGTCTAGTCCAGACGTCCTCGCAGTTACCTTGAGGGATCCCTCGATGTTCTCAGCCCACATATAACCTCTGAATCATATTATGTGTCTTTCCTTTGGGATGTGTCGGGATAACCTCTGAAGTGAAAGGACCTCAAGGCCGGGGGATGTTTGAGAGACCAGTTTGTAGAACTAACTAAGTTACAGATGATCGGGGGAGGTGGGTTTGTCTATCCGTCGTGTACTTTTGTTGGAGTACACTGGCGCCTGTAAGTGGATAGTCCAGACGACTTTCTCAGCAGCCATGTCCTTGAGATTATCTTGGAGGGAATACGTAGACGTTACCAGCCCAGAAAACCTCTAAAATGAAGCACCCTTAAGGTATGCCAGAAAGACTGGTCTGTACAAAATCAGTGCAGCCATGTGTAACCAAACTATTGGTTTCAGGTGCTGTTGGACGTACCTTTACCAGCCTTGATCAGACACCCAAACCACCTGAACTGTGTCCTTACAACTTTGCTCTTAGTTCCTATCCAGTCAAGCCATTTCCAAAGTCAAACTCCGCCCTGTGACACTAAGTGTACCGAATGTTTATGCTACTTTTTGTTTGATAGCAGCAAATAACACAATATTCTTTGCTGTATGTGCATTTTCTGGTCGTGGCTATACTCTGGTCGCATATGTCTCAGACAGAGAGAAAAAGCCTATATATATTTTTTTTCCTTTTTCTCTTATTCTGTCTCTCCTGAAGTCCAGCCGGTTTCCTGCTTTCCCAGAATAATGCACAGTTTATGAGGCAGGCTGAAGGCCATGCTTTATAAATGGCACTGTCTAGACCCCTATGCTCACTCTCTCTCTCTCTCTCTCTCCCTCTCCCTTGCTGTCGCTCTCCTCCATTCTCTGTGGCACTTCATGGCATTTGTGGAAGTGTTGTGCATGTGCATGCCTGAAATGTGACTGTGACTACTATGGATTTGCAACAGCAGGGAGGTGTTGTGCTAAAGCAGCACAGGCATTCAAACATGGTGGACCTTTTAAATGTTTGGGCTAATTTGGATTCCTACCATATCGACCTCATTCATTCACTTGGTAGACTCTCCTTCTCAACCCCCTCCAGCTTGTCGTGAGAGGTGACGTGCAAACTGTGGTCCTGACATGTTCCCTAGAAACACTTCTCCGAATGCGAAAGCCGTTCCGCGGAAGAGACGGTAAATCTTTAGACGGCTCTGGCATCACTCAGCGTTCAGCGTTTCCCTTATTCTCTCTTCCTGAAACTGTTTGTTGTGTGACTAACATCTTGGAGGATGAGGGTGGAAAAAATGCTTCACCATCCTTAATGAAGATCAGAAACGGCTGTGATTCATACCCTCTGTTATCACAAAGGCTTTATTCATCATTACAGGATTCTCAAACATGATGAAGAAAAACTGAATGAAGATGGTCCAAAGTTTGTCTTCCAGTTGGACGAACTGATCAAAAAATGATTCAGCTTGACAAAATTAATGTCATCTGCATGTGAGAGGGATAGTTAATTACCTTCGCCAACTGTGTTCAATTTGTTTGACTGTCAGCAGATGACAGGAAAATTACTGGCAAGATTTTCAGGAAAATTGTTGGAAAGGCGAAGAAAAAAAACTTCTTTTTTTTTGGAGCACGGGGGGGTTACGAAAAATTATTTTTCACAAATTAAGTGGTGGCTACGGAAACGTGAATACAAACATATCATGTGAATGATTATACTATGACACTTCTGTCCTAAAACACAATGATGTGGAGGATCCAGATGCATAAGTGAAGACAGACTTCAGTGATTTCAATCCAAACAAGCAGGCAGAAAATATCAAGTCCAAAAAAACAGGCAAGACATTTAAAGGAATAAACAGAGAGGAGAGGATAGAATACGAGACACAAGGTACCAAGACGAACTGGCAAAGAACGAACGGAACACACAACCTTTTATCGCGCAATAGCAAGAAAAGAAGATCGCCGCCTTTGTTTATTGTTTACCTTGACGAAGGAGGTTAAGTGGTCAGTTTGGTTTGTTTGACTATTAACAGGATTACTCAAACACTAGGTCATAGATTTTCATAAAACTTGGTAATGTAGCAAGAAATCAATAAAATCGTGGAGTGGTGGATACAGGAATTATTTTTGCCATCTTTTGAACATTACAAGATACGTTGTTTTTTTGTTTTTTTTTTACCTTAGACCGATTACTGTGAAACTAGTTGGAAGGGTGGGTGTTGGCCCAAAGAAAAGAACCATTGGATTTTGGAGTAGAACTGGATAAAGTGGTGGATCCATGATTTTTTTCCTCATTTTCTTGAACCCTGAGGGCAACCATTTACAGATTTGCATAAAACTTTTATCAGACATAGACATAAGGAACTTAAACTGCCCAGAAATGCTGCCTCTTCAGGAACAGCCGTTTTCCCTAAGCCAAAAATCATGGATGGATCCAAGTTCTAGGTGTATGTTCTCATGGTGAGAGAATCTAAATACAGGTATTGCATGTGAATAGGAACATAATTTGAGGGGAGAAGGGATCCTTTGGAGGGAACGCTCAGTCTTAGTGGAGGTTTGAACACTTAAAACAACACATAATCCAAGGTGTGATTTTAAGTAGCACACCGGCGTTCTGCTAGCAAAGGAGGCATGACGTAAAACACATCAGCTTCTCCTGTGATGTTTTCCTGTCACATGTGGCTCATCTCGTCCCTTGCTCGGACAGTGAGGTTTTCCCAATTTGAAGGCTTTTTTGGTCAAATTTCCTCTTCATTCAGTTAGCTGCTAACTGCTACTAGCTGCTTTTGAAATGTCCCAGTTGCGAATTTAGTAGTTTTTGTCAACAAACAAATTTTCATTAATTTTCACAGTCCCATGACTCGGAACTTTCACTTTTAACTCTGGTTCTCGTTTAGCAGTTTAAGAGTTAAAACACACTGGTCCTTTAGGTATGACAAATGCTACAAACGACAGCCCAGGCATTCTGTCAGAGAAAAACATTCAAAAGCATGCAGGCATGCAGCACACTCATGTTACGAATGAGAGGAATGCCTGCACACGGATATGAACACACACACCACAATCAAAACAGGCATGCATCACACATACAGTGACTGGAATGAAATGGCGTGTGAGGTGAGGGCTGCAGCGTCCCGAGGCCCCGCAGTGAAACATAATAAAATGATTACATTCCTCTGTGACCAATCATTGCCCATTTTCCATTCAGCGAGTGTTTTATCAGCCGCTCTGCTGTCAGGATGCAGGGCAGCGATGTGGAGACAGCGGGGGTGACTCACCCATGATGCATCTGTTTGATGTCCTGAGCTCAAGGACCTCCCAACATTTTATGTCCCACCTGCCACTTAGGTTAGAGGTGGGGGTGGTGGAACGGGGAGCAGAGAAGGGAGGGGAGGGGGTATTAAAATAAAGACATGTAAAGAGGCTGCAGAATCGGGGGGGAGGACGTGGTGTAACGTGTGTTTAATGATCTGTGCATTACTGCATGTATGTACTCAGGCTAAGGGAGGTTAACCCTTCGATGGCCACAGCACAGGTAGGCACTGTGCCTGATGTAAGAGCGCAGAGGAGTTGCATCATCTTATCAGAGCTCACAGCCTTGCACTGGGAGAACTGGAAGCACAAACTGGGAGAACGCTACGTAGATGTCTCTCTACCATTCAGGCAACCAGTGGTTTACATTTAATTCTTTTTCTTATTTTTTCTGTATTTTGTCTCTGAATTGTTTCATGTCACCCTTTCCAAGAAGAGATAGCAGACTATCCTGTTGAAAAATGTATGGTCCGTTTTATCTTTGTGTTAAAATGTCATGAAACTGTGGTTTAAATGCTCTGTGGACTCGCCTCTCGTGAGCTCGAATCTCCCTCTAAAATTTAGTGAAAGACAACACTTCTACTCAAAAAAAGAATTAATGACAAAATTTGAATTTAGACATTTATTATATATATATATTGAGTATTTCATTAAAATATTCCACTAATCTAAGACTTTTGTTAACAATTTCAAGCGCCGAAACAATCTGCTCCTCAAATTCCTCAAATCACAAGAGATTTGAGGAATTTCAAAAATTGAAATTCCAAATGTTCAGGATTTAGGCCAAATGATCTCCTTACACTAACTTACACTAAGACAAATTGGAGACACATTTTACAGAAACCTTAGATTGTGTTGTAAAAAAGATATAAATCATTATTATGTTGTATGAAAGTGCCTTTAAAGGTGAATTTAATATGTAAAAAAAATGAGAAAATGCCCTCAAACGTCTTCATTTATGCCTGTGACTCTGGTGGGACTCTCCATAAAGAGATCTAGTAGATCTCACATCCAAATAAATAAAATAAACAAATAGATTCAATATTTAATATTAAGAAACATAATCTAAGATGATTGGTCTTTAGTTCATCCTCTGCGTTGAGATGACAGAACAGAGAAAAGCCGTGTTGTTGTCTGCTACAACATGATTTGACCATAATGAATTTCTTTTTAACCTTTTGACTGCACAGCTCAGGAGGCAGGGCTTCAGCCTAGCTGCACAGTGTGCCATTGGTCGTGCTATGATGATTGACAGACTATGAGGCCGGCTCGTGATTGGCTACTAAAACCTCCTGATCTGTCTCCACCAGTTGTCGCCAGTCAGGTGACTGTGACACGCTGCAAAATCAATGTTATCAATCTGTCCTGACAATCATCAGGACCGCTGCTGGTGTGGTGTTGAAATGTTATCAATGCAATAAATTGTTCCTCCTCGCTCCTTTAGGACAGAGCCTGATTTCACCTCCTCCAGCTTGCTGGTGTTTTATTGCCGTTTAGATTCATCATTAAGCGGTTTGGGGATCGAGTTGGTTGGAAGCAGTGTTTCCTTTTAACTCCTGGCCTCATAAACACTGAATCTTTGTGACTATTGTTGGATGTGATCAGCACAAAGCACTGCTGAGGCATGAGCTGCAGGTTTCATTCTGGTTCCCAGGCGTCATCATATGACGTTCTTTTTCCTCTCCTGTCGTCTTTGTCAGCAGAATTAAGTCTATTAAAGAAAAAGTACCTTGTAAATAAAGTTTTGACACAACTTGATGGGAAATGATGACTTCTCCACCTGTTGGGGGATGATCACATGACTGTGTGTCTGTCAGGGTGAGGGCTTTTATCACATCCTGGTTCTGCAGAATTTGTGGTTTCTTGCACAGAATAGACCTTTGTTTTATCACAGTTAAACATCTGTGTTAGTCAGACCTGCTGCTCTGTTTATCCCCCTCTGCAGTGACTCACATGTGAACAAAGACATACAGACGAATAACCTGTAACCTCTACTCTCAATTCTACTGAAAATTACTAATATTTGAAGTTATATTAAGGGATTACTCTCATATTCAGAAGTATGCCTCAAGCATGAAAAACAGAAATAATGACCTCTGCCTGCAGGGAGGTTAGGTTTGATCTGCTGTTTGTCTGTCTGTCACAATCAATCAAAAGGTTACGAACGGATTTGGATGAAACTTCTCGGAGAGGTATGGTACGGCCCAAGGAACAATCCATTAGATTTTGGTGGAGATCCAGACCATTATCGGGAGCCAGAATTCTTCTTAAAGGATTCTTTACTGTTGCAGGATAGGGGTAATTTTTTCTGGCAGATTTTTCCTTCTAATTTCATTGATAAAGCTAACAATTATTGGACAAAAACGACACAATGACATCAAGATCTAGCAAAGTCTGATCTGGATCCAAGTAACAGTTTGGATCCAGAATGTTTAAATTTATAGGGCTCGTGGAAAACTTGACACTTGTGGAGCGCATACTTCCAAGGACCAACAACTCTTAAATTCAACCAAGCCTCATTGAAAATCAAACTCGTAGCCCCATAACCATAATTTAAAGTGACTGCATTTGTTACAGAGAACCATTTAAATCTGGTGGATCTTGATTTTAATGGATCTGCACCATTTTTTTTCCCATCAAGATCTACACATAATTCCATGAAATCAAAAATATTTAAAAAAAATTCACATTCTAAAGAAAGTGAAAAACCCATTTATCCAGATCCGCACCAAAATCAAATGGGGTCTATTCTGGTCCAAGGAGGGGTCTTGGACCAGAATAGACCCCATTTGATTTTCCCACCAAGTTTCATGGATATCCATTCAGTAGTTTTTGCATAATCCTGCTGACAAACCAACAAACAACAGACACAGGTGGAAACACAACCTCTAGATTGTAGGGGCAGGTTTTCATGGTCCAGGAGTCACATGATGAGGGTCAAATTAAATCTAACAAAAATCTTATTATAGTGAGGAATTTGGAAGGTGATTTTTTCATCCAGTGCTGTTGTTACATTTTTAAAAATCATCACTTTGTAAGAGAAGTTAATGTTTTTTTTGTCATCAGAGTCATATTGTTGTTACCATGTGAGGTACTGCAGGAAATCCCTGCTCTCATTCACACTTGACCCCATGCACAAAATATTCCTCAACATATCAGGGTGAAAATGGCTCATGTATGTATGTAAAAACGGGAACAAAAAAATAGATTAAAACAAGATAAGAAACTTAAATTTTACTTTAATAAGGTAATAATTGGATTCCTGAAAGGGGTGCAACAAAACTCTGTCAGAGTTTTGTTGCACCAAAGTGCTGAATCAACCCAAGGTAGGTCAAATTTCTCATATCTTCTGTCAACAAGTATGAAAAACTCCATGGATGGTTTTCATTGAAGAAAAACTGAAAGAAGTTATATAAGTTGTCCCAAAAATTTAAATTCTTGTTAATATCTTTGACAAAGTTCAATTTCTAAAATTAAAAAGTAATTAAATGTGTAGAATTCACAAAATATCAAAATACTCCATTACATGGGAGATGTTTATGTAAGATTTCTTGTAAAATATTGAACAGTTTTTGAGTTATGCCCCAAAAACCCTCATCTGAGACAAATCCCACCAACAGAATGAAATTTCAACTTATAACCATTGAAACAAAAGAAATACAAAAGACAGAAGTACTTGGTTGTTGTGTGTAGAAAGTCTTGTGAGAAAACATTAAAGACCTCTACAGACTGAAGTCAATGGCCAGCTGGCTGCTGATCCACCTCAGCATCTTGTGTCTGTCTGTCCTTTCAGTCCAAAAAAAATTATGACGCGTCAAAAGTTTTTGCTTTGTTAGGTTTATGTTGTTTTTCAGAACATTTTCTTCTTGCTTTCTGTGATAAGAAATTAAAAGTCAGTGGGAAAAAAAGAAACTGACAAACAAAAAAAATAAATCAGCAAATCTGACATCTATCCCTCAGCAAAACCATCAGTCAGACCTCATGGTAGGGGTCAACTACATTTAAAGACATCACCACAAGACTTTTAAATGATGACAGATGGCAAAAGATGTTCAACAATGGCCTGACTGCTGCAGAGGGAATGCACATAACATCACAGTGGGCAGGAGTCACTGGAGTTAGACCCGAGTGGCAGAAAGCTGTTTGTTGAGTTGTTGTTCAGTAATTATACAAATAGGTTCAGCAACAAATCTGAGCTATGTTTTTACAGATTGCCCAAAGCTAAAGAAAACAGACGCAAATCACTGCAATTCACAGAAACTACTGGAATCCTGGCACTGACACGATCGATTCTCAAGACCTCATCACATTTATCAAGAAGCTCATCGTAGGTCAAACCAACATTCTCAGCTTCATATATCGTCTTCATTCTGTAGGATGTGGCCATGAGGTACACAGTGTGTCATCCAGACTTACCTGCAAATATCAACACTGCTGCATGCAAAGAGTTTGAATGAAATCATATTTGTACAAACCTGTCCACATACGACCAGAATGCCCTCCGGTATTCTCGCCAACAAATCCCATCTTGAAGTTCGGCGAAGCGCCAAGACTTTTGTATGCCTTCAGGCTTTGTTTCGTGTATTTCCAGGGTGGTGAAATCAGATGAAGTTGGAAGCAAAATTATTCAGCCCACATGTATATTAGGTTTACTGGCAAAATTAGTTTTTTTTCCACATTCACCACAAAAATCTACTTTTACCGACTACTGCAGTCTCTAAAATATCCAACCCCCTGAATCTCGTCCCTCATCAATGACACATTTACTGATCAGATGGAATTAAAACACTGAGCCAACCTTCATAGACTTACTTTATCAGTAGAGTCCCGCAGTCTTTTCTGTAAAGGTCTAAATTTACATCAGGGCTCCATGAACTCCAAGACGTTCACCACTGCTGACCCAGAAGCTCCAGAAAAGTGGGCGCCAGTGGCTCAGAACCATCTAGATCAGACCCAGAAGTTTTGGGATGCTGTTCTGTGGAGCTATGAAACCAAACTGGAACTTTTGGGGCCTCTGGATCAGTGGTATGTCTGGAGGAGGAAGAATGAAGCTGATGCTGAAAAGAACAGCCTACCTACAGCGAAGCATGGCGGTGGCTCGGTGATGCTCTGGGGCTGCTTTGCTTCCTGGACCACTGGAAACCTGCAGCGTGTAGAGGGTCAGATGGATACCATCAAGGATCAGGAAATCCTAGAAGAAAACATCTCAACATCTGTGAGGAAGATGAAGCGTGGCCATCATTGGATGTTCCAAAAAGGACAATGATCCCAAGCAGACCTCAGAGTCCACCAAGGCCTGGTTTCAGAAGAAGTCCTGGATCATTCTAGAGGCCGTCACAGTCGCCTGACTGGAATCCATAGAAAATCTCTGGTGGGATCTGAAGAAGGTGGTTGCAGCAGGTAAACTCAGGAATATTCCAGAACTGGAGGCCTTTGTCCATGAGGAATGGGCTAAGATTCCTCAGGAACGCTGCCAGAAGCTGGTGTCTGGATATGCATCAGGTTTGCAGATGGATGCATGTTAATGTCCATAGATCCCTGGTTCGTTGCTAAGTTGGAAGAATCACTATCGAGTCCACCTGCCTTTAATTCAAGATAATTGTTTTACTCCCAGTTTCCCTGCTAATAGTAGCCATGTTATTTTCTGCCACTCAGTCCAGTGGGAATGTGACATCAGCGCATCGCCTTCGTATGCGGTCGTCAGTTTGGTCCAAAATAAGTCAAGTTGCTTTGGTTTTGCTGAAGTGTGTTTGAGCTCCTGAATGTAGCCCATAAACAAACGTAGTAAAATCCAAACTTACTTCTTGATTGATTTACCCTATTGCTCAATACTCACACACAGTGAGTACACCACCAAACACACACAGACAAACTCTATGTTGCAGCGCTTGCCTGCCTCTCGGCGTAAACGGCCTTGCTCCGAAACACCATGTACTTTTGCGGCAGTAAGCGGCACTTTCAACTTAATGAGGCCATGTACTGCCTGATTCATTTACTCTAAAATACATGTTGTGGCGAGGAGAGCAGTGTGTCATTAGAAATCACTTGACGGCGACCCAAAACAGAAACTCTTTTCCCTCTCATGCACAGAGATTGGGAAAGAGAGACAAAGGCGGAGAGAGACAGGAAGAAGGTGAGAAGAGGAGGAGGAGGAGGCGTGAGAGGGGGTGAGGGGCGTCAAAAAAGTGTGAACTCCTGCTCTTTTGTGACCTGTTAAGATCACTGTGAGCATTCAGGGTCAGTGAGGACGAAGGAGGGAGGGGAATCAGTTCTTTCTCCGCTCGGCAGGGAACAGCTCATGCTTGACTAGCTCTTTGGATCCCCACTGAGCCAATCTATATGCTCTTTCTTCTCCCCTTGTATCTGATTCTGAAAGTGTGTCAAAGCCAATCATTATGTTAGTTTCAAATATCATTGACCTCTGTTGGCGTGCACGTATCCGTGCGTGTGTTTGGAGGGGAAACCTCCAGGCGTTTTTCTCATTCACCAGTGTTCAGCATCGTACCCAAACCGCACAGCCTCTCTGGGAAACACAGCGTTTCTGTCCAATGTGATTTTGCGCTGCATGCAGCTCCAGAGGTCTAATTATGCTCGGTTTGAAAGCACAGACACCCCCATGTCAAAGGCTCTATAAATCACACACAGTCATTAGTGGGAAAATATGCTTTTTTTCTCTATTCTTTTCAGGGCTTGGCAATACATAAAACCATGACAAATAAAAGCAATAAACTATTTATTGTCTCAGGGGCAGGAATGGTTACATCTCTCAACACAGACAGGAATGGCATTTACGCAAACGAATTGGTTGTAAACGCTTTTTATTTGAAACCCAGGATATAATTAGAAAATTGTGGCTTTCCAAGAAAGGATATGTATGTGTGTGTGTGTGTGTGTGTGTGTGTGTGTGTGTGTGTGTGTGTGTGTGAGCCTTGATGAGTCCATGTGCATGCATATAGTGTGTGTTTTTTCTCTCGCTCACTTACTTTCTCGTCTTCATTATGTCAAGTAGCTCCCAAATATTTTGTGTGAGAAATAAAGTTCACATGAGGAATTTCACAGGTGGTCGTGGCAAACATGCATTAGACTATATGGTCACGAAATATGAATCTGACATGGAAAGGAGAAGCTCTCTGTCATCTCAGCTGTAAGACAGAGGGTCCCCACCAATTTCTGAAAAACATGAAGTCATCCCCCATAATCAGTTATTGAAAATGCTGTAATTGACAATTGTCTGAACCATTACAGAGCAGGCGTACGTCACAACCCTGTCCTATTTCGGATGAAAACAAGCAATGTTAAAGAGAAAACTTGCAGCACCGTGGCTAAAATCTGTCGCTTTTTGCACGTCAAACAAACAAACAAAAAAAGTTAATGATTTTCTTTACCTCCCTAAAGAGTGAGGGACAGTCAAAGAAGAGATGCGTGGCGTCAGGCCATCCACAGAGAGGACCTAGCTATCTATGACATCATCACAGGTCACAGGTTAGTCAATGATGTCACTGAATACATGAAATGTGTGCCGATTGAGCCTGTAGATCTGAGCCGATTAGAAAATAGTCTTAGTGATGGTGGAACGTAGATTGACAGAGAGCTTTGCCTTGTAGCTTAGCTCCCAGACGCTGCCTCGATCCGTCTGTCAATCTCCTGTTCCATTCTTCCCTCACTCGTGAACAAGACCCCGAGATACTTGAACTCCTCCACTTGGGGCAGCAAGTTATCCCTGACCTGGAGTGAGCAATCCACCCTTTTCCGACTGAAAACCATGGCCTCATTCCTCATTCCTCTTCAGAGTGTGTGTTTGTGTGTGTGTGAGAGAGAGTGAATTTATGTTTGTGTGTGCTGGACACCCTCTGTTTCTACCCTCACCTATGGTCATGAGCTTCGGGTAATGACCGAAAGAACAAGATCGCGGACACAAGCGGCTGAAATGGGCTTCCTCTGCTGGGTGTCTGGTCTCACCCTTAGAGATAGGGTGAGGAGCTCAGTCATTCAGGAGGGGTTCAGAGTGGAGCCGCTGCTCCTCCACATTGAGAGGAGTCAGCTGAGGTGGTTCGGGTATTTGGTTAGGATGCCCCCCGGACGCCTCCCGGGGGAGGTATTTCGGGCATGTCCCGCTGGGAGGAGACCCCGGGGTAAACCCAGGACAGGCTGGAGGGATTATATCTCTCGGCAGGCTTGGGAACGCCTTAGTGTATCCTCTGAAGAGCTGGAGGAGGTGGCTGGGGAGAGAGAGGTTTGGGCTTCTCTGCTGAGACTGCTGCCCCCGTGACCCGGACCCAGATAAGTGGAAGAAAATGGATGGATGGATGGCGGAACTGAAGTTTTCACTTTAAAAAATATGTTTCTACCATAAAACACATGTTTTTAGAATGGACTTTGGTGTAACAGTAAAGACCGCAGGGAGCAGGTGAGATTTTAACGTTAATAATTCCCATCAGTTGAGCTGACATGCCCTCTAATCCTGAACATTGTAAACAGCATAATGTAAAACAGATAGCGGGTTAAAACCAGCCAGTTTTCTACTTTTCTCAGCTTGTAGTTAAAGGTTGCTTAATAACTACAAACATTTATACAACAATATTTTTGAGGCTTCAGTATTTGGATTATTTAACCATGACATTAATCAATCCGTCCATCCATCCATCCATCCATCCATCCATTTTCATCCACTTATCCACAGTCGGATCGCGGTGGTAACAGACGAAGAGGGCAACACTTCCTCCTGGGGTATCCCAAGGCGTTCCCAGGCCAGATGAGATGTGTAATCTATTCAGTGAGAATGTCCAAGCTCCTCACCCGATTTCTAAGGCTGAGCCCAGCCACCTTAGGAAGGAAACTCATTTCGGCCGCTTGTATCCACAATCTTATTCTTTCTGTCACTACCCCAAGCTCGTGACCATAGGTGAGGGTTGGAACTGGTCAAATGAGAGCTTTGCTTTCCGGCTCAGCTCTCTCTCTTCACCAAGATGGTTCGATACAGCTCCCGTAATACTGCTGATGCTGCACCGAATCATCTGTCCACGTGAACAAGACCCCAAGATACTGAAACTCCTTCAGTCATAAGCCTTCTCAAGATCCACAAAACGTGTGTAGACTGGGAGAGCAAGCTCCCATGACCCTATAACAAACCTGCAAGGGTAGGTTATGGGGGTAATGGGAATTTTCATGACATTAATCTCTACTCTATTATTTTGTAATGGAGCCCTAGCCAAGCAGACTATTACTTTGCACATTTGGGCTATAGTTTAATATCATATCATTCTGTCATTCACACCTCTCAGGCTCATCAGTCTCAGCAGAGTCATCAGCCGCCGCCTCCACCGGGGATTTATCCTGCTGCTGCTCAGATGCCTGTCGATCACAATCTCTTTGAAGAGTGTCAGACTTTCTGACACACTAATTATCACATATCATCTGCTGCAATAAACAACACTTATCTTCATTCTCTTGTCTCTCCTGATTGTAGTTGTGTTTTTTGTCACACTATCATGTCAATAGTACACACATAATAAATAATCCAGCGCAGATGTGAGGCCTTGTGGGTCTCTTGTTTAGTTCATCTGGTTTGTCTTTTCATTTTTCATTAAGTGTAATTGTTGTTTTTGTCTACTTCTGTGCTGTTATGTTTACTATGCTCATAGTTTGAGTTTCATTAATTTGTGAAAACTGAGACAAAAACATAATGAACGAAGTTAAAGATTAATTTTACTTGTTCCATTATTTTTGTTCAAAATGTCTTTAGATATTCTAATAATTTAAAAACTGAAAATTCTTTTAGGTAATCATGTGGTGAAAATCTGACATCATGACAGCCCTACTCCACCTTGTCTTTTAGACGCAGAGAATTCCTACAACAGTAAGTACTATAATTTGCACAGGTTTTTTTTTTTCATTATAAATAATACAAAGCAGTTTATCATATTTTTGCAGTTGTATCTCAAGACAAATCTTTTAATATTTTTGTCACAAGCTTTCCGTGAACACTAGCCAACATACTTCCTTGTCAGCAGCTTTTAATGGAGAGCAGGTGGCATGGAAACACGACCTATAGGAAGCCAGCTCCAGGGATGTCGGCCCAGACGGCGATATTGCTTCACTTCAAATCTTCATTATTGCTCTCTCCCCCCTACACTTCCCACAAATCAGACCATATGATGCTCGCACTGAGCCCTTCCTCCCATCTTCCCCTGCCTTTGCTCAGCCGCCGGACTCCCACACAGCCTTCCCAGCACTGCCAGAGGACCGGGATGTGACCGTGCATGAGTCACACAAGATTAATCTGCCATTTGATGGGAAACGTGTTGATCTCAAGGTCTTGCAGGGGAGATAGATTTAAAAGCTGGAGTGAGATTACATTTTCATTCTTCTCTCTTTTTCCACTGCTGACAGAAGGAGCAAGGAGTATTTACTTTACCAGCCTACTTTACTGCCACCCCCACCCCCACCGCCACCTCGATAAGCAGGGGGAACCATTAATTTCTCCGCCCCACACACGCTCACCCTCCCTCTTCACTTAAACTGTCTGCAGAGCTCAACATGCCCTTTACAGATCACTGATGCGAGGAGCAGCTACATTTGAGAATGAACACAGTGAGCAGACACATGCATCAGTCAATAATCTCCTGACATATTTTTGAGTGTCATTCTACTTTCTGAATGTATTAAACTGCAGGAATTACTTTCCATGATATTGTGTTTATCACACAGTGCACCATTCTTATCTGTTATTTCTGTCCCAGCTATCTTTTCAATCCCTGCCATACAGTTAAAATTGTTATTTCATGATTTACATGATAATGTTTTTTTTGTTGTTGTTGTTGTTTTTTGGGGGCATTTTTTCGCCTTTCACTCCCATGGCAATGGCACTTTGGGGACTTGAAAACCCAATCCGAGTTCTAGAGTGTCACCTTTTGAAAATTCCACCTTTACCATTGTGTTTCGCTTAAAATGGCGAAACACAATTCTTGTGAAAACTGTGACGACACGGCCCCAGTTGAGATCAAGAGTTGGAGTCTTAAAAAAGGTCAAATGCATTTTGTATTATTCAAGCAAAGAGGGAAGACTAGGAAAAACAGCAAATGCCTTCCACTTGTCAAGCCCGTCTGTGTCGGTCACAGTCAGGCAAACATGTCTGTCTTGGTCCAAAATACATTAAGCTTCCTTTCACTGGGCCCGAGGCAGAAAGGGCATGGTGTCATTCTGTGGTGGTGATTTAGACAAATGACACCACCAACTCCTGGCCTGGCATGCATACTGTAGCATTTTTCAATTGGAATTGGAATGTGAATGGTTAAAATCCAAACGATGCCCAACCCTACTTGGAACAGCCACAATTGACATTACATAGATTAGTAGAAATAGAAATTATTATCTACAGCCCTGTTCATAACCTATGTGGCATCAAGCAGTGTGGTTACAGGCTGCGACCAACTGAACGCCCCTCGTCCTTTATTTTCAGAAGATTATACACTAATGACAACATAATTATGAATATTATATTCCATTTCTGCCAGTATTATATTCCGTTTCTAAATCCCCCTAAATCCCCTACACTGGACCTTTAACAGCAGAGTCTGATAAATGGAGGGACTGAAAGGTTTCTCCGTGTACCGTCATACATGTTGAACATCATGGCCACATCTAAATTTTCCTACACAGCCTGTCAGCCCCTCCACATGTCTACCACCGAAGCCATCCATTAGGCCACATCTAGGTGCTGCTCGGAGCAGCTGTTAGCCGCCTGAGTGCAGCAGCTAAGACCCGTTGTGGTGGAAGGGCTCCCACATCACGACCTAATCAGTCACCCGCTATCCAAACACCACGTCAGGCACACAGGTTTAACAGGCGGCAGGGTTCAGCCAGAGCCACTCTGCAGCTGGTGTGCAGGACATACTGCCTTTTAGCCCATTCTGGCACACACCTGCTCAGTGTCAGGTCAGGCTCCAACATGTGTCAAAATATACAGGGCTTACATTCATACGTAATGGGCTGTACTCTGGCCTTTTTGGCAGCACTCTCTAACACCTGTCTCTTTATCAGGGTGGAAAGAAAAGAAAGGGTGTTTATTTAGCTTTCATCTTTTGATTTCAAATCCATAAGCTGCCTTTGCTTTTCATCATCTGCCTGTAATAACATTTTAAACGCCAAGAAAAACATAATGATATTGAGATATTCATTTGCGAGATGAAAACGTGGGCAAGTCAAAGTCAGATTGCAAATCTTCACTGGCAAAGTGCCCGCCCTCCAGGTCTTAAAATGCTCAACGTTAACATGTGAGCATTTTTCTTTGGTGTTATTAGTGTTAACTGACATAAACCAGATAAAATATTTGTCTTTTCGCTTTCAATTTTCACAGTAGTTAAGTCTTTAGAGGGACGGGTCTCTAGTAACTCCTCTATGAGTTAAGTTGTCATGTTCATGCTGCCAAATGCTCCACTAGGAAAGGCAACTGTTACTATCTACGCTGCCAGCTCAGAGAGTCAGAGCAATGACCCTCCAGTCCACCTTCGGAACTTCTATACAGAATGGTGAGGTGTATTAAAGGTACAACAATGCTGCCTTGAATAGGCTGTGTAAATGTGCCAGACTCTCTTTTGCTATTTAGCATTGGGCAGGTTAAGTCAACTCAAGTCAAAATGTATTTATAGGGCACATTTAAAAGCTGACCAAAGTGCCGAATATGCTTAAAATAACAAATATACCATATAGAATTAAAAATACAATAAACACAGTAATAATAAAGAAATGCACTTCAATAAAAGATCAAATCACTTTTTGTAATAGTATTTGTGAAATATTTTTGAGACACTTTACCCCCCTCCTTTATTGTATTGTATTTTTAAAAAAATATTATTTCCCCTCCTCCTGCTGTGTTTTTTGTACACTGTGCTGCTGCAATACTGTAAATTTCCCCACTGTGGGACTAATAAAGGGATATCTTATCTTATCTTATCTTAAATCAAGGTGTCAAGCTCAACTTGAATTAAAAGGCAGTGACACAACATTGAAAACTCGTATCTAGAGGACAGTCTGGAGGCCGCAGATGGTGAACAACCTCCGATAATAATGAGAAAGATACCGGCTCAAAGTGATGGAGGACCGCTGGGCACAGAGGTTGGACATCTGACCTTCTACACTAGAATGGCTTGAAACCAAAGCAATAACATAATGTGAATACATGAAACCAAAAGAGTCACGTCATGAATTTGTGCAGGTTTCTCGCTAAGAGTTAAACCGTTCACATTATATGAACATACTGAACAGAGCAGATTTCAATCTGACTCAAAGGTCTATGGCTCTAAAATAAGTATGCAATGTGTCAATGCAGTAAAGATGAATGGGATTTCATTTTTCTAAGCAGTGTATCTTTAATATAACAGCTTTCATGATAGAAAATAGTCCCCATGAAACCTGAGAGTCCCGCATGTCTGAACACCAGTTAAAGCAGTGAGAAAGTTCTTTTTTTTGTTTCTACATTGGTTGAATCGTCTCTTTTTGTGAATCACTTCATTCCTCCTTTAACCTTCGCTCCCAAGCATCCATTCTTAGATTCTTCTAAAGGATCTATTGACCTGGAACGCATGCCTGGCTCTGCGGAGGTGACATCACTACATGTGACTCTGTGCAAGCCTCACCACTCCAAGATCCAAGATTAGACACCTCTCTATCTCCACCCCCCCAATGTGTCATGCTTTCCATGTGTCTGCTCTTCTTCCTCCAGTATTTTCATCTCAATTTCAGTTTGTTCCATAAAAATCATTCTTATACTACTACTAATCTAGTCTGTTTTATGTTTTATGAACTGCACTGCCGGCTTTTTACCTGTGGTTACAGTTTAAACTTTGTGTGAGTTACGTTTAAGATCCCAATCCTCTTAGTGAGGACTTTGTCTTTGCAGTCAAACACTCTCTGATCCCGTCCACGCCGCAGGGCCCCATGGCTTTCAGAAAGCGTGGGAGAGTGTTTGAAGCGGCTGTGCCTGGTGAGCAGCGAGCCTGAAGACTTCTGAGTGGTGCTAGCTGAGTATGTGTGTTAGGACAGGAAGGGAAACTGATCCTCTTAGCAGCCTGGAATTGGCCCGCTCTCAGGAAAGTGTCACTTGAGTTGGTCAACCTGAGAGCGCCAGGCAAGATTGTCTAGCCTTGTATCCGCTTCCACTGGCAGCCTCCCCCTCCGCCCAGCCAGCCGAGGGAGGACTGCTGACCTAGAGACAGTCAGTGACTGCGAACACATGGCCGTTATCTCTCCTCCGTAGGCTGCTAAGTATGTCGTACCTGGCCTCCAGGCATTTGTTCAATCCAAGGTGCTTGTCACAGTCGCTGCCATCTCTTCAGTTTATTTCCTCTTATTTCTTGTTCCCTTTCCTCTGTGTTTCTTGCTCTCTTGTCTGTCTCTGTGATTTGGGTGTGGTGTTCATTCTCCTGGCTCCTCATTGCTGCAGCCTATGCAGCTCCTCCAATCTGCACACCTGCAGTCCATCAGCTCATCTCCTCTCATTGTCAGATTTGTTCTTTCAGCCATTGTAGTAGTTCACATCTCAAGGAACTACATTCAAAGCATTGTGGTGTTTTGTTTGCTTAGCTAAGCTTGTGTCCCTGTCGATGGGAGAGAGCACAAACCTCCGTTAAGGAAGCTCAGTGTCCCCCAGTATGACAATAAATCTAGTAGAAATAGTCCCATGATATGTTTGACCCTCATCATGTGACTCCTGGACCACGAAAACCTGCCCCTAGAATCTGGATCACATCGGTATCATTATTAGTTTGATAGTTATTCTAAAACTATATTTCACTAATGGTGGTTCTCTTCAGGATCTAGATCAGTGACTTTGATTGTGATCTTCCAGATCCAGAATATTACTTGGATCCAGATCGGACTCTGACATTGTGTCATTTATGTCCAATCATCGTAGACATTATCCAGGAAGTTAGAAAATGAAATCCTGTTATTGCTCCAATCCTACAAGGGTAAAGAATCCATTAAAAAGATTTCAGGATCCAGATGATGATCACCACCAAAATCTAACGGATTGTTCCTTAGGCTGTATGCTACCTTTCCAAAACCTTTCATCAAAATGTGTTCGCAACTTTTTGAGTAATCCTTCAAACAGAAAAATAAACAAACAAACAAACATAAGCAAAAATATAACCTCCTTGGCGGAGGTAATTAAAGCTAAATGTGGTTTGTTTCATTTAGTCTATATTATATCTTCTGTTCACATTTTACAGTCTATTTTATATTTCTGTGGTCGTGGGGTTTGTTTAGGGAGAGTTAATTATAACAGGTCTTTTCTGTTTTACAGTTTCAATGGATCCAGTCTACAAAAGAAATAATGTCTAGAAAATGTAACTTGCCTCAGGATGCCTCTTACCAGCCAATCCAGTAGCTGACCCAGTGGGTTGCACCAGTGGCTGATGGGATAATTATATCACTGATGTTGTGGTTCTAGAGGAATGGTCAGACACATTTCTTACACAGATGGAAGACTGGGAAAAACTCTAATGCATTTGAATCTCTTTCAGTCATAAATGTTTGTATGTGCATGCAAATAAATAATGGATTATTTTAGCTGCATCAATGTCTACAAATCTGTTAATAGCATTTATTAGCCTGCTGCTAGTGCATTCAGCCATTCTGAATTATTATTATTTAGATTATTTAGCATTATCGGACATCATTTACAAATGTAAACTCTGGAACTGTGAGGATGTGTGGATGTTATATTTTCTATATTTATAAAGATACAAAAGAACATTGAAAATATGGCACTGTGTGAAGAGTAGTCATGTCTGTCTGCCTCATTATCTTTGTCCTGTTTTGTTCCTGCTTCCTGTTTACACCAGCAGGCACATGCCCAGTGAACGTGAATAGGAATGGATGGATATTATTTCTGAAACGGTGCTAAAACGCTGGTCTGAATGAGGATAATTGTGTTTAAAATTTTGTTTTAACATGAAAATGCATTAGTGTGGATGTAGCCTGAGCCTCTGCTGGGCAGGACTCAGACCTCCTCCTGAGAGCTGCCAGGCATATCTAACTGAAGCCATAACAAACGGCAGAGACTTCACCACAAACTCATCATAACACGCTCCAACCCCTAACCTCTTAGCTTCTCTTTGCTCCCACATGCAGCTGTCTTGATTAAAAACCTTCAGCTAGTTACCGTATTTGGTTTTCTCTTCACCTTTCTATACATTCTTTTTTTTCCCGTCTTCTTCATCTCTCCAGATGTTTCTCTAACTATGTCCTGCAGACAGTGACAGGGAGCAGCCAGGCCATGTTCATTCCACCAATTTATTGAAAACAGATATACAGAAACAGGAAGAGTTCATTCCCGTAGAGCAGACCACATTACAGAATGTAAAAAGGTGTATGGGTGTGCAAAGCATTTAACAGATTTCAATAAAAGCTGAGCCATCATCTCCAGAGAGAGAGAGCGACAACTTTTGCTGTACGAGTCTCAAATGTTAAGAAGGATTTTCTGGAACTCAAAAGTCAAACCTGTGCTTTCCAAGAGAGTCAAGTCTGTGGAAACTTTCAGGATTACCCAAGTTGGAAAACACATAAAAACTAAACAGAATTGACAGTTATTTACCTGCTTCCTATCCACAAAAAACTCTAAAGAGAAATACTAAGTTACAGTTACAACAAGTATAGACCTTGAGCTGTCTGGAAAATGATTTAACTATCAGTCCTAATGTCAAAACAGCCAAATTATGAGCCTGAGGGTCTGAACATGGTGGTTATCTGCTACCACCCAAGTTGGCATCCTATCTACAGTCCTTGCTCTACTAAATTGAAAAAATGGTTAAAAAGAAGCCAACTGTGATTATGATGGATGCAACATCCATCAAGTAATTCTTGTACTGTTGTAAATTGACCAGATTTTGCATCATTGTTTAAAGCAGCCATTGTTAACCTGTGGGCCTTTTTGTGTGACGCGGAGGCAGCGGATATTTTGGTCGATAATTCACAAATAAACTAGAAAGTTTGTGCTGATGTGGATAGATTTTACCCCCATCATAGAGGAATGTGAGCAAATTGACATCAAAAGTTCAAATGCATGTCAACCTCATCGCAAGACCTGTATTAAAAATCTGAAAGTTTTTCCCAAAATCCGAAAGTCGGAATAAAATATGTAGAATTTAAAAAAAATTAAAGTAGCAAAAATTCATCAAATAGAAAAAGAGAGAGAGTTTTTTTTTTTTTTTTTACTTCGCTGTTTTCTTCTTCATTGTTTCCGTACACATTCGACGTGCTTTGCTTGAATTGTAGCTACAGTGCCCTCAACCATTTCCGGTGGTATTGCTTCATTTCCTCCATCTCGTCTGTATCCGAAAGCTCTCTGAAAACATACCCAAATACATACGAGATGAACGCAGAAGACGTGCAGAAGGCTCAATCCGTATCTGTATCCATCTTTAACGTGGAGCATAAATTGGCCTCTAGCTGTTAGCTAGCTACTGTTCCATCAGACGGGTTTTTGACACGACCACAGAACATTGCGACTGTCGTTTTAAAGACCAGCAACAAACTGAAAGGAACCTTGCATGCTCACCTACTCTGCCTGTCATCCATCACACCCAAACCCAAAGGCTAGAAGGAATATTTCAGAAGGCATAGACATGCTGTATGCACAGCCTCAGCCACATGTTTTTTTTCCTCATTTATTTGGGAAGGTAGTCATCTACATTCTTTAGCAATCAGAAGTGGGCCATGAGTTACAAAAGGTTGAAAACCCCCGGTTTGGCATCCCAGATGCAATTATCAGCCTGCAAAAATAAACCCGGCTTCATTAGCTGATCTTTATGACTTATGAGGCATGTCTTTGCTGTCAGCACCTGGGCTGAGTTAAGGAGCACCAAATGATTTTCCTCAACAAAAAAGCAGGCAGGATACATTATTTATGCTTTTTTCCCCGTAAGCTGCAGTCAACATTATTCAGTGAAATTACATTTTAATCAGTCTCCTGATAGGAAAACAAGCCAATTCTGAGAAGAAAGAAAAATGGTTGTGTTGGCAGTGCAGCGCAATA
This sequence comes from Chaunax sp. Z400, assembly GCA_037577475.1. Lineage (NCBI taxonomy): Eukaryota > Metazoa > Chordata > Actinopteri > Lophiiformes > Chaunacidae > Chaunax > Chaunax sp. Z400. The sequence goes on from CM075188.1 coordinate 27,855,719, forward strand.
AAATTAGTGTGACACAAACCTGACTATCGTAAAACATTTGGGCTGTGTCGTACTGATGTTTACCAAGCTGAGATGGATTCTGTTCATGAGATGCATTCTGTGATTTAGCCTTTGCACCAGGCAGCGTCGCTCTCATGTAACACGTCAGCAATTTCACAACAAAACAAAGGATTTCTCCTGTTTTTGACTCAGAAGATGCAACGGAATTAAATGTTTTCATGAAAAAGTAAGGTTAGGTTTGGATCAGAAATCACCACAGGAAACTGTATCTGTCGCTGTGATACAAATCAAACAAAATGCTTGTTCTGCAATGTGTTTGAAATTCCCTTTGACGGTGATATTGTGGTTTGGATCTTTGTGATTTCATGTCACAGATGCATGCTGTTGGGAAGTGGCCATTGAAGTCAAGGGGGAAAACACCACTAGATTTATAATGCTGTGGTTTGTTGGTTGAGATAATATCCAAGAGTGTGGCCTTTGCCTGTATTTTTTGGGTCCGGTCAAGAAGGGGAGAAAATAAGCTCCGTGAGATTTAATTTAATGCAGAGATTTTTAAAATCATTAGTTAATGTTATATTACCCAGGATAAGACATTCTGAATATCAAATGAAATAAACCATCCACCACACAGGCAGGTGCAGAAGTGAAGGATAAAACCTAATAACTCCTACCTTTCATTTCGGCTTCGATACAGAGAAAACGACAGATACAGATGAACAACTTTTCACAAAAATTGCAATACCTCCAATAAGATGGGCCAATAGATAAGATAAGTTGACCAAATTTTTGCAGCGGAAGACTCTTTTCAGAGTCCGTCAGAATTTCAGCTTTATCTAGAGATATTTGTCCTGCAGTGCACAAGAGGATTATTGCCCAGGATCAATGCATATTTCGATTTGAAAGTGTTGAGATTTTCTGTGTACTATAGTAGCTATACTGTACCACTGGTCTGTGGTGGCAGGGGGTTAATGACTGTGAGTCGCTGTGCCTTCATCAGCTCAACTATCCATTTATTCCTCGTCTTCATTCACCCGCAGTCTGACGTCCAGGACTTTGACCCAACTTGGCTGTCAGAGAGGAAATACTCCTCCTGGCTCTACAAGACAGACATAGGTCAGGTTTGGTGTAAAAGTAAATAAAAATGTACAATTAATTACACCATACATCTTGAAGCATTCAGACCACAAGGCAATGGTTAGACCAAGTGGCCAGGATAATGAACAGAACTGATGGAATTTAATAAATGTACAATAGCCTACCTATTCACCGAAAATAGCTCTTGGAAATGATACTATAGTCATTGAACCAAGATTTTTTTTTGTTGAAAGATGGAAATGATGGTCAAAACTGCAACAGTAAATCGTGATCAACTGGGATTCTGTACTGCTTTCTCTATACTGTCTGAAAAAAAAAAGAGAAGAGTTCACGGAGCCAAGCTGCTTGTGATTTAACTAATCAATCAATCATCAAAAACAAAACAATTTAGCAGCAATTTCCTGTCTGTTAATAGTTAATAAGTAGAGTTAATAACTCTTGCTGTGACAGTGAGAAACAGCATACAGACTAATTGTGGTGCATTGTGATGAACTTGAAACTCATCCAACTGTTAAAACACTAAATAACAGTGCTGTCAACATGATCCATGGCAAGTGCAAGTAGTATGTAATATGTTTTTAGTATGAAGTTATATGGAGGTCATAATGTGGTCAGCGAGTGCAGCACATACTGATGATATAGCTCACAAATGAAGACAAACATATGTTGACAGCGAAGAAATTTGCTGCTCGAATCACATGTGGAGGAAGGAAACAAATACATCTGTCCCGATCCTTTCATTCCCACAAAACCGCAAATTATAAAGTGCATTGTGCCAATGTTACTTAGTTTCCAATTAATGATTTACGGCCTGAAATGTGCTGCATTGTGGGAATGTAACACAGGAATGTTGACTGAGACACTGCAACAAAGAGAGATTAATAACAGGGGAGAAAAGTTTCCTTTAACCACTGAAGACATCGTATGGAAGCTCATTTCTGCCGATGTGGTGAAAAAAACAAAGACAAGAAGTCATTGTAATGTGAAACCTGCTAATAATAATAATGACTAAGTATCTCTATAAAATGACTTATTTATCTCGAAATGATGATAAACTTTGTCAAAGTAATGATAATATTTCTGTATCGTGATCTTGAGTCAGTTTTTGAGAAGGTTTCTCATTAAATCATCACTTTGAGAAGGTTTCTACGGAGGCCCTGAAGTGCAAATCACAGCGACAAATAACTCAACTAACAAAAAGCAATGAACTTAACTTCCACTGGAAAAGGTATGATCTGCCATCAACAAACATCGTTGCTGATTGGACGGACGCACTGACCGTCTTACCACTGCTGTACGCCAGATGAAACTTAGTTTATAAGAGGTTTTGATAAGTTTAATTAGTTTTTGGGGCGTTTTCAGTGGGTATAGCACTGTTGCCTCACATCAAGAAGGTCCTGGGTTCAAATCTACCTGAGGACCTGGGACTTTTCTGTGATTAGTCTCCATGTTCTCCCCGTGTCTGCGTGGGTTCCCTCCGGGTTCTCCGGCTTCCTCCCACCACCAAAAACATGCAGTAGAGGGGAACTGGTGACTCTAAACTTACCGTAGGTGTGAATGTGAGTCTGAATGGTTGTTTGTCTTTCTATGTGGTCCTGTGATGAACTAGCGACTTGTCCAGGGTGAACCCCGCCTTGTGCCGAATGTCAGCTGGGATAGGCTCCAGCCCCAGTGTGTCTGTCCAATCAGTGACGATCTTTGTCAAGCTTTGTGGTTATGGTTTCTGTTTTGCGATTTCTTGGCCTTTTTCGCTCGTTTATTGCTTTGTTTTGCAATTTGTTATCATTTTTTAAATTTACGGTTGTGTTTCTGTTTTGTTTGCCGTTGTGATTTGTGACTTCAGGGCCACCGTATATTTCTCAATGCAATCCTTCACAGGATCTTTTTTTAAAAATCACATTGGCAGAAATGGGCTTCCGTACCAAAGAAAATAGATGTATATGCAAGAGGAAGACAAGATTGTTGAGTAAGACAAATAGTTTTGCTTATTGCACTTTGCTGAGCCTGCAGCACAGACAGGGTTGAACGTATGCTTTGGGAAATGAGACGTTCAAGTGCCAGCAGTTGTCTGATTTATCTTTTTTATCATGCTCAATCTGTCCTGAGGCAAATTGAGGAGATCCCAGTGGATGTACAGGACAAGATGAATGTTATGTTACTTCCTGACTCGTTGGCCTTTACCCCATCTCTACTGTCTCTTCTGCACCGTATATGTCATCAAACCTGTCATGTCTATTTAGGCTGTTTACATATTGTCTGAAGGCCGGTGTGGCAGCTATCTTCAGTTAGGGAAACAAAAACAGCACATCAGGATGAACCCTGTCACATTTGTATTCACACAACGCTGTCCTCTTGCTGCATTCTTTTAAAAAGGTGAGGTTTCTTTAGGTAAATCAGACCCTGGACAGACGGACAGACAATAAACAAACTCAAAGATCAGACCCCAAATAAATGCAGCAAGAGAAAAAATGTCAAGGAATAAGAAAACTAATCTTAGCTGGAGACGTTTTCTTGATATTCTGGGGGTGTTTCCTTACCCTCTGCTTGTTTTTCATAATGCAGTCTCAACAGTTTTTCTGCTTCTGTGGTAGAAATCACACAATGGACGATACTGATTGCTTTATTTTCTCAGTGTGTACCCCCCTCTCGCGTTTGTTATTGCAGAAAAGGAGGATATGCCGGACAGGGGGTGCAATGCTGAGCCTGCAGAATCTGAACATTTTCTTTCTAATAATTTGAAATCCTGTGGGGTATAGAGGGGGGGTGGGCATACAGGAGAGAAGGTGCAGGGGGTCTGAATGCTTGGCGGTGGGGCTTGTATTGAGTGCCAGAACAGAAGGTCTGCTCAGGGTATGTGAAAGGTGAGTACCGCTTCTGGAGCTGCTTGGGCAAAAGGGTAAGGTATGCAGTCTGCTCTACACGTGCTCCGGAGCTGGGGTCGGTGTTCTGACTGACGTGTGCATTTGAACGCTGCAGCTTCTACAACATAGAAGAGTAAAGCAATACCTCTTTGGCTGCACCCACCACTGAACATGTGGTCACACACACAGAGAGGTTATGTGCAAAGAAATTGTTTGAGTGGGCCACCTACGCACCTGCCCAGTGGAATGTTTTATCAGCATTGCATGTGGGGGGTAGCACCAACGGTATTCACTCACATACCATTGGTGCCAGCAGGGGATGTGGCCAGTGGTGTGGAAACCTCCAGAGGTTTGGGAGCAGTCAAAACAGAAGAAACCTTCTCTGGACCTGCTTATTTCTCTCTCTGGTGGAAATCTGCATCACACAAAATATTTATATTCCTGAATGTGAAATGTAACCAACACTGTCAGGCTGCATTCCAACTGCAGCTCTCTTTACTTGTTCTGTGTGACAAATTGCAGATAAATATAACATGTTTAAGAACAAGGAGGTCATGAGAGCTGCAGATGAGCCGTCTGTGAATGATTATAAGAGATTAAAAGAGTTGAATGTTGGAGCAGCTCTCTCCTCAGGCTGGATGCAGTGGTCCCTCATATCGGGGCTCTCCGTTTACATTATTCATACAGAGGAGGGTGTGACTTGTTGGCTCTTTTTTCCGCCTGTATAAAACGAGAAGTTCGCGTAAAAGAAAATACAGATGGAGAAGGCTAACCGGCTCGCTGTGTCACAGAGAGTCCCATTAAGCCTACGCGACAACTCACATACTGTCCCTTTGTGACCAGCTTAATCGGCAGAATGCCCGGTCTCTGCGTGCTTTGTCTCGCCGCCGCGCTAGCTGCGTTCGTCCGGCTCGCCGGAACCGTTGGGCCGGTGGTACGGTGCGAGCCTTGCGACGCCGGTGCGCTCCTGCTGTGCAAGCCGCTACCGAAGGACTGCGCGGAGCGGGTGAGGGAGCCCGGTTGCGGCTGCTGCATGACGTGCGCCCTCGGCGAGGGTCAGGCGTGTGGAGTGTACACGGCGCGCTGTGGCACCGGCTTGACCTGCCAGCACCAGCCCGGGGAGAGCCGACCACTGCAAGCTCTGCTGGAGGGACGGGGTGTCTGCTCCAGCGCAGCGTCCAGAAAGCTCAACAGCATTCTCATACCGGCACAAAAGCAAGGTAAGAAGCATTGGTGCATGCGGATATCTTGGTTTCTAGATTGCGTGTGCGTGTGCTGTTATTTGTTGGCTTTGACCGGCGCACTCCCCGTTAGGTGTTGCTGTGCTGACCAGGTCTGGTTCCCCTCTCATGGTCATACCTTTTACTGATAGTGGGTGATAAAAAAAAATTAAAAAAAGATCCGCAAACTCATCTACTTCAGATATAAGTCACGGAGAGCCGTGCGCAAAATGTATTCTTTTGCGCTGCCTGTCACAACACCATCACAAGCCGCCTGGCTGTAGATGGAAGGCTTGACATTGCACAGTGGTGTGTTCGCGTTGGTGAAACAGATCTCACAGGCTCCTGAAAGTTGGAGTGGGTAACACCAGCTATGGTTTGGACGTTTACGCAGTAAATAATCGTTGCTTTCCCACCAGGTGGCCACTTTTTCCATGTGCGCACAGCTTTGGAATATTGCGCGTAAAATGCGCAACGACATAAGAAATCAAAAGATTGTCGTTTGGGTTTTGCAGATTGTTTAAAATACGAACAACACTCCGCATTATTTCTTTCTCCCCAGTAAATACACACACACGCCGCCAGGTTCCCTCAAACCATTAGTTGAGGAATGCCGCGTCCACACTGTACGTTTACCGTATTCAGCTGAGGCTGTGTGCAGACCGTGTCCTTGTTTTCCTTCAAGTTAAACTCTTGCATCTTTGTACACAACATGAAAATATGTGCTGCTGTTTTTCTGGTCCAGGACATGAGCCAAAACATCTCGAGTGTGTGGAAAGGAGGGTGGGGACGGGGGGTCATTTCTTTTAGCTCCCTTTAAGCAACCAACACACACAGGCCATTATCAATCAGCCCTAATTACATATTTCCTCAAGTATCTCTGCTCACGTGAAGATTCTTACATCTTCTGTATCGTGTTTTGTGTCAATGGAGTCATGCTGCACACATGCCACCTCCGTGTGAACACACACTGTTGTGTGTTTATGCACTGCTGACGTCAGGCCTGCAGGAGCCTCTGTGTTTTCTTCTTCCTGGTTATTTGGTTTGGCCACAGTAATGTGTGGTGTGCAAGCATTCAGCAGTCACATTGTCATGTACTGTACACACACTCACACACATCCATCACAGTGACCATCGTCAACTTACTCCTCTTATTCTTCACTATCTCTCTGTCTCCATTATCACTCCTCTCTGTCTGAGCCATTCTGTATCTGCTCATCACTTTGTAATCTGATGACAAATTTAACATTATTTCCTGTGTGAGAGCAAAGACTTTCGTCTAATAGAATTTCTTTGGCTTGTGACAGTAGTGAGACTCTATCAGTGATATCTGGAACCAGGCAATCAATGCATGCTGAGATGGAAGAGATGGGGGAGAAAAAGATAAATGGAAAATGATCCCATGCGCCCCTGTTGGTCAGAGTATGTAAGTGCAGCCTGGTGGTTTCCACCAGCACCAGCACCCAGCTTCAGAGCAGCCTCTCCTCCCAGACGTTAACGAGCTCTCCTCACCGCAGTTTGTACTATTTACCCTGTGCCATTATACAAACAAATTGCGTAATGTGTTTATCTAGCACGCACCAACCTTCCTATATAGGTTATTAAAAAAGGCTATATTGACAATATAAATGATTGCTTGCAGGAATCTTAATATTTTTGTCCTTTATGGACATTTTTTGCAGAGTTCAGAGAAGCAGGCGGTGTCAGGTTTAAGAGCATCTGCTGCCTTCTGACTCTGTTGTGTTGCAGCTGATGCTGTTGTTGACATCCATGATGTTATTCTGGAGAGCCTAGGAGCCCAACCATGGCACTAATTGATCAAGTGGTCATGGAGAAAGGGTGGATTGCCAGCCTGCCTGCCCACACGAGCTACGCCCCTACATGCCCGTCCGCCGCCCTCACCGCAGCGCTCGAACACAAAATCTGCTTTGAGTTAACGGTTTGAAGCTGTTTGGGTGTGTGTCAGCTGCTGCATGTGTGTTCCCATCGTCCCTCTGCCTCTTCGGGACGTCTCCACGCTCAGTCAGCTCCTACAGCTGTGACCTTGTGGTGCCCAGCCGGGTGGCACATGGCGAGTAGTTTGGTTTTCTCTTATTAGGCTGAAGTGTTTGGAGCCCCCTCCTCTTCTCCTCTCCATCAGATGGTCCTCACGCATTTTTTCTAATGATTTGACAGGAATCAGCAACACAAGATCCCAAAACATTTGCTCCCTCACCTTCCACTTTACCTCTTTCTGCCCTAACCTGCTCCTCTTTTAGCCCCCTACTCATACAAACACAACATTTTCTTCCGCACAGCATCCTTAAAACTCACTCAGTTCCTCTTTCTGGCTCTACCTCTTGGTCTGCATGTTGTGGAAATTTGTGGATATGAAACCATCGTGTTTCTGTTTCAGGTAGGCTTCGTCTCTGGCTCCAAACAGCCCACAAGGCAATGAGCTAACTTCTTTTTTGTCTCTTTAAAGCAGGCCTCTCTTAGACAGTCAAGGAGTCTCTTTTGGAGCGAGAGGAGCAAATATTCGTTATCCTGTATTACATTGTTTTAGTGGAATTTCAAACTAAAACAACTGACGTTATCTTCTGATTCGTAGCTAAAATAATTAATGTTATTTAAGAGCTCATTCCTCAAATTTTCACTGCATACAGTACAAAAATTATTATTGTAAGATAATGTTGTTGTACATGGTCCCTGAGAAATATATACAATAACCTAAACTAAACAAAAAGCAGGTGATTTTACTTCTTTTTTAATCCAACAGAACCACATAAGACTTGGTCTAATTTAAAAAGTACCATCACACTTGCCATACCTGGACCATTTTAACAGTTGGACTCCAGAGAATGTTTGAAAAACAGATTTGTAAAACCTTTATTCTATTTGTGAAAAGAGGGGGAAAAAAGGGTGATTTCACTGCTTTTTCTACTCCAGAACTGGCCTCATGTGGTTCCAATGCAGAAAAGTCATTTTAAAGAGGCCAGAAGCTTTTAAATAGATTCACAACAACCTTTCACAACTGCATGTGGTGTCAAAACAGAGAATCAACCACTAAATGTCATCATTCATCTTTCCCGTTAGCCTCTGAATCAGACGCTACCATCGGTGTCGTTGAAAACTGATCACCTATCTTTTCCCATACAGACACAAATCAGGTAGAAGAAGGCAACGCCAACACGACCACAACGATGACCGTGATACCCGGCATTGCGACTGTGAAGGGCGGCAGCAGTCGTGGGTCGATGGACACCAGACATCCACTACACAACAAACTAATCCAGAAAGATCATAACAGGAAGACTCAGAGTTACAAGGTGGAATCAGTGTCAGGAGGAGCCAACATGGACATTCACAACTTCTCCCTGGAGAACAAGAGGGAGACTGAGTATGTAAGTCACTCCCAATATTTACAACTATAATTACACAACGTCTTTGGTTTGTGTACGCAGTTAAAGACAACAGCGGAACAACGCCGGTCCCGTTTGAAGGACAATGCTTTTGCTGAAAACAGAAATGTTTTTTTCTTTGCATTTTAAATAAGTTTTAAGATTTTCGATCTCTGATTGAAAATGCTGCAGTACGCATGCCAGGCAGTAGATGGTGGTGTAACTTTTCAAAATCAACACCTCTAATAAGATCTTAGTGGCGGTTCAGCAAATCTACATTGAAGGAGTGTAAATAAACTCAACGGAGTCTGCAAAACAAACAAAACTGGACGGTTCTACTTTTTTTTTTTGTCTATGTTCTGTCCACGTACGCAAATAAGGCTGGAACCGTACCAGGCATTCACGAAACAGGGCAGTGATGTCAGAGGGGTTGCGTTTAGCCCGTTTACATAACGATGGTAGGGTGGCGTTTTCAAAAGTTTGCGTAATGAAGTCATCAGTGTAATGAAGTCATTTGTTGGGATTAAACCCTGCAGGCTATTGGCTCCCTAATGACACATGGATGGATGCAATTGGCAGGGATGCATATCATTGTCAGCCTGGTAGAGGGTATATGCTTGTGCAGTCTCATGCATGTGCAGGAAAACACAAACAGTAGGCCGATGGGGAATGTCTCAACAAGATATTGACTTACAGAGCAATTAGTGGTCAACCTCTCCACACAGTACCTGTAAGTTATGTACTAGCATTTAAACAACATGATCTTTGGTTATGTGTCATTTTATAAGAGACGTCTGATTTGAACTTTTACAGATGTTCAACATTAAATGGAATTAATTGCATGAACACCTCTCATGTTCTTCATGTCTGTGACTGTGTAAGGTGGAGTGTGTAATATTGGTGTTGTCGGGGTGTGTTTGCCGTGCTGCTAGGGACCGTGTCGGCGCGAGATGGAGAGCATCCTGAGCAGTCTTAAGATCAGCAACGTGCTCAACCCGAGAGGCTTCCGCATACCCAACTGTGACAGAAAGGGCTTCTACAAGAAGAAACAGGTGAATGGCTCTCCCTGCTGTTTCAACTCTCTTTGTCTCACACACACAGACACACAGACACACACTGACACACACACACACACACACACACACCTGCAGACATGCAAGGAGACCCACCGCATGCCTGAACACTTCCAAAGAATCCTCGCAGACTCATCCCACTCACCCACACAAGCACTATCCCCCCCTTTTTCTTCTTTTTTTTTTTTTGCAGCTCAGGTTGCCTTGACAGCTACATCAACACTATATTATCAGAATGGCTAATAACCATGTATTACTCCGGTAAATGCACAGCAGCCGTCTGACTCATGCCTCACAGGAAATGAAGTCGGTCAGGTGTGTTTGTGGGTGTGTGGTGTGGGAGAGTGTGGGGGGTAGGGATGTAAGAATGTGGTCTGGGAGTGTGTGTGGCTGCAGGGGAGTGTATGTATGGCGCTCGTTTGATGGCAGTAGTTTTGGTGAGGGTGTGTAGGTGTGTGCTGCTGCTGGCAAGGTAAAAAAAACAAACAGGCTGTTGCTGGTTTAGTTTTTCTTGTCCGTGGTGCAGCAGACTCAGGCCACCCATGGCCTCCTCATTTGTGAGACGGGATAGCTAAAATTCATTTGAGCGGTCCCGACCTGAAGGGAGGGGGGGTGGGGGGGGTGAGGCAGAAAAGGTGGCAGTTGGATGGGAGGGTTGGTGGCACTCTGACAAATGGTGTGTCAAATTAATAACACCATCACTTCTCCTGAGGTTTGGCGCCTTATCGGAGAGCCAGAGCTCGTTCTCAGAAAGGCATGAGTCACCAAAAAAACCCCAACATCCGACATGAGTCAGAGACCAAGTTGAACCATAACAGACACACACTGAATAAATCATTCCCCAACGTCTCCGAAGTGCGGTTTCCTTGTTACTGTTATTAAAATCAGACACTTCCTTGTTCCTTTCCTGGATTTCATCAACAAATACCTACCAGGAAAGTTGTCTCTTCTGATTATGTGTGTGTGTAGCAGTGTGTCGGCCCTTGTCGTCTTTTCTCAGAGGGCCAGTGGGGTGCAGGGTGTTGTGTTAAATCCATCCGAGAGGATGTGCCTTCACGGTGCGTTGCAGAGATTTATGACCGGAAACACAGTGAAGAGGAGACCGTGTGAACCGTCTAGGGTGACAATACTGTGAAAAGAAGGGAGCGAGCGGGAGGAGGAGGTGGGGGGAGGAGTGGACAGATGAGAAAGAGGCATAACTATACACATGATTCACAAGTTGTCTCAGTATCTAAAGGTGACAAATTGAAATTTAATATCATCCTCAAGAGCTATTAAAAAGTGGCCGATAAAAGTCGGTGTATTCATCTTTCATGCGGACCTTCTCCATCAAACAGTACCAGGAACTATTTTGGCTTTTCAACGATGTAGTTCCACGAATGAAGGATCAACAGGACCTAAAATAAAAACTATAAACTCCTTGATTCCACGAGACACGGCTGCATCGCATTCATGCGCTGCAAACACGGCTGCCGCAGCTGATGGCGGCCATTCTAGACGATGCTTGTGATTCCATCAGGTACGTTTTTAGAAGCGGCTCTCCTCTCTGGTCCGTGGAGGGGGAAAAAAAGAAGTCTATTTTTGATGCGTCCAGCTGCACAGAGCAGATCGAGACAGACGGGAAAACACAGGACAATCTGTTCACTGTGCGGATTCCCGATCGTGTGTCACATCAAAACAGACGAGGAAATCAGTTCAGTCGTTTTCGTGTAATTTTTTGTCTATTTTTTCTATTTTCTTTTGTTAGCAGAATGTATCAAAACATTCATAATGGGTTTCAATGACATTTAGTACAGAGGGAACCGTTGGACTGACGAGCACGCGATTAGATTTTCAGGCAAATCCAGATAAGAGTGTGGATTCAGGAATTTATTTCTAGTGTCTTTGCTTGCTGGTTGTTTTGTTTTGCAGTAGGATTATGCAAAAATTATTAGATGGATTTCCATGAAACTTGGTCGAAGGATGGGGCATGGGGCAGGAAAAAATCCATTAAAGTTAACTGATAAAGGAAGCTTTTATTTCCCTTAGTCTTTAACATTACTGCATTTTCCCCCTAATTATGCAAAAAGTACTGAACCGATTTCCATGGAACTTTTCGGAGGATTCAGGCTTGGCCCTGGAAAACAGCGTGTAGGACTGTTCAGCTTTGGTGGAGGTGGGTGCAACAGAATGTCACTCTAGTTTTGTTTGTTTGCTTGTTGGGTGGTTCGACTGTTAGCAGGATTATGCAAAAAAAACCTGTAAAGGTGAATATTGACGGAAGTCAGTGAAAGGTTTGAGCATGGGTCAGGAAAGAACCAGTTCAATTTTGGTCTAGATGCGGATAAAGGTGCACTTTTTTTTTTTTTTTTGCATTTTCCTGTCATGCACAAAAACTACTAAACCGATTTCCACAAAACTTCGTAGAGGGGTGGGTCACGGGCCATTAAGATAAACTGATGTGAAAGATGGTTCCTCCGAGGCGGAGGTATACTGAGTGTATTCATTGTAGTTCAGCTATATTTTGGGGAGTCAGTGTGAACATGCTGAGCAAACGGATGGTGGAGAAGTTGATAAAGGTTGGGTTGATGCTCACAACAAACTACAGCAGGTCGCACAACATGTCTGGAGGAAAGTGGAAGAAGAAGAAAGTTTTCACAAGGACCAAAATTCAGCGAAGAAAAGTTTAATTCTGTTGTAATCCCCATGAATTAAGCCCTCTGAGCCCCACGAAGGATCGAAGAACTTAAATCACAATGTTTTTAAGACTACATTGGGTGTTTTTTTGATCACAGAAAGATGATTTGCGGTAGAGTATTGCTTTAAGGGTCGACTATCATGAGGAAAAAGTCACCAGCTTGTATGTGTGTGGTTTGCAGTGTGTATGTTGCTGTTTATATGAGCGCCCCAGCGCTGCAGGAGACGTTTGAGCAGTGTTAGCACCACCCCGGCTACAGAGAAGCCTATTTTTAGCTTCAGTTATATGAATTGGCCCAGTATCCCAGTTCAGGCCATGCATGCCCAACACTCATTACACCCCTCAAAGTCTCTCTCTCACTCTCACTTTCCCCCCTCTCTCACAGCCTCATTCTCTCTCATTCATCATTTCACCCAACCATCATTACCCCCATTGTGCCCTGCCTACAGTCATCCACCCGTCTTTTGTTCTGCCTGCCCGCTCCATAATTCTGTCCATCCTGCCCTTCCGCCCACCTGGCCTTTGCCTTCCTTGTTTGGCCAGGAATCACCCTGCAGAAGGTTGTGAATGGGACAACAGTGTCTGTCTCTTTCAGAGTTCAGTGTGTGTGTTGAGAAGAGGAGGAGGAGGAGGAGGAGGAGGAGGAGGAAGAGGCAGTTGGTTAAGGATGTGAGCCAGGTGCCGGTGTACCCTTATCCCTCCTCCCTCGCTAACAGTGCCAGGGCCCATAAGGGTTGACTTATTGAGCGTGACTCAAAAGGATCTGTGGAAACGTACACACCGACCACAATGGCTTTATAATAACTGGCCAACCTTCGGGGACCCAGACAGCTATTTTCACTCTGTCTCTCTCCTCCGTTCTGTTCCCTCCCTGGATTTTCTAATTCTTCCCTTCTTACTGGGAGGGGGGGGGGGGTGAAGTAGTTATAATGCTGCATAATACTGATAACAAAAATTAATCTTGAGAATATTAAGACATCCTCTTGAAAAGACTTTTTTTTCTTTTAGCATTCTTTTAGAATGTTTTAACAAAAGCAACAGTTCACCCAGAAATGATCTCCTCACCCCGATGCTGATGGAAAGTCTGGTGAAGTTTCTGAGTCCACAAAACATTTCTGGAGCTTCACACCAAAAACTGCTTTTGCAGCATTCTCATAAACAACTGAAGAAGATGGGGACTAGGTTTGAAATGTAAAAAAAACCAACAATAAAATGAAAACTTCACTCTAGCCTCTAAGCTAAAAGCATTAGCCATTAGCACAAATGGCATCTGATGAAGTTACAGGAGTTTGAGCACACGCTGCTAGACAAGAACAAGATAGTTCACCTGCTGCCCAGGAGTTGCATCAAACACACTAAGGTGAGATTTACTTAAGTTGCAGCAACGAGTGTCTCTTCTGGATATAACTTTTTCAGTGTTTTAAAAGTCTATTCATTGTGTCTGATGCAACTTCAGGGTAGCAGGTAAACATTGAGGAACGCAGAGCTCAAAAGTTCTCGCTGATCTCATCTAATGTCTGTGCTGTAATGCTTTTAGCTTCGAGGCTACAGTGAAGATTTCATCTTTAAAAAGGGTGTATTTCGTGTATTTTCAAATCAATTCTGGATCTTGGTGTTTTCATTTTTTGGTCAACTGTTTCTTTACCATAAAAATATTTCGAAATATTTGCTTAAATTATTTCTGTTAATAGAGAATACATTATATTTAAAGTGTCCTCTTCTTTGCCTTGTCATTCCACCTCTGTTTGACCACGTTCAGTCATTACACTGGTTTTATAGATAATTTAAGCTCCTATTTCAAAGCTTGTGTGGCTCCATTCTTCTAAAATAAACACAGGTTATTCTGGAGTTTAGTTCACTGGGACACAATTTTTTTAAATTTTTTTTTTAGGAAAAGCAATATCCTAGAGCTACACACACACACACACACACACACACACACACACACACACACACACACACACACACACACACACACACACACACACACACACAGATGCACCCTCTTTAACATGAATACATAAACGTGCGCCCCTATACACACTCACACATATTACATTTTATGAGCTTGTGTTTATCCTGTGGTCAGACGAGGCTCTTTTTAATGTCCGTGAAGCCCAGTGGTGCTGCTATTAGCCATAAAGGCCGGCATCACAAGAGCACGCATTCATGTGCACAACACACAAGCATACACACCCCATAAAGGTAGCATTATGAATGTGTGGAGTGGATGAAATGTGCTTTTTTAGCGACAGCCCAGGGCTGAGAATATGGGGCACAACGTCTGAGCTGAGGTTCTGACTGTATTTCAGGGTGTTAGGGTTAGTTTGCTCCTTAAAGGATTACTGGCTGAGTTTGAATGGTGAAAGGTTTTTGGCTTGTTTCACTACCTATAGCTGGGGTACTCAGCTAAAACTGCATCCCTCCTCCCCTGCTGAGGTCTGAGTCTGAGGCCTGTAGCCCCTAATGATAAAATGAAATAATGATAATAATGTTATACAAAATAAACAAGAATAATCCCTTAGATTCAAACCCGAGTCATTTAAAAATATAATAGCATAATATAATTTCCTATTAGGTCAAAAAAAGGCTTTGCGGTCCAGATAGAGTCCAGATTTGGCCTGTGGGCTGCCTGTTGATGATCCCTGACCTTTAGTCAACTTGTATTCAAGATGAACAGAATATATTCCAAAAGAAAACCAGTTTGAGGCCAGGCTGCATTAAATGCCGTTACTTCTTACCTAATGGAAATGCAAAAAAATGCGACTAGAGTTGATTCGAGTCAAGACGGCACTACGCAGTGGAAATGAGGGATAAGTTATAAGAGGGTTAACAGGTCACTGCTGCAGAAATACAGGATTTTAAGCCTCACTTTAGTAAAATGAATATTTAGGAGACAGTATATAAAGACAGAGAAGTGGAATATGCTGCACAACTTTCTAATTTAGGTGTGTTTCTATTAATGCTTTTGTTCTTTCGTCTATTGTAACCTTCATGAATCAAAGCAAACAAACACATTAGAGCTTTTTCTGAGCCTATAGATGGTGAATGTTTGCTAAAATGAATTTACGCTCCCAGAATGAGTATGCACTTTAAAACCGGTGCAAAAATAACGCTAAAAACCTTCCTTAGGTATAGTTGTAAAGTCGCATTCATCCTCAGAGGACAGTGTGAGCATGTGTGTGCAGACTGAAGCAGTAAAGAAAGGATTGCTTGAGATGACTGCTAATAGTTCACAGATGAAAGACAGACTGAGCGGAAATTCAAAGGTAGCCAAGCAACAGGGGAATGCACACATGCACATTTTGCTCTTCCTCTCCCTTCCGCCTCTCCTTTGGCTTTTCAACCCTCCCATGCACACACACACACACACACACACACACACACACACACACACACACATACACATACACACACACACACACACACACACACACATACACACACACACACACACACACACACACATACACACACACACACACACACACACACACACACATACACATACACACACACACACACACACACACACACACACACACACACACACACACACACACACACACACACACATACACACACACACACACACACACACACACATACACACACACACACACACACACACACACACACACACATACACACACACACACACACACACACACACACACACACACACACACACACACACCAGGCACATACAGGACTCCATCATCATTAACCAGGGCAGAGGAACACAATCTTAAGCTCCTCTCCGCAGTCTCGTCCACTGGGTCAGGGTTAAAATAGAAGCTGGCCGCAGACTCAGACGATGGCACAGTGAGGGGGAGTGGAGGGAGGAGAGGGAGACAGAAAACAGAGTGAGACAGAAGAGGAGGAGGAGGAGGAGGAAGCGCGGTAGTTAGGAAGTTCACCAAAACGAATCCCTCGATGATGTTGGTGTGTGAGAACGGGGCGTGCTGGGCTGCGTACTTGCCCCCAGACTGCTGCAGTAGTTGTTGGTATTTTAACGGGCCTCTGTCTCTATAAAGCAGCCTTTGATCGTGCACTCAGGCTGCACGTGGATGTTGACTACGCTGGAAACAGACACCTGGTCACACTCTAAAGCCTGTCTGTCTGTCTGCCTCTGTGTCTGTCTGCCTACAGCGCAGCCCGTGAGTATTAGGAACGTTTTGTTTAGGCTCAGATGAAACGACGTTGAGGTTGAAGTGCAGATTTTCAGCTTTGATTCAAGGTCATTTTCGTCCGCATCCGATTGGAAATCGTAGCAGTTTTTTATCCTGTGTGCTGAGTGCCATACATGCCTGAGTTAATATTAGCCTTTTGTTATTAGCCACCTTCATGGTTCAGGGTCTAGTCTAGGAAACTAAAGCTAGTGGGTTGAGGTTCGGGGAGTTCTGGAGGGAGCTACGTCCAAAGGAGCCAGTTTCGATGGGTCGGCATCTGGTTAGGATGCCTCCTGGCCGCCTTCCCTTGGAAGCTTTCAGAGCACATCGAATAGGAAGGAGGTTTGACCCAGAACTTGCTGGAGGGATTACATACCCCATCTAGTCTGGGAACGCCTCAAGATCCTCCAGGAGGAACTGGAAAGTGTTGGGACGTCTGGAATACCCTGCTTAGCCTGGATGGATGGATGGATGGATGGATGGATGGATGGGCCCTTACACTCCAGCCAACGTTCAGAAATTATTGAGCATCTGTGGCGTTTTTGAGGTGTGTCCCAAACTGTTGGCACTAGTCGGCCCTTGTCGGTGGCTTTTCCCCCAACCGAGCATGTTGAAAAGGGAAACCTCTCTGATTGGTTGTTCAGCCAAAGAGCTCTCATTGAGAGAAACAAACGACTACAGTCAAGGGAAACTCTCTTCTCATTGGTCATTGGCCATTCCAGGACACAAATGTCTTCACAAACATCCTCATCTGGAGTAAAGCAACTGAATCCGTCTTAGTGGTGAGTGAGAGTGGTGGGAAATTTGTATATGTGGAATATGGTCTTCCTATTTCCCTTCCTGACTTGCGGAATCAGACTACCGCCACCTGCTGGTAAGAAGCTGGCCATCGGTTGTGGTCTTTGCAGTGATTTTAGTGCAACTTTTTGGCCCCGTCATGTCAGTTTGGTGTGTCTGAGGCTTTAGAGGGACTACATAGTTATTTCCTAACAAGTCCATCAGTGCATCCACTGCACAGCACTTTAGTGAAGTCACTGTGATTGTGACAGTGCTGAAACCGTTACAACACCCCACTTCCTGTAAGACTACAAACTATTGCTTTTAGAGTTTTAGAGGTGTCCGTAAGGCTGTTTTTAAACTTTGTAAATAGCCAGGTTAGCTTTGTTACAGTTCAATAAGTTAGTTAGCAGTGACTGGAGGAGTTGAGCCGGACTCCTGACTGAGAAGAGGATGCTGGCCAAGCTGGCCAAGCTGGGTAGCATTCAGAGCGACATCTCTCCCTCCACGACATACTGGGTAAGAAGAGAGCATCTTCAGCTAAAGACGGGATCATTCAAACTGTTGTTGGAGTCTGTAGACTCTCCTCTTCCACGTCCATATTTGCTGTGAAATTGTACGTGACCTAGAGCGACCTATAGGATGCAGAGAAGAGAGCTCAAAACTCCTTCGGACATTTGGTGAAAGCAGAGTCAGACGGCCCCTTCTACTCAAAAAACGATATTACAAAACGTCATTCTAGCCATTTTTATAGATTTCTCTATGATTTCATTCAAGTATTCCATTGCTTCTATGAACTTAAGACTTTGGTAAACCCATTTCAATCACCAAAACAATTTGTCCACATGAGTAAAGGTGTATTTTCAGGAGATTTAAAATTGGGTCAAATTATGTCTTTACACATTGCTCTAGGACAAATGTGGGCCTCATACTTCAGGAAGCTGAGACTGTGCTGCATATTTTGATATAAAGCCATTGGTTATGTTGTATGCAAGCATCATAGAAAGATGAATTTATGCCCTCTGACCCCAGAGGTTTAATGTAGCCCACGGAGAGAAAGTGAATAAACAAAAGAAGCTGATGTTTTCTGTTGGTAGAGGTCTCCATCCACCCTGACATCCCATAAACGCCGACACACACTGGTGGTGTAGCACGCTCGACAAAGCACGCTCAGTCTTGTTATCAATGAAGACGCCAGCGCCGCACATCGCTGTCCTATTTCCCAGTGTCAGTGTGCATCAGCTCCTCAGCGCCTTGGCGCCTTAGCATATCTCAGCTGTGTTGTCTATCCAGTGTGTGCTATGGGTGCTGGCTTGTTCGTGTGTTTTTGCAGTTGAATAAACATTGTCGTGCTGCTAAGATTAGTTGGGGCAGCTCAAGCTGGTAAGCTGGTTGGTGGTTTGATTCCCATCTCTTTCTCCACAGTAGGAGTCTTGACCTGTAATGCTCCCAATATGTTGTACGGTACTGAACAGCACAACCACACGACCCCAAATACCCTTAAATAGGATCAAACATAAAGTTACTTCAGTTTTAGGTCCTTACCTGCAGATTATGTTTGCATTACATTTTTGTGGTTAGATTGTTGAAGTTAAGATGAATTTGTCTGCAATGCATAAACTCATAACAAACAGGGTTACTGGGCCAAAAATGAATGTTGATGTT
The DNA here is from genome assembly GCA_037577475.1 of Chaunax sp. Z400. NCBI lineage: Eukaryota > Metazoa > Chordata > Actinopteri > Lophiiformes > Chaunacidae > Chaunax > Chaunax sp. Z400. The sequence goes on from CM075188.1 coordinate 27,874,639, forward strand.
CAGTGTTATGGATTGTAGAACTCCAGCAGGTTTCAAGAGTCTGCGCAAAAGTTGACACAATTACATTGAAAGAAAATCTGTGTCGGGTTTTTTTTTTGTTGCAAATAATTAACACAGATTTTTATCCAGCTTTAAATGACACAGCAACATGATTTTCTGTGAGGTGAACATATGTTTGGTTTCCAGCAGCCTGGATTCTGCAGGAATATGTTAAGTAGACTGAATCTCTGGATTTGTTTTTGTAAACAGGATGAAAAGTTACTTCCTAGGTGTTTGTTCAACTTGTTGATTTCTTCAACATTGGGAGACACAGCATTTGTCATCATTGTCATAAATATCCTAAAAAATAGATAAATAAATCAAATGTTGCGATAATCTCATATGGATCCAGATGGTCAACTGGAAGAGATTCTCAGACATGGATCATGTGATTGGAATCGATGCCGATTCGTGGAAAAGTGCTTGAAGCTTAAATTTGTTTGAGCCATTCTTGTTTTCATTTCCATGCCAAGCGAAAAGCTAATTCATTAGATAAAACCTCACATACATGAGCAGAAACTTTGTTTATTGAGACACGTTCTGTGTCTCAATAAACAAAGTTTAGACCTGTGTTTTCAGTTTTTATTGTGATGTGGCTCTCAGACTGGAGAACTGTTGCACCATGGGGGATGTATGCGCTCTACTGAGTGCCCCTTAAATTACAGCTTGAATCTAATGCTCTGTTATACATATACTGTCTATACATTTATGGACTGTATTTCCACTACCTTCAGCCTGCTGGTGAGGCAGGCGTGTCTCCTTGGCTGGTCATCTTGCTGCTCTGTCACCACTCAGGACGAGGATTATTTGGAGCCAGACTTTAGCCTGGCCCCGACTGATTGTATCGTTTCATGTTTACCCCAAATGGGGCTCATAAAGTCGCCACCCTACAAGGCGCAGCTCCCTGCGGTACATCTGATATTACTGTGTGTGAGTGAGCAGACGGGGGTATGTATATGTACATATGTACAGTGCATACATTTTGTTTATGTGCACCTTCATATTTGCTAATGTGTGTTTATGTGTGCACATCCATGTGCACTCGTGCACGCGCAGGGCCATAATCAGCTCCAGATGATTTTGAGCGTCTGCCAACTTCCCAGAATAGCAGCGCTGGTTTCCTTGCAGCCCTCCAACTGGCCTTGGCAAATATTTTAGCAACTCCATGTTTACCTTCACACTCCTTCACACTCCTTCACTCAGTGTGTTCCTCATTCCTGCCCCTCTCTGTTGAAAATAATCGACTTTTTTTTTTTTTTTTTACCTGTTTCCCCCCCACTGGTCATGGAGCTCATGCATGAGCCTGATAAATAAAGTCACAGATTGGGCCAAACTTTGCACATTGGACGCCTCCTCTTTCGCAAGGAGAGCAGCTGCATCCTCTGCAGTGTTTATCTCTGATAATTTCTGCACATGAAAAACCGGCAGACGGTTCCAGACAGCGGGGCATTCCTCGCCTTGATTGATGAGATGTTTGTCTTATTAGAGTTCTGCTGAGGCATGACTTGTCCTCTGACAAGCATCCAAAAGCTAAAAGCTAACACAGAGATTATAATACACATGCACATTGAGGCTGGTGTTGATAAAGCCGTTGCCTTGGAAACACTAATCTGTTTTCACAACGTTTCTCAAAGTGATAAGTCCTTCGCTACTCTTTACAGTCTTTTCCTCTGATTGGACGTCAGATGAGTGATGGCTGTTGTTGCGCTGTTCTTGCCACCTGTCCAATCCCTCTCGTTGAAGGCTGCTAATCTCTTAATTTCCCCCCCCCCTCCACTTTTCTTTTGCAGTGCCGTCCATCCAAAGGCAGGAGGCGGGGCTACTGCTGGTGCGTGGACAAATACGGGCAACCTCTGCCCGGCTACGACGGCAGGGAGCGGGGCGAGACGCAGTGCTACAACCTGGAGAGCAAATGAGAGGACGGAGGGACGCCCAGTGGACGGAGAGAGGAGGACAGAGAATAAGGGGGGGGTGGGAGAGACAGAGAGAGAAAGAAAGAGAGCCTACTTTGCTCTTGCTTATAGTTTTATGTAAACATTTGAAGGGGCTCTGGACCTTTGACTTCAGGTCTCATTTCTGTCAGAGTTTGGGAGAGAAGAAGGGGGAAGGGGAAGGGTGGAGCCTCTGCGACCAGCCAAGCCTCCTGTCCATCACAGCTATCTGTCCTGTGCTTAGGGAACCTCTATCCTTTCTTTAAAACAAACAAAAAAAAACCTGAGAGAGAAGGGGAAGAAAGAGAGAATCCTACCATCTGCACTATTCTTTTAGAGGGAGAGAGAGAAAGGAGGGACTTTTCCACTCACTTTAAAGAGGACTTGTTTGTGACTGTGACCCGAAAAACCGCACCAACACCATTTCCATTGTGTGTTTCTGTCTGTGAGTGTTTAACTGTGTGTGTGTGTGTGTGTGTGTGTGTGTGTGTGTGTGTGTGTGTGCACTAGTGTAACATACGTGTGCACAGCTGCATGTCTGTGCAAGATGTGAGTGCGCGCTCTCCGGATAGTGTAAATACTGTATGTCGCTCAGCTCAGTTTCCAGATTCCCAGCCCATGCTCCGCTTAACAATGCAGAACAAAACGCTCTCCGGCTCAGGGTCCATTTTGAAGTGAAGCATTATGGGATAGCAGGGCTTTGACTTCTTATCCAGCACAATGGGCCACCAAGGGGCCCTCTTTGCTGCCTCTGGCGTTTCCCTCACCCTGTTACGGGGGAAAGGAATGGAGGCAGATAAAGTGCCTTAAAAACAGACCCCTTCATCCTCTGTAGTCCTGCTTCACTGAAAATCTGCCTCTCAGTATCAAATGCTCGTCTGAAGCCAACACCTTCATGAAGGCCACCAGTTACTGGATTCACAGCCGCTGCATTAGATTCAACAGGAGCCTCTGAAACCACTCCTCTTGTGTCATCCACTGCTTCACTAGTGATCCTTCACAGGACACTTTTAAGTGCGCTCCATGCAGACGTCCTGAGCGACGAGGAATGAATCAAGAGTGGAGAAGTGGACTAAGATGTAAAATGCTACAGTATTAGCCTGGTTCCTAATGTCTGACCACATATTTTGTATTTCACTGGTTCATGTAGAGCGTTGTAAACAGGATTATCCAAAATACAGCTAAAAACACAGCTTTAACTGTCGCTAGAAAGGTTAGCTCTTTGTGAAGTCAAATGAAAGACGCAACCACACCAGTTAGGTTTGTTTTGTCTCTATGATCGCAAAAGCGTTTGATATTGAATTTGGAAAAGCCTCTTAAAAAGCTGCAGAAATCACATTATTACAATTCAAAAATGCTTCCTGGACACATAACGACACACTGAGCGCCAGGATCCTCCAGCCTGTATCCTCCTCTGTCTTCATAAAGGTTCAGGTTTTTGGTTTTGGCAGCTCGTAAAAACTCAGATGAAGGTTCTTTATCCTGTTGGTAGTGCATCGCACCACATGGAAGCTTTTAGCCATGCTTCTGTTGTTTGCTAGCAGACAGAAAAGACGAGGAGGAACCTTCAGGCAGCCTTTCACTACAGATCAGACAGATGGACGGTGGAGAGGTGGATGATGGTGTTTGGTGGTGATGCTTTTTCACATTATCTGCGATGGATCTGCAGCAGGGGGCGAGAATAAATACTCAAATAGCAGATTTTTGCTGGAGTGTTGATGGAGGTGCTCATGTGCTGTCCTGTTAGGTTAGCCTGTCTTCTGTCTCTTTGTCCCTGATCCACCACAGATCTAACCCCCAGTTCTTGTCCCATGTGTAGCACCAGTGCTGAGGTCTAAAACTTGGTCCTTGTCTGTGTGCCTGATCCCGTCCCAGCGTCCAACCCACTATCACCCCGCCCGCCCGCCTCCTGTCAGTCGTGCAACCTGGTGTCAGCTTTTTTAAATACGGGACGAGCCCGGTGTGACCGGCTGCCCTCACGCTTCAAGCACAAGCACTTAAAGCACTTTAGCTGCGCCGCTACTCGTCAATGCATGCAGTTAAAGACAATTGGACCTTTCTGCATCTGCATGCCTTTCTTTGGAGGTCATGTCAGATGAAACAGTGCGATACTGTAAAGAAAACAATAATAACCCAGGGAGGAGAAGAAGAAAAAAAAATGCTACACCAGGACTTCTGACAGCCCCTCAGACGTTTTCCATTCAATGCAACTATTTTTTTTCTTTTTGTTGTTGTTGTTTTTGTTTCTTTGAGAAATGCTTGTATGATCGTATGCCAACAAATCTCCACGAGGTGGACACAGCACCAAATATGCATTCACACGAGTGGTAGGGGGCCAGAGGGAGGAGCTTCCTGCCCGATGCTGTCCCACATCCTGTGTAAAGACTTGAAAAGTGGAGGGAGCGCCGACAGAGAATGCTCGCCCAGTAGCTCGGTAGCATGAAATCGGCTGTACGCTTTCCTTTAACAGACAGCAGCAACTTACAACCAGCCTGTTGGTGCTATATCCCATCTATTCAAAGACTTGATGTAAGGGGAGGAACATACATAAAATATGTCTAAGCTATTCCCTCCTTACTATTTGTAAGTGTGTCTTTTTATATATATTATTATTATTATTTCCTGGCCAGCTACGTGTCTGATTAGACATCATGTACAGTACTTAAAAATAAAAAAATTATTTATCTAAGAAAGAATTATAAGCTGATCCAAACTAGGTTTTCTTACAATTCTCACCGATTGCACAGCAAAGTCTTTATGATTCAGTGTATTTTGGGGAATATAATCACTAATGAATGTTTTATTTTTTAGTTTTCCTTCTGTCGCTCTGCAGAGTTTGTAAGCTCTGTGCCCAGCAGGCGAGTTTCAGCGTCGGGGCGAAATCAGTCAGTCACTCAGGTCTCTGGTCTTCAGCTTCTTAGGGCCGATGACCCCGTCA